>CP092864.1:71090131-71169083 GCA_030710605.1 Cordylochernes scorpioides | reverse complement strand
ATTAAACAATCAAAATTTACGTATCTCTCGACAAAATGTATTTACTTTAACTTCGTCAAAATCCAATTTACATTACATTACAGGTTACATTACATTACTTGATCCGAAGCAACATCCAGGAGACACCATATAGGACAAATTCTTTAAAACGTTATTTCATGAAGGAAGTTATAATGTATTTTAAATATATGATTTATTAATAAATACTTCAAATGGCTGGAATATGCGACAGAGATGCTTGAAGAGATAGCTTTGTGAAATTTCCCAATTTGATGTTTTATATCACGGGAAACGAATTCCAAAATTCTTAAAATTTCTGAAACAACTACAGGTTGATACTTTATTAATTGTCATTCGTTGAAATACGTTAAAAGAAACCTCGGAGGAATTTTTAGAACATGAGAGTCTCCCAATTCAATAAATATTTATCGATATTCTGTGAAAAAGATAAAGTGATAGTCACACATGTGTACAAGAAAGAAACCTCTCCCTTTGCAAAAAATAAATGCATTAAAACATTGTGTTTTTCACAAAGAATATTAAAAAACGAGTGAATTTCTTTGAGCAATTTAAAATACATAAATGCATTTATTGAAAAAGATTAGTTTATTTTTTTACACAGAAAGATATTTAATGAAAGATAATATCTTAATCATGTAACTAAAGCTGATGACAGAGCGCTATTAATCATAACAACTATCAATCCATTGGAATTACTTAGTTGTACAATTGGGAAATTTTCATTATGTTACCTTCCTTATTCGATACCTTTTAACTCTTTAAAGGGAGGGCAAAGTCTGACTGTCATATGGTGCCCCTGGATAGCCAACTAATGACAGCAGTTCCCATCATGAAGACTTATGGGAAAACAGCTCATCAATCATATAATGTACATTTTGCATTGTATTCTGGCCTATGATAAGTTCCAACACCCTTCTAGCAAGTTCGACCAATTTCATAACTCGTCTCGTAGGAAATCACAACTGTATTGTTTATCAACAAAGTAGCCCGAAACCCTGGTATACAAGAAGTTATATTTTTATCCAAATTTACCCAAACCTCAAAGAAAGAGATGGCTCTATAGTTACATGAATACCATCCTCCTTCAATTTTTCCAATATAACAAACAAATACCAGACTGGGACAATAGTGAAATAACATTCCATAACATTCTTACGAAGCATGAAAGATTATTCCTTGAAAGTTGGGTAAAATAGACAAAAAAAAGTATATATATTAATAGAAATATATGTACATATTTATAGAAAAATTAGGAAATACCCTAAATAACCCTATATATGTACGCATAGAGGAATGTAACATTCCGATGGAGACAGCCGCCCTAAGTACGGACATTAACAATCACCAAAGTGGCAGTCCGATGATTCAACCACGGTGCCATGGGGAAGTCAAATTTTACGAGCGACGTCTAACCGAAACGTGGACTCCCCTGAGTCCCATAACGGACTCCTAGAGCCCATAAATTGTTATTAGAAAGATTGTAGAGCCAACAATGATTGGACTCCACCACCCCAACCCCCCAATTTTACGATCCCTAGGGGGGTTCGAGCTCCCCTCCCCCCAATCTTTCTAATTAAACCCCCAAATTGGACATTTCATTCCAAATAAATACTCTATTAAGATATTAATTGCGGCAGATCTGCCTCTAATGGCTCTGGGGGGCAGCACGTTCCACAATAGTAGAACCCTTTCTTGTTATTTATTTACATACTAGCCGCCGTGTGAACTCAGCCCTGGATTAGCCCAAGTGAATGCTTTACCAACAAATATTATTTTAAATTGAATTTTTATTATTATAATTTCATATCATTTTTTTTTAATGATAAAACACTATACCTTAATAAAACACCTAAAAATATGTACCACGCTAAAATTGATTTTCATGACCACTTTAAAATTAAAAATACATAATACGAAAAAATTTACATAAGAGAATTTGCTCTTGAAAAATATGTTTTTTTTTCCTAATAGCTTTGTTTATCAGTGGAGTTATTGCGGCAAATATCAACTCTCAGTTTTGTTATAACTATACATTAGCGCCCATCTGTTTTAAGAATTTTAAACTATTTTCGACGCGTATTCTTTTTAAAAATAAAATATCATTTTCTACTACCCTTACTGCAATGATAAAGATAATTGGAAGGCTTGGCTCATCAGTGGTGAACTCTACCAGCGATTTCTCCAGTTTATCATATCGCTGTAATATTGTATTGGACTGTTTTGCTTTTATACTGATATTGAAGTTAGCCTCTTGGAAAAAGGTATTTTAAATGAACTATGGATATAACCTTTGAGGGAACAGTAGAAATACATATAATTATAAATATATATTGTGCTTCGAGTATTTTTCTTCCGCAAATAGTAAATATATAGAGAGAGATTTGATTTTAATTTTGTTAAGTGAAATTCAATCAAAATATTTAACGCTTTTGTTTATTTTTGAAATCAAAAATCCAGATCAATCTTACTGCATTGAATCACAGCAATGATGGGTTCTGGCTTATCAGTATTCCATTATCATCTTGCCAATAGATATTATGGGGATTCCCCGAAAGTTCATCTTTTTATTTCTCTTTGTTTTAAGAAATAAAAGAACGCAATATAAACGTTATGTCTTTAATCATAATGTATGTATCATAAATATAAATTCCCATAATATAAATATATTTATTATGTGTTCCCCGATACTCACGTAGCACCACTGAGCGACAGCTTGGAGAATTATTTTTGTGTAAAAAAAAAAACGATTTTCTTTCATCATTTTGTTAAATTTATCAGAGTTTTTTCAACTTAACGAGTTTTTAAATAGCTAAAGTAGAACTTCTCTATAAATTAAACCCTGTTGTAGAGTCAAAGTGTCCTTTAGAAAGAAGTGTTCTCTTACCGTAGAGTTGCTAATTAATAAAAATAATAATTTTGATGATGAAGACTGTCCTTGTTGTGGAGAATTGTTCTCTAGCGAGTATCTTCTCGTACTGTAGTTTTTCATTTAGAAAATCTATAAATATATATTCTAATAAGTTTAGTGATTTCTTTTAGTGATAAGATACAATTTGTATTATAGATTATAATACAAGAAAATAAGACCTAATCCAAATATTTTATTAGTGTGTGACGTTTCGGCAACAGTATTGTCACCATCATCAGACAAAAGAATAAATTATTTATTTTTTATTCTCTTTATTTATTCTTTTGTCTGATGATGGTAACAATGCTGTTGCCGAAACGTCACACACTAATAAATAAAGGTCCTATTTTCTTGTATTATAATTTCTTTTAGATATGCAAATGGGGAAGGCTCGTAGTAAATTGATTGCGGTGTAAATATCCTCGAATTTATCGGTCGCATATGCAACTTTTTGCTAATCCCCTAGTATACCATCAAGAATTTATTGATTTATATTTGTGTTTACACACTCATATATACATACATAACTCTGAATAAGGTATTTGTTTCAGCAACAATATCAACCATAAAATCTTTAAATATGTATGTGTGTTGATAAAAATAAAATAATTAATTTAATAACCTACTCCGCAACTTTTTTAAAAAATCATTCTATTAGATTTCAGGTCTTGCCCCTTATGTACTTGCAATGATTGGAAGATGTATTCATTCATTGTAAATACATGCTTTCAACCTGTAGCTAGCTTGTGAACCGAAAGGTGTAAAATAATCATTATAAAAACGTTATAGAGTATAAGTTATTTAATTTTTACCAACCCATTTGTATATTTATTTCTAATTGTATAAAACGTAACTTTTTAAATAAAAACTTCCACTTTGTTATAAATTATGTTATCTTTTCTTATTTATTTGTATAAAAATATCTATATCTATATCTATTTATACACATGTTTACTGACATCTAAAATAGAAGTTAAGAAAGAAGATGAGGATTTTAAATTTCAGCAAAAATCTCTCCGTATAAGTAGACAATCCTAATTCCCATATATATAACCCATTTCTTGGTTTCTCAAGAAGCCTCTGGGACCAAAAATCTTTTTGGTCGCAGTGGTACAGCCTACTCCACGCTGACGAGCGCCAACAGCGCGAAATGCGTTCGTGGATGGCTTTTCTTGATTTATCAAGAAATTGGATTGGCCAAATATCACGGAGCAAGTTAAATAAACGTTTAGTTCATTTTTGCTCCTATGCCATCTAAAAGGCACATGTGCTCGTGGTCAGGAGATGCCCTCTTTATTTTTAATATCAATACTTGACCCACTTATCTTTTATTTTTTTTCTATTAAGAAGTATTAAGAACTCGCCAACTACCCGGGATATCCTTCTGACCTAAGTCTTCTTGGATTTATATACAATGCCAGTGGAAGTCCAATTAATGAGGTGTCGCCAGGCAGATTTCTTTCTTGGGAGATTTTCTAGGGATGCTGGACATATGTTGGTGATACCTAGGAGAGTGGTTGTCTGGGATCTTTGGTATTGGAAGGTTGGGCAAAAAAGTGAAGAGGAGGTGGTCTACGGTTTGGTCTTCATCTTGGCAGTGGGGGCAAATTGGGTCTTCTTTCGATACCGTTGCAAGGTCTGCCTTAATGTAACCATGGCCGGTCAAGATTGTTGTGTAGCATTTGGAGGAGTAGTATATATATATAAACGGGCAGTAGCCAATATTCTGCCTTCCATTATACGATTACAAGTAGTAGAACCAATTAATTACTTACGAAGATCATTTGTTGATTGGAGGTAGATATAGAAAAACTGCACAGTCACATCAACTAATGATTTATTCAACTTCCGACGTTTCAGTGACCCCTTGTTACATTCCCCCGAGGAGAGAGATAGCAGGTTACTGAAATGTCAGGAGTTAAATAAATCATTGGTTGATGTAGGTATGTAGTTTTCTGAAATTAATTACTTAGTTACATATACGAAGAATATAAGTTAAACAGGGTGTTAAAATGTTATAACCTATACACAATACATATAACAATAACAGGAGCATGTAACTAAACATTCCAAAGATGTCAAGGTGTCCAATTACATTACTACTAACTAGTACTAGCAACCATATTATACTATACTACACTATATTACTGCTGGATCCTGGATATTTACAGATGATCTCGAGGACCACGCCATCTCCTCAGCAGTAAAGCACTCGATCTACGTTTTCTTCGTGGTGTCGCTGTAGACCCGCTGGCGATTCTCCATCAAACTCTGCAGCGCTGGCAGAGAGAGAGGCGCCGTATTCATTATACATAGTATCATGTATATATATATATATATAATCATCTTTTTAAAATAGTACAGACTGTTCATTTTTGCATGTTGCAATTATACCGCGAATGTTTCTTCCAAACAAAAATCGAAATTTATTTTAAAGAGAAATAGCGATTATTTCTAACTTTAAGGATGAAGTATGATAGGATGAATTGTCCCATCCCTGGACACTTTTATTTTTCTGTTTGTCATTATTCTTGACAATTCATCCTACTTCATCCTTAAAGTTAGAAATAATCGCTATTTCTCTTTAAAATAAATTTCGATTTTTGTTTGGAAGAAACATTCGCGGTATAATTGCAATTTTCGATTTACAATCATCAGCCGCGTTATATTGTATTTTTGCATGTATTGACAAGATGTCAATTAAATTATTTTAATTGTCAATTATTTATACTACTGCTACAGATTCTTATAAAATAGCACCAAGTAGTTTCTTTTCCAACATACTAATGGCGGGCACACAGACGTCTTATATTTATTTATCATTGTTTCAAACAATTTGGTTGGGCAAACGTTCACTCAGATCTTACCTGTTCTTCTGTGAATGAAATTGAATTTAAGAGTCTAAATTCTCAGTTTTAAATCGAATTTGTGTGCGAGCTGAAATGCAATAGGTTTTATTTCCAATCATTTTCCAATCTGGATTTGTATTTGGGTCTGGAACTTCTTGGTCTTGAATGCTATTTGGTATACAGGACTATTTCTGGAGAATATGCTCGAATACCTCTTTAGGTACGTACCTCTTTTCACAGGTACCTCTATAAATAGCTCTATAAAAAGAATGGTCACCTCTCCCATCAAAATAGGCGCCAAAACTAAGCGTTATCTATTTACTATCTCCGCAAACTAGCAGATCCTGATCGCGCGTTGACAAAGCGACAACAACAGTTTTGGCAATTTCAGAACGGCAACTTGGAAACTAACTTCAGTTCAGGATCCACAAAGGAACATCCGACGAAGGTCATTAGCCCGAAACCATGGTCTTCGGGTGGGCGTTCTGAAATTTCCAAAACTGGCGTTGTGGGTTTGTCATTGACCCGAGTCTGCTAGTTTATAGAGATGGTCGATAAATTACACATAGTTTTAGCGTCGATTTTGGCGACAACGGCGATATTCTTTTTATATTCGTAGATGAATATCCCTTCGGAAAAATTTCCATCTATTTATATATGTTCTTCCAGAATCATATACTCAGGAGCTTCTTAAAATATATACCATGTCCGTGTGGTAATATATAATATTATTGGTGATATATGTTTGGATAGCTCTGTAGAAATATGCTACAATACATCAGAAGATATATTCATTCAACAAACAGATTTGTTTAATTTTATTACTGATGAGGACCAAAGTTTCTGAAATCATGGTATACAGGTTTGTCTGAATTTACCAAAAGTGGCTCATTCTTCATCACCACTAGTAAAGTTTGTTCATTTAGAGTGAAGAACATAATGCATCGTTCTGTTACATAATTAAGGTAGATATATATATATGTATATATGGGTTAGCCAAATATCAGGTAAGAGGTTAAACCAACGTTTAGTTGAATTCTGTTCCATTAGATGGCGCTCTATCATCTAAAAATCTCATGTGAGCGGTCAGGATATGCCTATTTTTTTTTAATATAAACACCTGACCTTTTTTTCTATATTATTTATTTATTTAATTTTTTTTTACTTATTTATATATTAAAAATAAAGAAAGCATATCTCCTGACCAGGAGCACATGTGCTTTACAGAAGGCAGAACACCTGACCCACTTATTTTTTATTTTTTCTATTGTTTTTCCATATTTATATATATACATATACAAAGGCTAGTGGGAACATTATCTCCTCCCAGCAATTAACTAAAACAAACAAGAAGATATGAGATCGATACTGATTCCTCTCGAAAGAAATCTCCACTACTGACCGCTTCATTAAGTTCACCAGAGAACCTCCCGGTTTTTGCAAGCCGTCAAAAAACACTCCAAAATCTGCCGTCTCGACCAAAACAAAGTCCCCACAAAATGTAAAAACGTTGTTGCAGGTTCTGTTCGTTTTTGTTTTAGATCGGGCGAGCGGAAACATGGGTTCTTGTCGAGTGTTTTTTTTTCCTTTTCTCTACCTGTTTCCTTCGTAGTTCTGAAGTTGAGGAGTGTGACCGCTCGATTAATGTCTTCTACATATTCTCTCCCAGTCAACTTGTGTGCATATTTTGGTGTGTATTTATATTATATAAGGCTGTCCCAAAAATTCGTGTTTTTCTTAAAGCGTTGTTTTTATTATTATTTGGCGAATAATATTATTACGGCGAGTACACAATAATACACAATACAATTACTTTATATATAATACAAAGACATTATACATAACGACGAATAATATTAGTATTTCAATTTTTTGAAGGTATTTACGAATTTTTTGGCCAACCTTGTAGTGTCATATATAAAGAAAACATTTTTTAGACAATTTTCATATGAAAATCCATAATAATACGTATTAAATATATAATATATATGTAATATTTTACATCTATATCATATATACTAAACGAATACCTGTCCAACGAAGGAGTTTAGAACGACATCCAGTTCTAAGACGAATTAAAGTTTCACCCTATGAACAATACAGAGGGATTAAGTATGTCTATATATGGCATCTATAATATATTATTTATAAAAATGACTGTAGAAGTTCTATATGTTGCTTCGCTTAAATTGTACATAACCGACATTTTTACGGACCTAGATAATTGAGGAAAAGTTGGCATGGTGGATATTGATTTAAAAAAAGAAAGGTCGAATCTCCTGTCAAATTCTACGCTACAGCTGAGCGCCATCTTTTGACCGTCTCTGCAATCCTTAGGATTCGGGTTGTTGTCAAAGCCACAACAACTTTGGAAATTTCAGAACGATCACCTGGAGACCATGGTTTCGGGCTAATGGCCCTCATCACAGAGCCTTTATTTTTAGCATCTATTTTTAGAAAGAGACGGTAGAGGTTAAAACTTTTGTTTAAATATAAATCAATATTCTCTCAGGAAATTTCCAAACTAGAATTTGGCCAAAGAATTAGTCTACGCACTCTACCAGTTAACACCTCCTTGGAAAATTCTGAATATATCAATTGATCCCCCATGTAGATCTCATGGAATGAAGGTTCGTCCTTGACTGACGTGGGCCATTAGCCCCAAATGATGGTCCCCAGATGGATGTTCTGAAATTTCTAAAGGTGGTGCTGTGATTTTATCCAAGACGTTAGTCCTCTAAATTTTAGAGACGGATATGGCGCTTAGTTTCAGCGTCTATTTCAATGAGATAGGTGACCTTTGTTTGAGATATCAGTTTCAGCCTTGTAGGAATTTAAATGAACATCGCCGACGCCAAGGCGAGGCAGAACTCTACCAACCACGAGAACTACATCTTCGTGGAGCTGTGCCCTGACATCCCGGACTACTCCTACCTCCAGGCAATAGGCAAGCTGGTCGGAGGGCCAGGGAGAATAAGCCAGTTCAACAGGATGAACGGCCAGGTCCAGTAGAGCGGCGAGGGCATCCGACGATGATGATGATGAGGGGCCCCGATCCCTGATATTAAAATCGCCGATGATCCAGCAGGCTCCCTCCTCCTCCTGTGCCGCTGTCGCCGCTAGGAGCTCTAGTTGTTGATTTCTCTCTCGGGGTTCATGCGCCAGATGAACGGTGATGGCCGTCATCCCTCGCCGTGGACATCTATGGTTGCCAAGGCGATGTGGCCCGGCCACAGGATGCGCTGTTGTAGCACGGCTACGCCTGGCCCGAAGACGCAGGCGAGTCCGGATCCCGAGATGGCTACGGGATGGGCCAATACAACAGCGTTGTAGCCGAGGCAGAGGTCTTGGCCGCTGCCTAGATGATATGCGTTTGTCTCCTGGACAAACGCGATGTCCACGCGTTGTTGCCTGAGGGGATGACATAGGGCAAGGCTCCTTCCCCGAGTGGCGAGCCCTCGCGCGTTGATGCTGGCGACGCGGTAATTCATTTGGGCCGTCCTACAAGCAGCGCCGTCCTGGTCTTCTGGAGGGTCTTGTAGACAAGGGTGTTTGAGTTAGGGCACGAGGCCATGATGGTTTTGGCCAGCGCAGTGAAGGCGACGACTTGTGCTTCTAGCAGCGAGGGCACTCGCTTCTTCATGTTGGTTGGAGAGGCGAGGAGCTTCTGTGCGTCCTCCCAGTCTAGGCCGAGCAGCCCGGAGTGGTCGATGGCAATGAAGGGGAACTTCTCGAGGTGCCCCCGCAGCTGGACGATTGCGGGTTTTCCCTTGGAAGGCGTGGACGGAGTTGAGGTCGGCTCCTCCTCCGACATCTCGATGTCGAGCGGAAGGATCGCGGGCTCGAGGGGCCGCGGGGCAGCCATAGGAGCAGGGAGGGCAACAGGGGCGGGCTGGGCAAGATCCTTCGGTTCGGCAGGATGGGGCGCCGAGGGTATCGCTGGAGCCTCGGTTGATGTCTTCGCCGGTTGGACAGGGGACGCCGGTGTTGCGGGCGCAGGTGTCGGCCTCCTTGGAGTCACCATTACTAGCCATCTTTCTACCCAGTTGGGAGGTTCTACTGTAGTGGTGTAGCTGGAAAAACTAGGAGACATGAAACTGGTCCAGCTGATAAGAGATATTAATTTTAAATTGGTTGATATATTTACAGATATCATATGAAGTCGGTCCGAGGAATTTAGTGGTGAATTTCTTCATGTATAAAGTAAGGAAATGTGATTGAAGCGATGTACATACTTTCAAGATGATATTGCTACTATTTCTCAATATTCCATCCAGTACCTTCTATAATGGACTTGTGCTCCCTTCCTTCTTTTAGTATCAACTGTGATAGACTGGACCCCTCCTTATTTGAGTACGTGCGGTGATATACTTGGCTCTTTTCTTCATCCAGTACTTGCTGTGATATACTGGTTCTTCCTTCCTTTATCCAGTACCTGCTGTGATAGACTGATGTTGCCTTCCTTCTTCCAGTACCTGCTGTGATAGACTGGGCTCCCTTCCTTCATCCAGTACCTGCTGTGATAGACTGGGCTCCCTTCCTCCATCCAGTACCTGCTGTGATAGACTGATTGTTGCCTTCCTTCATCCAGTACCTGCTGTGGTAGTCTGTTGTTGCCTTCCTTCATCCAGTACCTGCTGTGATAGACTCGTGCTCCCTTCCTTCATCCAGTACCTGCTGTGGTAGACTCGTGCTCCCTTCCTTCATCCAGTACCTGCTGTGGTAGTCTGTTGTTGCCTTCCTTCATCCAGTACCTGCTGTGATAGACTCGTGCTCCCTTCCTTCATCCAGTACCTGCTGTGATAGACTGATGCTCCCTTCCTTCATCCAGTACCTGCTGTGGTAGACTGTTGTTGCCTTCCTTCATCCAGTACCTGCTGTGATAGACTGGGTTCCCTTCCTTCATCCAGTACCTGCTGTGATAGACTGGGTGTCCCTTCCTTCATCCAGTACCTGCTGTGATAGACTGACACCCCCTTCCTTCATTCATTAACTGCTCTGATAGACTGGGTCTCCTTTCCATCATCCAGTACCAGCTGTGATAGAATGACATTCCATTCCTTCATTTAGTGCCTGCTTCCAGAAGCTGGAGCAAAAACTGAAGTGTTTTCTCACTAATTAACAATGCCATTGATTTATCCAACTTCAACTTACAACTCTCATTTTTCTCCAGCGCCAGTTTACTAACGTTCGACACAAAAACAGGTTGTTGTTTCAATTACGCAAAATTGTCAACGTTTTTATTGAATTTGTCCGCTCTTTGATCAGACGGTTTTGTTACTTTTTGTAACCGCCAAGTTCGATTAATAAACATTTACACTTTGTATGCAATAGACACTGCGAGCAGAAATTTATATTTTTTTTTTGTACAAATTCCACTTTTTGTGAATTTTCATTAATATTATAAAACGGTGTATCTATTTATCTCTCTCTCTCTTTCTCTAGAGAATATCTTCTATATCTATATATATATAAATGAATGCTTGTATGTTTGTTGGTTTGTATGTCCGGTATACAAATATGCAGTAGTTCACTAATTCAAACCAAAATTTCCATACATAGGTAAAAATATACGGGGAAGACGATAGGCTATTTTAAAAAATATATAAATCAATTATTAAAACTATATATTCAAATTATTCTCCTTAGCTCACGAACAGCGCCCTCTATCAAAGATTAGATTAAATTATGCTGATGCAAACAAATAAATAATGGCAATAACAAACAATTATTTAAAAAAATCTTATCTAAATATATATCACTCGGGTAGATATGCACACGGGTCAATCCCGGGGCGAAGCCCGGGTCACCCGTCTAGTATTTTATATATTAAAAAGATATATGTGTCGAAATTTCTCTTACCTTAGCTTTTTAATCAAAATAATAATTAAATATGCATATAATTGTTATACAGTAGAACCTCCATGAGAGGACACTCACGCTAGAGAACACCTCTCTATAAAAGACAGTTCCATTTGCAAAATTACCATTTTTACTTTTTTTCAACTCTCCGGTAAGAGGACACCTTTCCCTAAAGGACACTTTGACTCTGCAATTAGGTGTCCTTTACAGGGAGTTTCTACTGTATATATATAAATTTCATGAATTTTTACAGAAACTGAACATTATTTAGTATTTTTAGCCATACTCTTTATCGGTGTATTCAACCTTTTGAATCCATATTTAGACTAAAGGCTAAATATACTTTTGTGCTACACCGCATAAGGATTTTTTGAAGCATAAACATAACCTACGTTCATACTTAAAAATAAATCCCGTCATATACTTAAACCTCCCATGAATATTTTATCGGATAATCTCCATTAATGAGCACTTTTATTAAAATCAGAAAAGTTTATATAATCCTATCTCTGATGAAAGACCATCTTCACTAAAACAATAACCGTTTCATTGGAGATCTTTTACGGAAGTTCAGGATGAATCATTAGTCAATTTCGTATTTAGGTAGAGAGCTGGTTATATAGTTACCATATATGAAAAATAGCACAAATGTGATATTGTACTGGGATAAGGTGCATAAATTATTTTTTAAAAAAAGGCATCTCCTTATCGTGCAACTGAAGGTTAGCTTTTCTTGATTAATCAAGAATGGGTATTTGGCCAATGCTGGAACAATTAAGAATCAACGAGAATAGTTGATATTTATTCTGATAGATGGCGCAAGCCATCAGCAACTTTCAGTTGAACTATAAAGAGATGCCTTTTTTATAGTTACCATATGGTTTATTGAAATTCAACGCAAATTAAGCCAATAACCAACAAAAAAAAATTTTTGAAGGTGGAAAAATATGTTATTATATCAATAAAATATTCTCATTACAACCACTATGAAGAAGACAGAAGCTGAATACGTGAACCCAGGTGTTAAAAAGTATGATAAGCTCTGGTTTCTCTTCATTCACGTTTTAATCTCGATTTCAAATTATGAAAATATTACAATATTGGGATCTGTGCCAATGGGTACAAGATCGACTTACATGTAAACTATTCTTTACAAGGATTTTCTACATTACAGTCTTCCCCTGCCCTACAACCCGACATTTCTACAACACACTACATATACCCATTTCTACATTCTGTTCTAGTTCCATACAGATAGGTAAAATTTTGTGGAAGCTTTTTTGAAACAAACACATAAACATTTCAGTTCTTTTTATATTTATACTAGCAGACGTACCCGGCTTCGCCCGGGTTTTACCCGAGTAAAGATTTGTCTAACGAATCTCTCGATGAAGTGAACATTTTTTCCGGTCCCTTGAAAAATACTCGATAAGTTGAATAAAATCAATATTAATTGGTTCCCTCGTTAATTGGAAGTTAAAGGAATAGTATCTTGCCTTGGAATTGTATCATTATTCTTGTATGGACGTACCCGGCTTCGCCCGGGTTTTACCCGAGTAAAGGTTTGTTTAACGAATCTCTCAATAAAGTGAACATTTTTTCCCGGTCCCTTGAAAAATACTCGATAAGTTGAATAAAATCAATATTAATTGGTTCCCTCGGTAATTGGAAGTTGAAGGAAGAGTATCTTGCCTTGGAATTGTATCATTATTCTTGTCTCAAATAAATTGCCGTGTCATCCTGAATTTTGTCTTTCCTAATTTTCTACATTACAAAATCATCGTATCATCATGATAATATTTAGAGCAGATTGTTGAATTATAACAGATAAATTAGAATATTTATCTTGATTATTTTAAAGCGAAAAGTTATTTCAAAAATTTTATTTGCTAGAAACCTTCCCAGTACTATACTTTCATGGCGTTCCAATGAGTGGTTTGGTCAGGCATAAAGGACAAACAGACACACATACATTCATTTATATATATAGATAAATAACTAGCCGAATGAACCGGGTTTTACCCCCGATTAGATGTTTTTATTCAAATACTATTGGTTACAATTATAAATTGGCGCCGTGGATGTCACTCTTGTGAAACGTCCCGCTCCAAACTTTGTGTGTTTTTAAAATATAAAAATAAAAATGTAAATTCTCACAACGATATTTGAAAATTGTATTATTTTGATTTTTTATTTGAATATATTTTAAATTTGGTATATACATAAAATGATAGCAAGTGATTTCTTGCCCCTACGCCATCATTACGTCACTCAAGGTCGTCACTCTTGTGAAACGTCCCGCTCCATCAATCCCCGTCGCCCCACGTGGTCCATCCTTCCCCAACTTTACTTCTCGCAGTTACCGCAGTGAGGCTCTGGTTGCGAGTGAAACGGGGAAAATTTGTTAATAATTTGTTAATAACTCCAAGGATATTCAAGATAGAAGCCTGAAAAGTGCCAATAAGTTTTTCCAGATTCAACTCTATATACTATTGAAATTTCAGTCAGATTAGCTACGTATTGTGGACGTGTATAGCCGACAAACATACATACATACACTGAATTTTATATATATAGGTATATCTATATAGACCATTTCTACCTAGAGAAAACATATAAGCCAGAGTCACGCGATTATTTTAAAAAATCTAAAAGATGATAGAATAAATTATATTAAACCTTCAAAAAACGTTTAATAAAAACTCAATTTAAAATCAATATGGGTGATATAGGTCTCATCAATTACCACGTGGAGTACAGAGTTGAATCCATTAAGAGAAACAATTGCATCAGGAGACTTCTAAAAACCCGCAAGTCGTGATTAAGAGCGGGTTAAACCATCCATCAAGTGCAGTGCTGTGAGTGAATTAATGGCACGACCTCCTGTGAAATAAATAAAGTGACAGCTCGCCGCCGTTTATTGCTCCCAGAAATAGGTAAATGGATTATTTCCCCAACTTCAAATATGCTTAAGTGACGTGGGGAATAGAGCTGAAAATAAACTTTTATTAAATTGCCACCAAGGAAAGTGTTTTTTAGATTTTTTAAATTTGTTTTCCCCTTTTAAATTATTTATGGGATTTTATATAAAAAGAATCCATATATGTATATAAACTTAGATTCGATGTTGACCATATATAGGATATACTATATGGATATGTGAGTGATGTACTTGTAAGATGTGACAAATTCTAAATTAGTTCTTATATAGCCATGTGTATCTTTCGCTTTGAACAACGTCAGCAAGAGATTTTGCAGGAATTTGGCGTTTTCCTTTTATGAAAACTAGAGAACTTGGAAATATCTTTATTTGCGGGGCTGCTAACCAGAATGGATGATTTTTGAGCCCCAGAAAGTAAAAAAAAAAATTCCCACGCCGGGAATCGAACCCGGGCCTCCTGGGTGAGAGCCAGGTATCCTAGCCACTAGACCACCTGGGAAAAATACTAGAAAACAGTCATAGAACGTGTGAAGACACATTTAGAGAATATTTTTAACTTAAAATCGTGTCGATGTAAACAAAATGGAATTATTTTTACGTAGCAGAAATTTAACATTTACTAGACTAAAGACATCCTCTCAAATCCCCATACTACACTGAGATTAAACATCAAAATATTTCGTTGAAAAATGAAGAAAGGCAAACATAAGGATCACCGAGGCAATGGACGCAATGAACTATGTTTTCCAAGACTGACACCACCGCCGTTTCAAAGTAAAGAATTCTTCTTGGAGAGAAGACGATGTCCCTATAGACGCTACGACGACAAAGCCAATCTTCTCGCCGTAAGAAAAAAGAAAGTAAAGCTACTAGCGGCCATATTCAAGACGCTGAGGGAAACCTAGATCGAAATGCATCAGATCCATGTCAGTAGTAACAGGGTTTGCTAGCTGTGGGCCACAGATCAAAGATAGGGAAGGAGCTTTGTGCAACAGGATTGTACCAAAATGAAAGAGAGAAATTTCGAGAGACGAACTAACGATCATTTCTTATATTTAATATCGAACTTTGTTTCAACTACAGAGGTGAAAAAACTGTATGCTAGAGGCTAAGGAACAACGATGATTGGCTGGTCGATGTCAGATGATAATAGAGAACCAATCTGCGAGTGGATAAAAAGGATACCGTATATACATACAACCATTAAAGCGCATATTTTATTAGAGTGCAGTCAAGGCAATTTGGCTAGGTGTAGACTATGTAAGTAGCATGTTTGTATGAACATATGTAAATGTAAAAATAAAAAAGGCATATCCTGACCTGGAGCACATGTGCTTTTCAGAAGGCAGAGCGCCATCTGGTAGAACAGAAATCAACTAAACATTAATTTAGCCTGTTCCCTGATATTTTATTTTTAATGTCAACACCTGACCTATTTTTTTTCTATTGGTTTTTCACATATGTAAATGTGATGAGGTCTGGTAGCCTCTTGTAGAATCTTGTCGACTAAATCTGTGATGAGGAATCCAGTTGACTTAAACTGTGGTGTGTTATCCTTTCGACTCTCGTTACACTGTGTTAACCGAGAGGAACAGTCAGGATGTGTAGAGTTTTCCAGTACCTCTCTGCACCTTGTAAGACCTTTAACAGTTCTCACAAAGTACAGGCAGTCGTGGTCGAGGCAGAGTGGAAAGCTTGGGAATGTCCACACAAAAAACGAAGACACAGTTGCACTAAGAAAGTTCCGTGAACAGATAAAAGTTGAGCTAGGAGCGAAAGATGGAGATAGAAGAGTTCTTACTGGTCTACATGGTGGATGAGGAGGACCTTGGTGACAACCGACGAGGGCTTGCGCTGATGGTCAAGTAACTGTCAAGTGACTATCAAGTGACTATATTTATAGGTTAAGACGGGGGCCTTATATCTTTTCTGAGAAAGGGAGTATTGCATTTCAGCAGATGTGAAGAGTGTGGATCGTCTGGCGAAATTCTAAACTGGCGCCGTGGCAGTTTCCATCTTTAGACCTTGTTGTTTTGGGACTGCTATATGCTCGATTTTAGACGTTTTTGACCTTTTTCTTTAGCTCAACTCTAAATCTATTACAGAGTTTTATTTATTTATCCTCAGTTTGTACAAAGTACATTACATATGATGATGTAATAACACATGTCAATAATGCGTATAATCATTTACAGATGTGTTTCTATTATACAACATGAAAATCTTGTTATAAGTTATATACAATATAGGGTTGTTGGTTTAAATTACCATATAAATGTTTTGCATATATATGCGTGGTCGTGTATGCCTACGTTTGTATTTGCGTATACTGTATATGTTATATATGTTATTATTATTTATTATAAAGAAAAAGAAACTAGAAAAAATAGAAAGTATTATTCCAGAAGAAACTGTGGGAATATCATGAAACTTGGCCTAAATGGCTATGCTATTATATAGAACCATTATTTTATAATACCAATAGTGTTTCTAGAAAATATTTGACAACATTATCACATGGAATAGGAAGGCATATATTTATTAAAATCTAAAGACGAGAGATGTTTCGAGCAAAAAGACTGACTTCAACTGACAGCGCTAAAAAAGAAACAACAAAAATCCAGCGTTAAAAAGTCATTGTGCTAGAAAGCTTGCTGTTTTTAGATTTTAAAAATAAGAGATACGCATTGTACAACCTCGTATGATAATATTTTAATATATCTATTGATTGAAAAATTGAATTTTTCACGCATTTAACTATTTTAGACCCACACGTTTTGCATACTGAATTTAATCATAGCTTACACGCCAAGGAAATTAATTAGAGCCCAAATTCCGTATCTTCAATTTCTTCTGGATATAACACTTTATAGATCTACTAAAAAAATGTATATACAGTTAAACCTATCTATAGCGCCCCCTCTTGGGACTCACCAAAATAGGGTGCTATAGAGAGGGGGTGCTATAAACAGGTCACTTTTAGTGTAAATCGCATCGTACTACGTATTTAAAATAGGGCGCTATAGAGAGGGAGGCGCTATTTAGAGGGGGCACTATAGACAGGTTTAACTGTATTTATATATTTCTGAAAATACAGAAGTATTTGCCCGTTGAATAGCATTTTTTTAAGGATTGTTCTGACCTCAAATTAGGACAAAATCTAAAAATCCAGGTTCTTATGACTAACTTTCATCAATTATATTCAAAAATAACTGTTGAAATTCAAAAGATTATTTTATCTGAAACAAATAGTTATTTTGTTTGAAATTAATCATGAATATACAGTTAAACCTGTCTATATCGCCCCCTTTTGGGACTCACCAAAATAGGGTTCTAAAGAGAGGGGGTGCTATAGACAGGTCACTTTTAATGTAAATCGCATCGTACTACGTATTTAAAATCGGGCGCTATAGAGAGGAAGGCGCTATTTAGAGGGGGCTCTATAGACAGGTTTAACTGTATTTTCTTTATACACTTTCCATAAGGATATATAGGTATCTTGGTAGTTGGAGAACCTGAGTGTATGTTATAAATATCTCTCTCTAGATATATCAAATATTATCTAAATTGAACATTTTATAATGAGCTCTGTTTTACCTATAATTATATAACTTTTAATTAATGAAGCATTTTTTTAAATGACCCAAAATTAAATAAATGCAATTAAATCGTGGGTGGAATCACACCCACAAAATCTGATATCAAATAATTTATACAGTTAAACCTGTCTATAGCCCCCCCTCTAAATAGCGCCTTCCTCTCTATAGCGCCCGATTTTAAATACGTAGTACGATGCGATTTACAATAATAGCGACCTGTCTATAGCACCCTATCTTGGTGAGCCCCAAGAGGGAGCGCTATAGGCAGGTTTAACTGTATAATTGAATGCTTTTTATGGATAATTTATTTATGTTTCGATATATATTAAAAAGTAGAGGGGGCTAGCACATCAGGCAGCAGCTAATATACAAGTATGTTGAGTAATAAGTAGAAATACTATGTGATTAACTTGATGTTTAGTTTCTGTGTGTGTGTGTGTGTGTGTGTGTGTATATAAATTAGATCTTAAATTATGAGTGGACCATTATATATTTTCACATTTCTTTATAATTTTGCTTAAGATTAAATGTAGTTATAAATCTATTCATTAATATGTCTTTTTATGTCAATGTCTTAAATATACATGGTAGGATCAAAATGTTCCCGAACTTTTGAAAAATAAAATATAAAACAAGTTTTTTAAAATGTAAAATAAATTTTACTGTAAAGAAAAAGCCTAAACTATAATTTAATTTAGCAACGCCAGTAAATGCGCATGCGTAGTTTTAATTTTAGGCATATTTTTGTTGTAAGTATTTAGCTCGCGTCAGTTTCTGCAATGTGATCATTTGAGCAAAGGGCAAATATTATATTTTGTTAAAACAGGAAGTAGGTGAATAGCGTGGTAAGTTTCTTTATTCCGCACAACAAGCTTTCGGGCATCAGCTGCCCTTCATCAGGTACAATGCGTGGTTAGAAAGAGTGAACCAATATTTATATGCAGTGATTTAGCATAAAAGAAAACTAACTAAGATCTACTTTAAAATTAAGAAATTTACATATATGGAACTAAAGATAAAAGTACGAAATTTCTGAAAAATAAACTAAAAATCTGTATAAGACGAATTAAAGGTAAAACACGGGAAAAAGGATGGAAAGACGAGAAAACGTAAGCATCTAGGCACAATAAAGGAAAGGAGCAAAATAGGATATCAGTGGCCAAGTTTAGAAAAAACAGTATATTGAGGGGGGAGATCTATTTTTCTGTTAAAACTAGGGATAGAGCTGGACACAAGAGCCTCAAGGACCAAACGTTGATATTTGTTCTTAACATCACTATATACCGGGATCGTGTTGCGTAAATTAAAAGAATGGTTAAATTCGTGGCTGTGTTGATATAGTAGTGACTTACGATCATGAGAACGGATGTTACGGTCGTGTTATAGGACTCGAGTGGCAATGGTTCGGCCAGTTTCTCCGACATAGGATTGTGGGCAGTCATCACACGGGATTCTGTAGATGGCATTGGAGAAAGATTGGGGGCTGGGTTTAATGGAGCTTTTTGTGAGGGGATGGCGTAAAGATGTGCCTAAGGAAGGTGATTTTTTATAAAACGTACGGATGCCAAATTTACGTAGATAGAAACCAATGTCGGAATTCGTAATAGAAAACGGAAGAACGCAAACCTCTTTAAACGGGGGAGGAATGGAACTGTCGTGATTTGGTGAATAAAAATGTCGATCAATAAAGTTGCGTGGGTAACCCGCGGATAAAAGGTGTAGGTAAACGGTCCGTTTCTCGATTCTACTAAATAAAAGAAGGGAGCAATGAGTAAAAACGCGCTTAGAAAGAGTTTTAACGGTGGTAATTTTATGGGAGACGGGAGCATGAGATAAAAAATGTAAGTAAGAAGGAGTAAAACCAGCCTTACGAAAAACGGTTGTATAGAAACGACCCTGAAGGTTAACCACTAAAACATCTAATAACGGGATACAATTAAAACGGGAAGAATTGTGAGTAAAACGTAAATCGTAATGATAGGAGTTTAAAACAGTGAGGATAGGGGAGTGGTCGGTGCTTTGATGTAGACAAAAAATGTCGTCAACATATCTCGCCCACATTACCACTCCTAGGCGGATCTGGGAAACTAACCATCGGTCCAAATGTGACATTACAATCTCAGCTGCGATTGTAGAGAGAGGGCTGCCCATGGGGGAGCCTCTTATCTGCAAGAAAAAGCGCCCATTAAACTCTAGGGTGTTCATGCCCAAGCAGATGTTGAACAGTTCGGAAACTACTTTTTGATATTTGTTAGAGACAGCAGGAGAGTTGAGGAGTGAGCCTAGCCCATCAAAAATCAAAGAATGTGGGAGGCTCAGGAAGAGAGATGTGACATCAAAAGTGGACATGGTGGGGCTGTCAGACTGAGAAAAGTTTTTTAGTTTGGCGATAAAATCAGAGGAGTCTTGTATGGAATAAATATTGTGGGCTTTGACAAGGGGCTTAAGGAAGTTTGAAAGATATCTAGCTAAATGCAATGCGGGCGAAAGATGATATGCGACGATGGGCCTGAGAGGAACATCGGGCTTATGAGTCTTTGGGAGCCCATAAATATAAGGGATGCATCAAGGCATCACTCAAGTCCCTCCTTAAGAAGGGTTGCATCACCTCTGAACAGTTCAAGCTTTTCACCTCAAACATCTCCAGCATCCCTTATATTTATGGGCTCCCTAAGACTCATAAGCCCGATGTTCCTCTCAGGCCCATCGTCGCATATCATCTTTCGCCCGCATTGCATTTAGCTAGATATCTTTCAAACTTCCTTAAGCCCCTTGTCAAAGCCCACAATATTTATTCCATACAAGACTACTATGATTTTATCGCCAAATATTTCTCTTTGAAATTAAAATGATTTTTCATAAATAAAAAAGAAACTTATGCGGTTAAACTGATTGTATAGCATTATAATTATACGCCACAGTCATTTATAAGTATTATTAGTCAGTTTAAATATTAGTTACGAACGGAGAAATACGTCCAGGATAGCCTAGTGGACATGGCACCTGCCCGGTAAGCAGAAGGTTGTGGGTTCGATTCCCGCTCCTGGACACTTTTATTTTTCCGTTCGCCATTACTCTTCATATTTTTCACCCTTCCATACGTCATCCATTCATATATAGACAATCACTCTTCATATATTCAACCTTTTCATACGTCATCCAAAAGTTAGAAATATTAAAATACTGTTTATATTTGCGCCTAAATTTATTAGAATCTTTGTAAAATGTATATTGTTACCTTCAACTGCATAATGTAACGCACTCTTTTCACCGTAATCTTTAGCATGAATACTTGCACCTGCTCTAATCAACATGCAAGCTTCATATATTTCACCATCAATAGCAATGCTCATCAATGGAGTTGTTCCACCCAAACTGCGTGAATTGACATCAGCACCGAATTCTATTAAAAGTTTCATCAAGTCTTTTCTTTTTTGACACGAATATCCCATAGATGCATAGTGCAAAGCAGAATTTCCATAAATATCTTTCAAATTAACATCAACACCCAATATCAATAAATATTTAATAAAATCTAGACGGATAGAACATCTAACAGCATTTATTAAAATTGATATTTTTTCCATATTGGTAGCATGAATATCAGCTCCATTTTGGATCAATTTTCTTGAAATTTCTAAATTTCTATTTTTGACAGCAAAATATAATGGGGTGTTACCATGGTCATCCTTGATATTAAGTGATGCCCCTGCCTGGATTAGATGCAAATAAGTATTAGAATTTGGTCTGCATACCGCAATATGTAATGGTGTTTCCTTAAATGAATTCTGAATATTAATATAAGCGCCCTTTCTTATCAAATACGATAATATTTCAGTCCTACCTGGTTGAGCCGCAATATGTAATGGAGCCATTCCTCTTTTAATTTTAGAATTTATATCAATTCCTGAGTCTATAAGTTCTTTAACTCTTTTAAGATCATTATTTTCAATTGCAGATTGCAGCAGAATTATATTTTGCCCTATCATTTTATCGAACTAGAAAATATATTTTAAATACTTAATGGTTAGTATTATTTATTTCGTTTACTTTAAGCACACAGAAGTTTCCAATTTCCCCGAGGATGAAATAGCAAAGAAGTATCAGCTTTAAGAATGCTGACTAGCAGGTTCAATAGCAACATAAGAGAAAATTAATATAATTGAAATATCCAGTGTATCTAATTATTTTTAAAAATATTTATCACTAATAAATTTATCTATGATTTTATTATCTAAAAAATACAACATAACACAAAATACAAATTTTATCCCACTGTAAACACAATATTTTTTCATTAACAGTTGAACCTCCTTGTAAAGGACTCCTAAGTGCAGGGCCAATCTTACCGGAGAGTTGTTGAATAATAAAAATAATAATTTTCCCTATGAAAAATTTCCTTTATTAGGCGTCCTCTAGCGTGAGTGTCCTGCCATGGAGGTTTTACTGTAGTTGAAAATTATTATTTGAAATAGAGAGAGAAATCAGAATTTTTTTAACCCTTTGAAAAAGAGCTAAATTTTATTTATTATTCTTATAAAAAAAATATAATTAGATTTCACACTGAATATATTTTTGAAATTGTTTAGAGAGAGGACAGAAAAATTAATATTTCTCAGATAAATGATCCTTCAAAAATTATACTGTAGAATATTACATGCGAATCAGAAATGGGAATTGATACTAAACAATACCGAAGAATATAACTTCAGACTATATTTTTTTATGTTTCCCATTGAAAAAGGTTAAAATCAAAGACCTTTTTATTTTATGTATATTGATATACCCCTTGCAAATTTTGCATCTAGATTTCTTGAAACATAGAGGGTAAAACTTATCTCTTGGACACCTAAGACAGGAAAACTAACAAGACAGATGACTTCCAAGAAAGGTTTTATTATATACTAGTCCAATGACCCGGCAACACGTGTGTTTTACCCAAGAACATTTTCCCCCGAGTGTGAATGTATAAAAAAATATTTTTATTCAAATACTATTCATTACAATTATAAATTATGACCCGGCTTCGCCCGGGATATCTCTAAGTGTTGACTGTGTATGTTTACCTTCCGAATAATTCTTGAAATAAAACACTTTTTGGTATATTATACAAAAACAAAAATAAATGTCAAGCTTTTTAAAAATAGAGTAATACAATTCATGATTTGACAACAAAATTAGAAAATAGCATGAATATAAAATCTAAAATAATCAATAGAAAACTTTTAAACTATGTATCATAAAATGATTCAAATACACTTTAAAGTCTTTAAAAATAAAAATGTAAGTTTCACAAATATATTTGAAAATTGTATTACTAAGTCCTCTTGTCTTGAAGGTACAGCAGGCTTCCTACAAAATCTGAAATCTATCTCAGTTGCCGCAGTGGGGCGTAGTTGCGAGAGAAATTCGCAAATTTATAAATAACTCCAAGGATATTGCAGACCTGAAAATTGGACTATATGTATTTCCAGTTTTAAGTCTATATACTGTTGGAATTTCAGCCAGATTAGCTACGTATTGGGGACGTTCATAGCCTAAAAACATATATATATACGCACGTTGACTTGAATATACATGGTAGGATCAAAAAGTTCCCGAACTTATAAAAAATAAAAATTAAACCAAGTTTTGAAAAATGTAAAACCAATTTTACTGTGAAGAACAATACAAAAACTATAATTTAATTTAGCAACGCCAGTAAATGCACATGCGTAGTTTCGTTTTAGGCATATTTTTTGTAAGTATTTAGCTTGCGTCGGTTTCTGCAATGTCATCATTTGAGAAAGGGGCAAATTTTAAAATTTGTGTAAAAAAAAAAGCCTTTCACAAAGACATCAGCATTAATGAATGAAGCTTATGAAAAAGAAATATTGTCACGATTGCAAGTTTATTTCTGGTATAAACGTTTTAAAGATAGCCGTAAAAGCATCGCAGATGATTCAAGGTCATTTCAGCCATTGACGTCAGCAACGGATCGCAATATTGGACAGGTACATGATTTAATTGTTGCTGATAGATAAATTACTATTGATAATATATCAGAAATACTTGGAATTTCATATGGTAGTTGCCAAAAAATTATTGGTGAACATTTAAACATTAAAAACTTTGTGGTTATTTTGTCCCACGAAATTTAACATATCAACAAAGAGAAACCAGATTATCAATTTTCAAATAATTAATTGAAACTGCAAATAATGATTCTGATTTTTAAAAAACAATAATAAATGGTGATGAAGCATGGTTCTTACTTTTTGATCCACAAACCAAAAAACAATCACTCGAATGGCACACACCAAGTTCTCCTAGGAAGAAGAAAGTTCGTCTTGACAAGTCCAAAGGAAAAGTAATGCTTGTAGTGTTTTTCGATTATCAAGGACTTGTCTATTATGAAATTATTATAGAGGGGGTTACTATTAATAAACAGGCATACAAAGAAACACTTGTGGCCTTCGTGATGCGATAAGAAGAAAACTAAACCAAATCTTTAAATCAAAACAGCGGAAATTGATACATGAGAATGCCCCTGCTCATAGAGCCATTGTTGTTCTAGACTATTTAGCCAAACACTTTTATCTGTCTTTCCACATCCTCCTTACTCTCTTGATATCGCCCCATGTGATTACTTCTTCTTTGCAAAACTTAAAATGACGTTAAAAGGGAGGCGCTTTTCATCGTCATCAGAAGTAATTGAAAATGCGACGGTGAGCTATAAAAGCTTAGAAATTTGACTTTGAACTAGTATTTCTACAGCTTTTTTCACGCTGGAAAAAATGTGTTTATAATCAAAGCTCCTATATTAAAATTTTGATGTTTGAATTACAATACTATGAATAAATAATTAATTTTAAAAGGTTCGTAAACTTTTGATCCTACCTTGTATAAATTTATTAAAATCAAAAAATCCTGACCACGTTCACATGAACTATTAGATGGCAGAGCGCCATCTAGTGGAACAGAAATCAACTAAACGCTGATTTAACCTGTTCCCTGATATTTGGCCAACCTATTTTCTTGATATATCAAGAAAAGTCAGCTACAAACGCGTTTCGGGCTATTGGCCTTCGTCATCGTGGTGCAAATATTTTGCTCTCAGAGTCTTCCTGAGAAATTGGTATAATGATAAATTGTATAATTTATTTTTTTATATTTTAGTTATTTAATTTTGATTGCAAAAACCTTTGGAATGACCCTTGTATCTCTTTATAGGTATATATAAGTCAACTAGCGGATGTGTACCCGGCTTCGCCCTGGTTTTATCCGAGTAGAAGTTTGCCTAACGAATATTATTGTTAATATATTTATTATTGATAATAATATTCCGGAACACACAGAATATTATGATAATAATATTCGTTACGTTATATATTTATATAATATATAAAATATATTTTTCGAGCAAACATATCCACTCTCTCTACTGAATATATTTTTAAAAAGATATATATAAATAAAATTATCTAGAGATAAACTACATGATCTTAGCCAAAAGGCCGAGAAATGATATTTTATATATAGAGATGACCTGGCTTCGTGTGTCTTCTGCTCGAGTGAATGTTTCTCAGGTAGAATTTTGTTCCTGACTACTGAAAATTATTATCTTGCTTCGCCCGTGGTCTGTTTTAGTGAATATTCCCCTAAAGAATTTTGTTTATGTCAATCAAGCATGATACAGCAATATTGTCATTATTATTTCTGACTAGAAAATATTGTTGCTCAGTACCTGCTTAATTATAATTTTTCTTGGTTAAAGGGGGACAAAAAACTCTTCCAGATTTAACTCTCTGTCCTGTTCACAATATATATATATTGTTTGAGTCAAAAGGCGATCCATTAATTAAGATTATATAAAAGAGCGTACCTGGATCTGTAAAGAAAAAAAAAATGTTTTTTTTTTTTACAGATCCAGGTACGCCCTTTTATAATATATATATATGTTCCCGGCTTCGCCGGTTTTATCCTAGTAAAAGATTGCCTAACGAATATTTGTTAAAACGATTCTAGCAAACATCCAATCCCTATATTGAATCTACACTTGTCTATACTCTCGATAATTTGAAATTTTTTCCAGGTCCCTTTGAAAATACTCGATAAGTTGAATAAAATCAATATTAATTGGTCCACTCGGTAATTTGAAGTTGAAGGAATAGTATCTTGCCACAAACGAACATTTGTAAATAACTGTATTCAGATAATGTACCCGGCTTCGCCCGGTTTTTACCCGAGTAAAAGTTTGCCTAACAAATATTTTTTAAAACTATTCTAGAAAACATCCAATCCATCTATATATTGATTTATAAACGTATATAAATATTGTTATATGCGTTTGAATATATTTTTGAACCATAATTTTTTTTAAAACATTTATTATTTTTTAAATAAGATATTGTCACGTTTGTGGATTTTATAATTAATTATTTCTTTTTTTTTCAATGAATTATGTATATTAATTTAAAATTCATTTTGTTATCATCATCACATACAATGTATTTTTTATATAAACAAACGATAATAAACAACAACAAAAAAAATAATGCGCTTGAAATAAAAATTATTAATAAAAAACGATTTGTTAAATTTGCATCCAAAAAGCATTAAAAAAAATAATATGCCACCGATTGTAATTAAATCGACGATTGGACCAACCGGCGAAAAACTATGCATAATCGAAGCCTCCTTAATAACGAAGATCCTAGACAAATGTGGAATCGAGTATAAACTTGAGGAAACGGTTCAATCAAAGAAGAGAACTCGCGGCTCCCAGGATGACTCAAGATCGCCAACTAGGAGCGAGCGTAACCTGAAGACGCCTAGAATGGACATCGACGAACAAACTCCCGCCACTGGAGTTTCTCAACAAATGAACGCAGCTCACCCACCGCAAGACGATGAAGAAAATAACGACAACGATGGCCCATGGACCACAGTCACTAACGTGAAAAAACCGAGAATTCCTCCTGTTATTGCAGAAAATGTAGCAGATTGGAAGCTTCTTTGCCAAGAACTAAAAGACTTGTGCATGGAACCATTCCGAGTCACGATTTCTGGCAAAAAGCACATAATTAAATCGAAAAACATAGGCGACTTAAAAAAAATCAGGGAATATGTACAGAAAAATAATGGAGGATATTCCTACAGACTACAGGAGGAAAAACCGCTGAAAGTGGTATTGAAGGGGGTATCAACAGCCTTCAGAGAAGAAGACGTCGTAACTGAACTGGTCTCAATGGGCTTCACTGAGGTCATTGTCAAAAGACTCCATAGACAATCGACCAAAATACCGATGAATATAGTCCTAGTAGAGCTACCGAAAAATGAACAAAATAAACGAATCTATGGAATAACCGAAATACTTTATCAAAAAATAGTCGTGGAATCATTCAGGACTACAAAACGAGTGACCCAATGCTTTAACTGCCAGGGTTTTGGGCATGGCCAGCTAAACTGCTTTTTGAAGCCCAAATGCGTCAAGTGTGCTGAAGAACACCATTCGAAGGATTGTCCAAGAAAGTCGAAACAGCTCCCACCAAAGTGCGCTAACTGTGGAGAGGCGCACACAGCCAATTACCGCGGATGCCCAAATTTTCCGAAGCCACAACAACAGCAGCTAAAGCCTCCCAGACAAAACTCCCCTAACACCATACCTCAAGCAAGCTCCACTAAAACAGAAGAAGCAACTGTTGAAAAACAAAAGGCAAGTTACGCTGAAACTGCAAAAAAGAAAACTACTCGTTCTGACACCGGGGAACTGTGCGAAAAGTTATTAGAAATTATCAAAACCTTCTTACAATGAAAGGCAAATTACCTTTAAAAATCGTTTTCTGGAATTGCAACGGAATCAAACTCAAAAAAGAAGAATTCCTACAGTTTTTAGAAGAAAACTCAATAGACATGGCACTGCTCAGTCAAACACACTCAAAACCATCTGTCGACCTCAAACTCAGAAACTATCAGACAATAAGAGACGATAGAATCGTTGGAAGGGGCGGTGGAACGGCAATGATTTTAAAAAACTATCTTAAATATAAAAAAGTGCTGATTCAAACATCTAACATGGAAAACACCACAATTCTAATGAAACCAGATGGAAGGGCAGTAGTGCAGATATCGTCAATATATAAGAAACCCGATCTACCACTCCTGGAGGAAGATCTGAATCTCTTGTTAGAGAATAATCAATCAGTAATCGCTGCAGGAGACTGGAACTCCAAGCACCCTCTTTGGGGCTCAAGAACCTCCAATAATAGTGGAGCCCTGCTTCATAATTTTTCCGAAAAACAAAACCTGGACATTGTCGCACCTTCTTCACCCACGTACTACAGTCCTTTGGGAAATCCAGACTTTCTAGACATCGCAATTCTTAGAAACATCCCCTGGACTTCGAGGATTAAGACCCTGGATGCCTTATCTTCAGATCACCTCCCAGTAATCTTAGAGCTGACCTGCCCGAAGAATGAATTCACGACTAGGGCTTGCCGACTCACAAACTGGGTTCACTTCCAACAAGACTTAATTTCCAGTACGCCTCCTAGAGTACCCTTGAAAACGGAAGCCAATATTGACTCAGCAGTGACCATACTAAATGATAAAATCTACAACAGCTACTCAAAAAACACGGTTATATCATCCTCTTCATCAAAACAGAACCCTTCGACCAAGGCCTTGATAAAAGAAAAGAATAAAGCTCGTAAGAGATGGCAAGCAACCTGGGATCCAGCCCATAGAGCCATTTATTTAAACCTACAGGGAAAAGTTAACAAAGCCCTCAAATCTGACTCCACCGAGAACTGGAATCAATTCATACACAAGATTGAATCAAGCCCAAAGGACTTCTGGAGAAAAACAAAACCTATCAGGAAATAAACGCAAAGGATCTCAAATTTAGTAATGAACGGCAAAATCTTATTGACCGACAAAGAAATCGGAAATGAACTTGCAGAACACTTCTCCAACCAGTTCTCCAAGGAAAAAGAAGAAGACCAACCAAACATAACTTATAATCACCAACAAGAAAAAATGCTCACAATGACGACGCCAAATGAAGTGATTAAATACTTAGCTAACCACAAAGCTCCTGGCCATGACAATATCACTCCGAAAATGGTCAAGAATCTTCCCATCAAATGGATTGTATTTCTAGCTGGAGTTTTCAACGCCGCACTGCACTTGTGTTACTACCCCAAAGTCTGGAAGCATGCTATCATAATTCCAATTCCAAAAGAATCCGCTAAATCCCCTGAAGATCTAAGACCTATCAGCCTCCTCCCCACCATCAGCAAAATTTATGAAAGAATTATTTTACGTAGACTTCAGAGGTACTTGGACAACTCTAACTTCATCATCCCGCAGCAATTCGGATTTAGAAGGGGGCATTCAACAACTCACCAACTCATTGCAGTTATGGACTACATCCAGATAAGAAGATCCCACAAGGAAGTGGTAGGTGCTGTCTTTCTAGATTTTGCGAAAGCATTTGATAAAGTTTGGCATAATGGCCTTATAAAGAAACTCACAAAACACCAGTTTCCAAGTGACATTATCAATTTTATGCAGAATTATCTACAGGGCAGGACATTTTCAGTCAAGCAAGGAAATTTTATAACTGAACCAAAGCCAATCCAGACTGGAGTACCTCAAGGCTCTATCCTCGGACCCTACCTTTTCAATATTTACATTAATGACATCCCACTGCACTCTAAATGTAAACTTAAGCTCTTCGCAGATGACACAGCAATTTTATTTAACTCTAAATCTGTCGACATATTGGTTACTCAGCTTCAGAATTACCTAAATGACATAATCAAATGGTGCGATGAGTGGAAACTAGACATTAACCCAACTAAGACTCAAGCAATAGTTTTTCCCCCAAGAGATAACAAAAAATTCAAGCCACAAACCAACTTAACAGTAAACTCAAGCACTATTAGTTGGGCCGACCATGCCAAGTACCTTGGTGTCACTTTGGATTCGAAATTAAAATTTAACCTAATGTCCAAAACACCATAAGAAAGGCAAAGATAGCCAAAATATCTCTATCAAGCCTGCTTAATTTTAAAAGTAATTTAACAACAAAGAATAAATTCACGTTGTACAAAACCTGTATTCTACCCATCATCACGTACGCACTACCAGTCTGGGGCAAATATATCACACCTACGGATAAAAAAAAGAATAGATGCCTTCATGAGGATTTGCTTACGAATCACTATAGGAGTCCCATTCAATCTTTCAAACAAAATTCTCAAAGAAGATCTCAACCAGCCTAATATAGAAGAGATTTATCAAGACTCTGCGACAAGACTATTCACGCAATTTCAAAAATCATCAAATCCAACTATACAAGAAATTGTACAAAATCAAGGTGACCTCAGCCACCGAATCCGACGACCTGGACCCAATGGCTAGCTGACAGCCAAACACCCAACAACTGCCCTCCTGTAAGGTTCGGGGGGCCACTCCAGCATTACAACTCGCCATGTGTAAATAATCTGAACAAGGTGACTCGCGAGCTGTGCTCGAATGTAACACCTGCAAATTGAGATGAAATAAATAAATAAAACAACAAAAACAATGTAATTTGCATCTTCATTATTATAAAACAACAACAAATTAAATTAGCACTGTAAAAATATATTTTAACATTACATTTTAACATTTAACACGTTACAATATTTTCTTTAAATATATATTAATATTGAAATGCCAAGTTTTTTCACAACGTCTTTGGAATATTATATCACTATATTTCTAATTAAATTCATTATACTTGGAACACATTTTAGCATTTTTTTCAATTTATAATTGTAATTTCACCAGAAACCGCGAGAGGCGCTGCTTGCGAGTGAAAGTAGAAAATTTGCAAAGAATATTTATTTCAAATCGAATTCAAACCAGATATCTTCCCAGTAGTATAGTAAATAACTTCCTAAAGTTTCACGGCGATTGGATAATCTTACCTTTTAAAAACATTCATCGTGTGAACAAACTAACATTCAACACACACACACGTGTAAACAAACCACGTTTTAATTATTAACCAATCAAATTCATTTATCGTCGCGACCAGTGCGGCGCCAAGCGGTAAAAGGCTGGAACTATCGCGTGTTGGTTTTTTATTTTTTTTAAAAAGAACATTTAACTTTTTTCGTTTTTTTAATAGCCTATATGTTAAACGAAATCTTCAGCTACCTACATGCGAAATTTCATAATGATTGATTCAGTAGATTTTGCGCTATGCGATAACAAACATCGATTTTGGATTTCATTTTTATAGATATAAAAGGAAGGAAAGGATATATGAATGTGCAGTATAACCTCCATGAAACCACTCACTCACCAGTGCACACTTCTCTACAGAGACAGTTTTCATCGCCAAAAGAACCATTTTTACCATTTATCTGTTCTGTGGTACACCTATCCTAAAACAACACTTTTACTGTCCCAACTAGGCTTTTTTCAGGGAAATTCTACCGCATATATATTTGTTCCTTGTTTCCACAATATTTGACTGCACGAGTTAAAACCTTGGTAGTGCAGCATTAGAATTAAGTTATTCTTTTTACTGCATTTTTACTAAGAAGCATTAATTAAAAAATATTTTTGAATTTACTTTTTTTTAAATTACATTTTAATATTTCATTTGAATAAAAAAATTACCTTTTTTAAACTTTCTCTCAAAATATTTATATCTACTTTTTAATCACGATGACTATGCATTATATTTATTAAAAAAGATACTTCGGCCAGATGAAGTTTTATTTCCTAAACGTTTCATCAAAAATATTTTGTCTTTGTCAGGTGAAATTTAAAAAAAGGCATTTGACAAGGCGTTAAAAATTATTTTGATGTTGCAAGGGCGTTCTCACGCGATTTTTCAAATTTAGTACAATATCTAAAATCACGAATCATAAACAAATATTAAACTCACCATTGCATTATATATTTTAAAAAATTAAAATCTAGCAACCTTTATTTTACTCAATATACTTTTCACCCCTATGTTAAAGTCAGAATCTTTCCTTTCTTTATCATTGCAATTTAGTATATTTTGGAATTTTGGGGATTTCTGAGTGGTCTAGAAACACCTTAAAATGTGATAAACAAAATATATGGGCACCTATAAAAGTTTTTTAAATAAAAGCATTTATAGTAGAAATTAGGAGAATATCTCTCTCCTTATTCTCCCTAGATTTTTGCGTTATATTTGTGTTCCATATCTAAATAATAGGTATTCCTATAAAAAATGAAGTTATGTTTGTTTTTTAAATAAATTATATTAATAATTTGACAGGTAGTAAGAAGTGAATAAAGTTTAACATTAATGTTATTCAAATACAAAGATTGTTACTTCATTAACAATCTTATTTACATACTTTTTACAGTAAAGTTTTAATGGTAATATATATATATATATATCTGTAATCACTATATTAATTTAAAAAAAAAAACATTTTTTTACAATGGTAAACATTATTTGTTAAGCGAACATTCATTTGGGTGAAAAATTAATAAAGAGCTCTTACAAATCTATAGACCACGTTTTAATTATTAACCAATCAAATTCATTTATCGTCGCGACCAGTGCGGCGCCAAGCGGTAAAAGGCTGGAACTATCGCGTGTTGGTTTTTTATTTTTTTAAAAAAGAACATTTAACTTTTTAAGTTTTTTTTAATAGCCTATATGTTAAACGAAATCTTCAGCTACCTACATGCGAAATTTCATAATGATTGATTCAGTAGATTTTGCGCTATGCGATAACAAACATCGATTTTGGATTTCATTTTTATAGATATAAAAGGAAGGAAAGGATATATGAATGTGCAGTATAACAATATATATATATATCTGTAATCACTATATTAATTTTAAAATAACATTTTTTTACAATGGTAAACATTATTTGTTAAGCGAACATTCATTTGGGTGAAAAATTAATAAAGAGCTCTTACAAATCTATAGACAAAGGGTAAGGGATAAATTAATTTCAATACTATACTGACCAATATTTGATAATTAATTCTAAACATAGGGAACAAATACAATTAACTTAAAGTGCAGGTATATATTGGGAATAAAGTGCATAACCATTATGTAAAAGCTAGATATAGAATTCTTAAAAAGTACATATAGAATGTGCTTCAAGCACCTATACAGTATATAAATCTGAATATTTAGTAGATACGCTTTACATATACACATATTAATGAATGGACTTATGTTGGATCTCCAAATTTATTTAAAAAAAAAAAAAATTTCTCTAGTATAATATTTACATAAACTGCTCTCTTGTTTTCTTCTGGAACTTATTCTCATATTCGAAATATAATTTGGTTAAAATGCTGATCAATTCCTCTATGGCAATTAAAATAAAAAGTCTTCACAATTTTTCAAAGCCGGTGAAACAAGGGAAAGGAATATTTCAAGTTGTTATGAGATAATGCCAATTGATTTGGCTTGATTCACCATTTTTCTGTCTTCAACTAAATTATATTCAAATGGCTGGATTCCGGGACAGTTGGAATTTTATTATTATTCACTATTGCATCGAGATGGTTCTTGAAAAGTTATCGCCCATAGTTATAGATTCTTCTATAGACGACATTCTTTCCAAATTTGTAACTTAACACACACACACAAATAGAATAAAAGTTTGAATATATTTAAAAGGATATTTATAATATGAACAAAACCAATTTCAGAAATAAATGTTTAAATATAGATTCCCTAATGATTAGATTCACTTAATGATTCATTTGTAAGGTATTCAGCTATATTGGCACAATTCAGTAGGTTCACATCTTTATATTGATTTTTCTTTGCAGTACACACCCATTTAAAAAGTAATTTACCTCTTTCAATATCCTCCTTGTAGTATTCTTCTATCATACTACTGTAAATGAGAAGGTTGTCTTTATACAAAGTCATATACAGTTCTAGATGTTCTTTTATCCCATTATTTTCATTGTTTAAGAACCCAGCTCTCCTGTTCAAGTCAGGTTCCACCAAGTAGCTGTGTAAGGTGATCTGTCCTATTTTGTGGCCTAGCATTGTCATCACCTCTCTTTGACAACTGTCCCACAAACTTGAGAGCATCTGATGTGAAGATATGACACTTGGTATTGATGATTTAGGATGATAAAGGACATAATATTTCAACATCAGTTTTTTTGAATTTAAATGACCTAAACCTAAACAATTTTTCAGATCCAAATTTCTTGTTCCTTGTAAAAGCAATTTAAAGGTATTAATAATTAAAGCATGTTCCAAAGGAATATTTCCTCTATTGTCTTTCAAGTATAAGTCAGCTTTTGCTTCAATTAGTATCTTTACCATTTTGCTATATGATAGCATAGCAGCTGAATGCAACACCGTCAAACCAGATGAATTTGTACTGTTTATATTTGCGCCTAAATTTATTAGTAACTTTGTAAAATGTATATTGTTACCTTCAACTGCATAATGTAACGCACTCTTTTCACCGTAATCTTTAGCATGAATACTTGCACCTGCTCTAATCAACATGCAAGCTTCATATATTTCACCATCAATAGCAATGCTCATCAATGGAGTTGTTCCACCCAAACTGCGTGAATTGACATCAGCACCGAATTCTATTAAAAGTTTCATCAAGTCTTTTCTTTTTTGACACGAATATCCCATAGATGCATAGTGCAAAGAAGAATTTCCATAAATATCTTTCAAATTAACATCAACACCCAATATCAATAAATATTTAATAAAATCTAGACAGATAAAATATCTAACAGCATTTATTAAAATTGATATTTTTTCCATATTGGTAGCATGAATATCAGCTCCATTTTGGATCAATTTTCTTGAAATTTCTAAATTTCTATTATTGACAGCAAGATATAATGGGGTGTTACCATGGCCATCCTTGATATTAAGTGATGCACCTGCCTGGATTAGATGCAAATAAGAATTAATATTTGATCTGCTTACCGCAATATGTAATGGTGTTTTCTTAAATGAATTCTGAATATTAATATAAGCGCCCTTTCTTATCAAATACGATAATATTTCATACCTACCTGGTTCAGCCGCTATATGTAATGAAGCCATTCCTCTTTTATTTTTAGAATTTATATCAATTCCTGAGTCTATAAGTTCTTTAACTCTTTTAAGATCATTATTTTCAATTGCAGATTGCAGCAGAATTATATTTTGCTCTATCATTTTATCGAACTAGAAAATATATTTTAAATACTTAATGGTAGGTATTATTTATTTCGTTTACTTTGAGCACACAGAAGTTTCCAATTTCCCCGAGGATGAAATAGCAAAGAAGTATCAGATTTAAGAACGCTGACTAGCAGGTTTAATAGCAACATAAGAGAAAATTGATATAATTGAAATATCCAGTGTATCTAATTATTTTTAAAAATATTTATCACTAATAAATTTATCTATGATTTTATTATCTGAAAATACAACATAACACAAAATACAAATTTTATCCTACAGTAAACAATATTTTTTCATATACAGTTGAACCTCCTTGTAAAGGACACCTAATTGCAGGGCCAATCTTATCGGAGAGTTGTTGAATAATAAAATTAATAATTTTCCCTATGAAAAATTTATTTTATTAGGTGTCCTCTAGCGTGAGTGTCCTGCCATGGAGGTTTTACTGTAGTTAAAAATTATTATTTGAAATAGAAATCAGAATTTTTTGTAACCCTTTGAAGAAGAGCTAAATTTTATTTATTATTCTTATGAAAAAAAATATAATAAGATTTCACACTGAATATATTTTTGAACTTGTTTAGAGAGAGGACAGGAAAATTAATATTTCTCAGATAAATGATCTTTCAAAAATTATACTGTAGAATATTACATGCGAATCAGAAATGGGAATTGATACTAAACAATACCGAAGAATATAACTTCAGACTATATTTTTTTATGTTTCCCATTGAAAAAGGTTTAAATCAAAGACCTTTTTATTTTATGTATATTGATATACCCCTTGCAAATTTTGCATCTAGATTTCTTGAAACATAGAGGGTAAAACTTATCTCTTGGACACCTAAGACAGGAAAACTAACAAGACAGATGACTTCCAAGAAAGGTTTTATTATATACTAGTCCAATGACCCGGCAACACGTGTGTTTTACCCAAGAACATTTTCCCCCGAGTGTGAATGTATAAAAAAATATTTTTATCCAAATACTATTCATTACAATTATAAATTATGACCCGGCTTCGCCCGGGATATCTCTAAGTGTTGACTGTGTATGTTTGCCCTTCGAATAATTCTTGAAATAAAACACTTTTTGGTATATTATACAAAAACAAAAATAAATGTCAAGCTTTTTAAAAATATAGTAATACAATTCATGATTTGACAACAAAATTAGAAAATAGCATGAATATAAAATCTAAAATAATCAATAGAAAACTTTTAAACTATGTATCATAAAATGATTCAAATACACATTAAAGTCTTTAAAAATAAAAATGTAAGTTTTACAAAGATATTTGAAAATTGTATTACTAAGTCCTCTTGTCTTGAAGGTACAGCAGGCTTCCTACAAAAACTGAAATCTATCTCAATTGCCGCAGTGGGGCGTAGTTGCGAGAGAAATTCGCAAATTTATAAATAACTCCAAGGATATTCCAGACCTGAAAATTGGACTATATGTATTTCCAGTTTTAAGTTTATAAAATGTTGAAATTTCAGCTAGATTAGCTACATATTGGGGACGTTCATAGCCTAAAAACATATATATACGCACGTTGACTTGAATATACACGGTAGGTTCAAAAAGTTCCCAAACTTATAAAAAATAAAATTTAAAACAAGTTTTGAAAAATGTAAAACCAATTTTACTGTGAAGAACAATACAAAAACTATAATTTAATTTAGCAACGCCAGTAAATGCACATGCGTAGTTTCGTTTTAGGCATATTTTTTGTAAGTATTTAGCTTGCGTCGGTTTCTGCAATGTCATCATTTGAGAAAAGGGCAAATATTAAAATTTGTGTAAAATTAAAAAAGTCTTTCACAAAGACATCAGCATTAATGAATGAAGCTAATGAAGAAGAAATATTGTCACGATTGCAAGTTTATTTCTGGTATAAACGTTTTAAAGATAGCCGTAAAAGCATCGCAGATGATTCAAGGTCATGTCAGCCATTGACGTTAGCAACGGATCGCAAATATTGGACAGGTACATGATTTAATTGTTGCTGATAGAAAAATTACTATTGATAATATATCAGAAATACTTGGAATTTCATACGGTAGTTGCCAAAAAATTATTGGTGAACATTTAAACATTAAAAACTTTGTGGTTATTTTGTCCCACGAAATTTAACAGATCAACAAAGAGAAACCAGATTATAAATTTTCAAATAATTAATTGGAACTGCAAATAACGATTCTGATTTTTAAAAAACAATAATAAATGGTGATGAAACATGAGGCTTACTTTTTATCCACAAGCCACCACTCGAATGGCACACACAATGTTCTCCTAGGGAGAAGAAAGTTTGTCTTGACAAGTCCAAAGGAAAAGTGATGCTTGTAGTGTTTTTCAATTATCAAGGACTTGTCTATTATGAAGTTATTAAAGAAGGGGTTACTATTAATAAACAGGCATACAAAGAAACACTTGTGGCCTTCGTGATGCGATAAGAAGAAAAAGAAACCAAATCTTTATATCAAAACAGCGGAAATTGATACATGAGAATGCCCCTGCTCATAGAGCCATTGTTGTTCTAGACTATTTAGCCAAACACTTTTATCTGTCTTTCCACATCCTCCTTACTCTCTTGATATCGCCCCATGTGATTACTTCTTCTTTGCAAAACTTAAAATGACGTTAAAAGGGAGGCGCTTTTCATCGTCATCAGAAGTAATTGAAAATGCGACGGTGAGCTATAAAAGCTTAGAAATTTGACTTTGAACTAGTATTTCTACAGCTTTTTTCACGCCGGAAAAAAATGTGTATATAATCAAAGCTCCTATATTAAAATTTTGATGTTTGAATTACAATACTATGAATAAATAATTAATTTTAAAAGGTTCGGGAACTTTTGATCCTACCTTGTATAAATTTATTAAAATCAAAAAATCCTGACCACGTTCACATGAACTATTAGATGGCAGAGCGCCATCTAGTGGAACAGAAATCAACTAAACGCTGATTTAACCTGTTCTCTGATATTTGGCCAACCTATTTTCTTGATAAATCAAGAAAAGTCAACTATGAACGCGTTTCGGGCTGTTGGCCTTCGTCATCGTGGTGCAAATATTTTGCTCTCAGAGTCTTCCTGAGAAATTGGTATAATGATAAATTGTATAATTTATTTTTTAATATTTTAGTTATTTAATTTTGATTGCAAAAACCTTTGGAATGACCCTTGTATCTCTTTATAGGTATATATAAGTCAACTAGCGGATGTGTACCCGGCTTCGCCCGGGTTTTATCCGAGTAGAAGTTTGCCTAATGAATATTATTGTTAATATATTTATTATTGATAATAATATTCCGGAACACACAGAATATTATGATAATAATGATAATAATATTCGTTACGTAATATATTTATATAATATATAAAATATATTTTTCGAGCAAACATATCCACTCTCTCTACTGAATATATTTTTAAAAATATATATATAAATAAAATTATCTAGAGATAAACTACATGATCTTAGCCAAAAGGCCGAGAAATGATATTTTATATATAGAGATGACCTGGCTTCGTGTGTCTTCTGCTCGAGTGAATGTTTCTCAGGTAGAATTTTGTTCCTGACTACTGAAAATTATTATCTGGCTTCGCCCGTGATCTATTTTAGTGAATATTCCCCTAAAGAATTTTGTTTATGTCAATCAAGCATGATACAGCAATATTGTCATTATCATTTCTGACTAAAAAATATTGTTGCTCAGTACCTGGTTAATTATAATTTTTCTGGGTTAAAGGGGGACAAAAAACTCTTCCAGATTTAACTCTCTGTCCTGTTCACAATATATATATTGTTTGAGTCAAAAGGCGATCCATTAATTAAGATTATATAAAAGAGCGTACCTTGATCTGTAAAGAAAAAAAATTGTTTTTTTTTTTTTTTTACAGATCCAGGTACGCCCTTTTATAATATATATATATATATGTTCCCGGCTTCGCCGGTTTTATCCTAGTAAAAGTTTGCCTAACGAATATTTGTTAAAACGATTCTAGCAAACATCCAATCCCTATATTGAATCTACACTTGTCTATACTCTCGATAATTTGAAATTTTTTCCAGGTCCCTTTGAAAATACTCGATAAGTTGAATAAAATCAATATTAATTGGTCCACTCGGTAATTTGAAGTTGAAGGAATAGTATCTTGCCACAAACGAACATTTGTAAATAACTGTATTCAGCGAATGTACCCGGCTTCGCCCGGTTTTTTCCCGAGTAAAAGTTTGCCTAACAAATATTTTTTAAAACTATTCTAGAAAACATCCAATCCATCTATATATTGATTTATAAACGTATATAAATATTGTTATATGCGTTTGAATATATTTTTGAAACATAATTTTTTTAAAACATTTATTATTTTTTAAATAAGATATTGTCACGTTTGTGGATTTTATAATTAATTATTTCTTTTTTTTCAATGAATTATGTATATTAATTTAAAATTCATTTTGTTATCATCATCACATACAATGTATTTTTTATATAAACAAACGATAATAAACAACAACAAAAAAAATAAAATAATGCGCTTGAAATAAAAATCTATAAATATAAAAATGAATGTATGTGTGTGTGTGTGTCTGTTTGTCCTTTATGCCTGACCAAACCACTCATTGGAACGCCATGAAACTTTGGGAAGTTATTTAGTATAGTACTGGGAAGGTTTCTAGCAAAAAAAATTTTTGAAATAACTTTTCGCTTTAAAATAATCAAGATAAATATTCTAATTTATCTGTTATAATTCAACAATCTGCTCTAAATATTATCATGATGATACGATGATTTTGTAATGTAGAAAATTAGAAAAGACAAAATTCAGGATGACACGGCAATTCATTTGAAACAAGAATAATGATACAATTCCAAGAAAAGATACTATTCCTTTAACTTCCAATTACCGAGGGAAGCAATTAATATTGATTTTATTCAACTTATCGAGTATTTTTCAAGGGACCGGGAAAAAATGTTCACTTTATCGAGAGATTCGTTAGACAAACCTTTACTCGGGTAAAACCCGGGCGAAGCCGGGTACGTCCGCTAGTTATTAATAAAAAACGATTTGTTAAATTTGCATCCAAAAAGCATTAAAAAAAATAATATGCCACCGATTGTAATTAAATCGACGATCGGACCAACCGGCGAAAAACTATGCATAATCGAAGCCTCCTTAATAACGAAGATCCTAGACAAATGTGGAATCGAGTATAAACTTGAGGAAACGGTTCAATCAAAGAAGAGAACTCGCGGCTCCCAGGATGACTCAAGATCGCCAACTAGGAGCGAGCGTAACCTGAAGACGCCTAGAATGGACATCGACGAACAAAGTCCCTCCACTGGAGTTTCTCAACAAATGAACGCAGCTCACCCACCGCAAGACGATGAAGAAAATAACGACACCGATGGCCCATGGACTTCAGTCACTAACGTGAAAAAACCGAGAATTCCTCCTGTTATTGCAGAAAATGTAGCAGATTGGAAGCTTCCTTGCCAAGAACTAAAAGACTTGTGCATGGAACCATTCCGAGTCACGATTTCTGGCAAAAAGCACATAATTAAATCGAAAAACATAGGCGACTTAAAAAAAATCAGGGAATATGTACAGAAAAATAATGGAAGATATTCCTACAGACTACAGGAGGAAAAACCACTGAAAGTGGTATTGAAGGGGGTATCAATAGCCTTCAGAGAAGAAGACGTCGTAACTGAACTGGTCTCAATGGGCTTCACTGAGGTCATTGTCAAAAGACTCCATAGACAATCGACCAAAATACCGATGAAAATAGTCCTAGTAGAGCTACCGAAAAATGAACAAAATAAACGAATCTATGGAATAACCGAAATACTTTATCAAAAAATAGTCGTGGAATCATTCAGGACTACAAAACGAGTGACCCAATGCTTTAACTGCCAGGGTTTTGGGCATGGCCAGCTAAACTGCTTTTTGAAGCCCAAATGCGTCAAGTGTGCTGAAGAACACCATTTGAAGGATTGTCCAAGAAAGTCGAAACAGCTCCCACCAAAGTGCGCTAACTGTGGAGAGGCGCACACAGCCAATTACCGCGGATGCCCAAATTTTCCGAAGCCACAACAACAGCAGCTAAAGCCTCCCAGACAAAACTCCCATAACACCATACCTCAAGCAAGCTCCACTAAAACAGAAGAAGCAACTGTTGAAAAACAAAAGGCAAGTTACGCTGAAACTGCAAAAAATAAAACTACTCGTTCTGACACCGGGGAACTGTGCGAAAAGTTATTAGAAATTATCAAAACCTTCTTACAATGAAAGGCAAATTACCTTTAAAAATCGTTTTCTGGAATTGCAACGGAATCAAACTCAAAAAAGAAGAATTCCTACAGTTTTTAGAAGAAAACTCAATAGACATGGCACTGCTCAGTCAAACACACTCAAAACCATCTGTCGACCTCAAACTCAGAAACTATCAGACAATAAGAGACGATAGAATCGTTGGAAGGGGCGGTGGAACGGCAATAATTTTAAAAAACTATTTTAAATATAAAAAAGTTCTGATTCAAACATCTAACATGGAAAACACCACAATTCTAATGAAACCAGATGGAAGGGCAGTAGTGCAGATATCGTCAATCTATAAGAAACCCGATCTACCACTCCTGGAGGAAGATCTGAATCTCTTGTTAGAGAATAATCAATCAGTAATCGCTGCAGGAGACTGGAACTCCAAGCACCCTCTTTGGGGCTCAAGAACCTCCAATAATAGTGGAACTCTGCTTCATAATTTTTCCGAAAAAGAAAACCTGGACATTGTCGCACCTTCTTCACCCACGTACTACAGTCCTTTGGGAAATCCAGACTTTCTAGACATCGCAATTCTTAGAAACATCCCTGGACTTCGAGGATTAAGACCCTGGATGCCTTATCTTCAGATCACCTCCCAGTAATCTTAGAGCTGACCTGCCCGAAGGATGAATTCACGACTAGGGCTTGCCGACTCACAAACTGGGTTCACTTCCAACAAGACTTAATTTCCAGTACGCCTCCTAGAGTACCCTTGAAAACGGAAGCCAATATTGACTCAGCAGTGACCATACTAAATGATAAAATCTACAACAGCTACTCAAAAAACACGGTTATATCATCCTCTTCATCAAAACAGAACCCTTCGACCAAGGCCTTGATAAAAGAAAAGAATAAAGCTCGTAAGAGATGGCAAGCAACCTGGGATCCAGCCCATAGAGCCATTTATTTAAACCTACAGGGAAAAGTTAACAAAGCCCTCAAATCTGACTCCACCGAGAACTGGAATCAATTCATACACAAGATTGAATCATGCCCAAAGGACTTCTGGAGAAAAACAAAACCTATCAGGAAAAAAACGGAAAGGATCTTAAATTTAGTAATGAACGGCAAAACCTTATTGACCGACAAAGAAATCGGAAATGAACTTGCAGAACACTTCTCCAACCAGTTCTCCAAGGAAAAAGAAGAAGACCAACCAAACATAACTTATAATCACCATGCTGCTGTATCACCTCATAAGCATAAATAAATAACCAACAAGAAAAAATGCTCACAATGACGACGCCAAATGAAGTGATTAAATACTTAGCTAACCACAAAGCTCCTGGCCATGACAATATCACTCCGAAAATGGCCAATAATCTTCCCATCAAATGGATTGTATTTTTAGCTGGAGTTTTCAACGCCGCACTGCACTTGTGTTACTACCCCAAAGTCTGGAAGCATGCTATCATAATTCCAATTCCAAAAAAAATCCGCTAAATCCCCTGAAGATCTAAGACCTATCAGCCTCCTCCCCACCATCGGCAAAATTTACGAAAGAATTATTTTACGTAGACTTCAGAGGTACTTGGACAACTCTAACTTCATCATCCCGCAGCAATTCGGATTTAGAAGGGGGCATTCAACAACTCACCAACTCATTGCAGTTATGGACTACATCCAGATAAGAAGATCCCACAAGGAAGTGGTAGGTGCTGTCTTTCTAGATTTTGCGAAAGCATTTGATAAAGTTTGGCATAATGGCCTTATAAAGGAACTCACAAAACACCAGTTTCCAAGTGACATTATCAATTTTATGCAGAATTATCTACAGGGCAGGACATTTTCAGTCAAGCAAGGAAATTTTATAACTGAACCAAAGCCAATCCAGACTGGAGTACCTCAAGGCTCTATCCTCGGACCCTACCTTTTCAATATTTACATTAATGACATCCCACTGCACTCTAAATGTAAACTTAAGCTCTTCGCAGATGACACAGCAATTTTATTTAACTCTAAATCAGTCGACATATTGGTTACTCAGCTTCAGAATTACCTAAATGACATAATCAAATGGTGCGATGAGTGGAAACTAGACATTAACCCAACTAAGACTCAAGCAATAGTTTTTCCCCCAAGAGATAACAAAAAATTCAAGCCACAAACCAACTTAACAGTAAACTCAAGCACTATTAGTTGGGCCGACCATGCCAAGTACCTTGGTGTCACTTTGGATTCGAAATTAAAATTTAACCTACATGTCCAAAACACCATAATAAAGGCAAAGATAGCCAAAATATCTCTATCAAGCCTGCTTAATTTTAAAAGTAATTTAACAACAAAGCATAAATTCACGTTGTACAAAACCTGTATTCTACCCATCATCACGTACGCACTACCAGTCTGGGGCAAATATATCACACCTACGGATAAAAAAAAGAATAGATGCCTTCATGAGGATTTTCTTACGAATCACTATAGGAGCCCCATTCATTCTTTCAAACAAAATTCTCAAAGAAGATCTCAACCAGCCTAATATAGAAGAGATTTATCAAGACTCTGCGACAAGACTATTCACGCAATTTCAAAAATCATCAAATCCAACTATACAAGAAATTGTACAAAATCAAGGTGACCTCAGCCACCGAATCCGACGACCTGGACCCAATGGCTAGCTGACAGCCAAACACCCAACAACTGCCCTCCTGTAAGGTTCGGGGGGCCACTCCAGCATTACAACTCGCCATGTGTAAATAATCTGAACAAGGTGACTCGCGAGCTGTGCTCGAATGTAACACCTGCAAATTGAGATGAAATAAATAAATAAAACAACAAAAACAATGTAATTTGCATCTTCATCATTATAAAACAACAACAAATTAAATTTGCACTGTAAAAATATATTTTAACATTACATTTTAACATTTAACACGTTACAATATTTTCTTTAAATATATATTAATATTGAAATGCCAAGTTTTTTTACAACGTCTTTGGAATATTATATTACTATATTTCTAATTAAATTTATTATACTTGGAACATATTTTAGCATTTTTTTCAATTTATAATTTTAATTTCACCAGAAACCGCGAAAGGCGCTGCTTGCGAGTGAAAGTAGAAAATTTGCAAATAAAATTGCAAAGAATATTTATTTCAAATCGAATTCAAACCAGATATCTTCCCAGTAGTATAGTAAATAACTTCCTAAAGTTTCACGGCGATTGGATAATCTTACCTTTTAAAAACATTCATCGTGTGAACAAACTAACATTCAACGTGTAAACAAACCACGTTTTAATTATTAACCAATCAAATTCATTTATCGTCGCGACCAGTGCGGCGCCAAGCGGTAAAAGGCTGGAACTATCGCGTGTTGGTTTTTTATTTTTTTTAAAAAGAACATTTAACTTTTTAGTTTTTTTTTAATAGCCTATATGTTAAACGAAATCTTCAGCTACCTACATGCGAAATATCATAATGATTGATTCAGTAGATTTTGCGCTATGCGATAACAAACATCGATTTTGGATTTCATTTTTATAGATATAAGGAAAGGATATATGAATGTGCAGTATAACCTCCATGAAACCACTCACTCACCAGTGCACACTTCTCTACAGAGACAGTTTTCATCGCCAAAAGAACCATTTTTACCATTTATCTGTTCTGTAGTACAACTATCCTAAAACGACACTTTTACTGTCCCAACTAGGCTTTTTTCAGGGAAATTCTACCGCATATACAAGGTGCGTTCATTAATTTCCAGGACTGCTCTGTATCTTTGAAAAAATAAAACAAATAAAAAAACTAATTCAATATTTTTCAAAATATGCCCCTCCTGCCTCAATACACCCGTTCCATCTTTTTTTCCAATTGTCGAAGCAGGAGATAAAATCACTTTTTGAGAGTGTAATGTTCCTTCGATTAAATAAATAAATATGATTTATTAAATTAATAAACTAATTTTTATTATATATATTTTTAATGTCAAACGTACACTTTTTAAATAGATTCATAACAACAACAATCATTACAGTGCTGCCAAATCCAAACAATCAAAATAAATAAATTAATTAAACAGAGTATATTATAATATTATTATAAGGTATATTACAACTCCCCCGACTTCAAGCGACTTCATCCCTCCTGGGATGTCGATGCAGATAAGGTTGGATATTGGAGATGTGAGCCGTTCTTGGAGTTTTATCATCAGACTCATATTCAACATATTTGGGGTGGCCATCCATTTTGGTTACCCTTGTCACTCGATGCGGACCAGATAGCTTCCATTCCTTTCCAACCTTCTGATGTCTTACCAAAATATAATCGTCGATATTCATCTCTGGTGGCAGGGCCTTCTTACGACTGTTAAAATAAAACTTTGTTCTTTGTCGGTAGAGGTTTTGCTCAATTTGACTTTTTTCTGTTTCATAAAGGGGACAGTGAAGATTAAGCTCTTTATCGGCAGGTAAAACAGGGGAAGTTTTTGTAAGTTTGAATAAAGGGGAGCAACCCAGGTAGGAGTTGTAGGATCTATTATGGTAGCGTACTGCCGCTTCTAAGGCATTTTTCCATCCACCCTTGAAGTGAGGATAGCACGAGAGAAAGGTCTTTATATCTCGTATAGCTCGTTCCGCTAAACCATTTCCTGCAGGGTGATAAGGAGAAGTAGTTATTAATCGGATGTCTTTGGAGGTTGCCCACCTAGGGAATTCTCCATACACAAATGATCTCCCTTGATCGGAGACTATAGTTCTCACTGATTTCAGATCCTCATGTTCGTTGAAATATTTTATTAGAGCACGGCCATGTTGTTTCATTGCCTTTGCTTGAACTACCCTAGTAGCCTCGTCAATAAGTAGTAAAAATGTTGAATTCTTATCCTTGATGTTAGAAGGAGCCTCGGCGAAATCTACATGTACAGTATGGAAAGGTACCCTTGATTGATGGGGCAAACTCATCTTTGAAGGACGGCTCTTATACTTGAACTTGACCCTTTGACAGATAGGACAAGAAGATACATATTTCCTTATGTCATTCTTCATACCAGGCCAAACAAAGCGTTGCTTCATTTTATAATATGTCCTCCAAAACCCCGAATGTCCTCCTGATAAGGGATCATCATGGTACATAGATAAAATTGAAGTTCGATGTTCGTGAGGGACAAAATATTTCCCGTGATCTTCTAATTTTAAAGGAATACTCTGATGTTTAACAAACAGTACGGTTTGATCGCTGGAATTTGGTGTTTCTACAGCCAATCTAGACAGCGCGTCGGCATCGCTGAGCTCCCTGCCAGAACGGTGGTTCACTCTCATTTCGAATGAACTCAGAAACAGCTGCCACCTCGCAAGTCGATCCCGGAGATGGCCACAGGAAAGTAGCTGTGTCAATGCGCGATGATCCGTGTGGACAACAAAAGACTTGCCTTCCAAATACCATCTGAAGTGTTTGACAGCCTTCAACACAGCAAGGCATTCTTTTTCGGTGATGGAATAATTTTGTTCAGCCTTGGAAAATGTATATGAATAATAACTAATCACTCTGAGTTGAAGTGATTTCCTTTTATTCACGTCTCTCTGGTATAGAATAGCCCCTGTTCCATAATATGAAGCATCTGTTGACATTTCATAAGGCAATGACTCATCCGGGATTGCCAGTATTGGTTTTGACGTGATGATATCAATAAGTTTTAAATAGGCCTCTTCACATTTATCAGACCACATAAAACTAGAATCTTTTTTCTTCAGGTTGTCCAACGGTCGAACTATCGTGGCATAGTTTGGTATATAGGCCCGAAAATGACCTGTAAATCCAGTAAAACATTGTAGTGACTTAAGATTATATGGGCGTTTCATGAGTTTAGCCTTTTCGATTACTTCCTCCTTCATTTGCTTCGAGTTACCGTTGATAATTCTACCTAAAAGTTCCACCTCAGATACACAAATTTGGCACTTGCCCAAGTTCACTGTCATATTATATTGATTCAGTCTATTGAGAACTTTGTAGGTGAGGGAAGCACATTCTTCAAGGGTTGGGGCGCCACAACAAATGTCGTCAATGTAAACAACCACTCTGAGTTCCAATAAATCAGCCAACATCTCGCTCATAACCCTTTGAAATCTAGGAGGTGAATTTTTCCACCCGAACGGTAGTCTCTTAAACTCATAAAGTCCATCAGGTGTTACAAAAGCAGAGAACTTTCTCGTGGCTTTAGTTAGACCGACTTGCCAAAACCCATCCTTCAAATCAATTTTTGTAAAGTATCGACAACCCCCAAATTTATTAATGATTGAGTCGATTCTAGGAAAAGGAAAAGGGTCCAAAAAAGTCTCTTTATTCAACTGTCGATAGTCAATACAGAGCCGGTAGGACGAGTCCGTTTTAGGAACTAGAATACAAGGTGATGCGTACTCAGAAGTAGAAGGAGTAATAATATCCCCATCTAGCATCTCCTTGATTTTTCCAGCAGTCCATGCTCTCTTGTGATCTGACATAGGGTAAGGTTTACACGCCACGATGTTATTATTGGGCTTCAATAGAAAGTCGATCTCGTGCAATGGTAATTCCTTTTTGGAGACATTGCAAAGCTTGGGGAATATAGTGATCAGGTCATCACTGGTAAAAATAACTTCTTTTGACCGCAAAGACAAGCACTTAATCTCATCAGTCCCAAAGTTCCATTGAATTCGGAGATCCCTCATGGTAGGCTTTCCTATTAACAGTTCGAATGGCATCTCCCTCAATATTGTCGCCGTCATCATTCTCTGTTGATCGTCAACCTGAAGTTCCACCTCAATATTCTCAGTAGCTCGGACATGGCTTTCGTCAATCGTTGTTATCGTGGTCTCTGATGGATAACTTTTCCATTTATATTTGGCCAAAAGGTCTCTTCTCATTAGATTGATAGAAGAACCTGGATCCAAGAAAGCAACAAGTTTTACACCATTTATAATAACGGGCAACATAGAATCGGGACTTTTGCAAGACAAAAATAGGATCGATTTTGTCATCGGGATCGAACAACCCTCTAAATTTAGTTTTTTTGAAGAGAAGACACAGAATTATTTTGATTGTTCATTGTCTGTGATGCCTCCTCAATTTGATCAAGTTTGGCAAAATAGGCTGGCTTCTTGACCACTGTGTTGCCAGTTGTCTGGTAGGGCTTGGATTCAAAAGGTTTTTTCTCCAAACTGGGACGGATATTTTTCAGCAGCTGAAGAAGAGTCTCTTTGTTTTCGATTTTCACAGTGGACAACTGATTCTGCATATCTGGGGGTAGCCCATGAATCACTCCAATTATCAATAGCTTTTCACTTAAGCCGGGCATCCCTAATCGCATTTTCCTTTGTTTTTGGTGGAAGTAATCGATCAGAGAGCCGCCTCGATATCTCCACTTGAACGCCCTATCATATTTGTCTATGGGGTTATCCCCAAATGAGGATACAAAATCTTCTTTCCATGTTTCCCAGCTAAAGTTGCATTCATCAGCAAGTCTGCTATCGAACCACAATTGTGCAGTTCCCCCTAGGTAGTTTCTCATACCATATATTTTGGATTGATCTTTTACCCAACCATTATTTGCACAGACATTTTCATATAGGGTTATCCAAGTGGCTGGATCTAAGTTATTACCGGAGAAATCAGGTGCTTTCATTTCGACATGTCTTGGTGCATATTCATGCTGGTTTAAACTTAAATTTTGAACTAAAGAATTAACTAGTTTTTGTTGTTCTGCTACAGTAGTTATCAATTTGCTAAAAGTGTCTTCTGTTAATAGAGATTTTGCATCTAATTCCTCCTCATCCATTACGCAAATTTGTAAATCTTTAAATGATCGATTTTTGTATATTTCAATTATTTTTGATGGAACTTTAACAAATCTATTAGAATCCTTTTCTAAATAGTAAGAAGTTAGATTCTTTCCACATTTAAACACGAGCTCGTGATAAATGGGCAATTGAAATTCTTCAGGGATAGAAAAAACGTCAGCATCAGGGTTAAAGCTATAGCCAATTACCTTTTTATTCTTAAAATGCAGGATGATCGATCCTGTCGGCTGCGCCATTTTTGTAATGTTCCTTCGATTAAATAAATAAATATGATTTATTAAATTAATAAACTAATTTTTATTATATATATTTTTAATGTCAAACGTACACTTTTTAAATAGATTCATAACAACAACAATCATTACAGTGCTGCCAAATCCAAACAATCAAAATAAATAAATTAATTAAACAGAGTATATTATAATATTATTATAAGGTATATTACAGAGAGGTTCCTCAAAGTTGCCTTCGATTCAGCTTGTATCATATCAACGTTGTCAAATTTCCGTCCTTTCAAGTTCATTTTCAATTTAGAATAGAGGAAAAAGTCATTGGGGGCTAAGTCGGGGGAATAGGGTGGATGAGGGATCTGTATGGTTGAATGCTTGGCCAAGAACTGCAAAACAACATGGGCTGTGTGCGGCCGCGCATTACCGACGTGAAGTATCCAGTCATTGTTTTGCCATCTTTCAGGTCTTTTAAGGCTCACTGCCTCCCTTAAGCACCTCATTATCCCCAAATAAACAGATAGTCCAGTCTCTGAAGATAAGTCTTTAATAGAAATTCTTTGTTAGATTAATTAACTCCTTTATTTTGAGCTTGTTTCCCTCGCAACGAAATGATCTTGGACGCCCAGTATGCTGATCATCGTTTACCTTTTCCCGACCTTTTTGGAAGCGTGAAAATCATTCAAAAGTTCTTGAACGGGATAAAGCTGCATCGCCAAAAGCTTCTTTAATCAATTCATACGTCTCAGTAGCACTTTTTTCAATTTAAAACAAAACTTAATGCAGATTCTCTGCTCTTCGAAAATGGCCATTTTAAATTAGAAATGCGAACCTTACAAGGAAGTTGTTTTGTTCTATTTTTAGATCGGCGCGTGCGCCACGAGACTCGTGCTTTCAGTCAGGTGTGGTCGAATGTCCAATATTCAACTCTGTAAAAAAATATTTTCTCTAGCTTTTTTATTTATTTTATTTTTTAACCAGTCCTGGAAATTAATGAACGCACCTTGTATATTTGTTCTTTGTTTCCACAATATTTGACTGCACGAGTTAAAACCTTGGTAGTGCAGCATTAGAATTAAGTTATTCTTTTTACTGCATTTTTACTAAGAAGCATTAATTAAAAAATATTTTTGAATTTACTTTTTTTTTTAAATTACATTTTAATATTTTATTTGAATAAAAAAATTACCTTTTTTAAACTTTCTCTCAAAATATTTATATCTACTTTTTACTCACGATGACTATGCATTATATTTATTAAAAAAGAAACTTCGGCCAGATGAAGTTTTATTTCCTAAACGTTTCATCAAAAATATTTTGTCTTTGTCAGGTGAAATTTAAAAAAAGGCATTTGACAAGGCGTTAAAAAATATTTTGATGTTGCAAGGGCGTTCTCACGCGATTTTTCAAATTTAGTACAATATCTAAAATCACGAATCATAAACAAATATTAAACTCACCATTGCATTATATATTTTAAAAAATTAAAATCTAGCAACCTTTTTTTTACTCAATATACTTTTCACCCCTATGTTAAAGTCAGAATCTTTCCTTTCTTTATCATTGCAATTTAGTATATTTTGGAATTTTGGGGATTTCTGAGTGGTCTAGAAACACCTTAAAATGTGATAGACAAAATGTATGGGCACCTATGAAAGATTTTTAAATAAAAGCATTTATAGTAGAAATGAGGAGAATATCTCTCTCCTTATTCTCCCTAGATTTTTGCGTTATATTTGTGTTCCATATCTAAATAATAGGTATTCCTATAAAAAATGAAGTTATGTTTGTTTTTTAAATAAATTATATTAATAATTTGACAGGTATTAAGAAGTGGATAACGTTTAACATTCATGTTATTCAAATACAAAGATTGTTACTTCATTAACAATCTTATTTACATACTTTTTACAGTAAAATTTTAATGGTAATATATAAATAATATCTGTAATCACTATACTAATTTTAAAATAGCATTTTTTTACAATGGTAAACATTATTTGTTAAGCGAACATTCATTTGGGTGAAAAATTAATAAAGAGCTCTTACAAATCTATAGACAAAGGGTAAGGGATAAATTAATTTCAATACTATACTGACCAATATTTGATAATTAATTCTAAACATAGGGAAAAATACAATTAATTTAAAGTGCAGGTATATATTGGAAATAAAGTGCATTACCATTATGTAAAAGCTAGATATAGAATGCTTAAAAAGTACATATAGAATGTGCTTCAAGCACCTATACAGTATATAAATCTGAATATTTAGTAGATACGCTTTACATATACACATATTAATGAATGGACTTATGTTGGATCTCCAAATTTATTTTTAAAAAAAAAAAATTCTCTATTATAATATTTACATAAACTGCTCTCTTGTTTTCTTCTGGAACTTATTCTCATATTCGAAATATAATTTGGTTAAAATGCTGATCAATTCCTCTATGGCAATTAAAATAAAAAGTCTTCACAATTTTTCAAAGCCGGTGGAACAAGGGAAAAGAAGATTTCAAGTTGTTATGAGTTAATGCCAATTGATTTGGCTTGATTCACCATTTTTCTGTCTTCTACTAAATAATTTTCAAATGGCTGGATTCCGGGACAGTTGGAATTTTATTATTATTCACTATTGCATTGAGATGGTTCTTGAAAAGTTATCGCCCATAGTTATAGATTCTTCTATAGACGACATTCTTTCCAAATTTGTAACTTAACACACTCACAAATAGAATAAAAGTTTGAATATATTTAAAAGGATATTTATAATATGAACAAAAAACCAATTTCAGAAATAAATGTTTAAATATTGATTCCCTAATGATTAGATTCACTTAATGATTCATTTGTAAGGTATTCAGCTATATTGGCACAATTCAGTAGGTTCACATCTTTATATTGATTTTTCTTTGCAGTACACACCCATTTAAAAAGTAATTTACCTCTTTCAATATCCTCCTTGTAGTATTCTTCTATCATACTACTGTAAATGGGAAGTTTGTCTTTATACAAAGTTATATACATTTCTAGATGTTCTTTTATCCCATTATTTCCATTGTTTAAGAACCCAGCTCTCCTGTTCAAGTCAGGTTCCACTAAGTAGCTGTGTAATGAGATCTGTCCTACTTTGTGGCCCAGCATTGTCACCACCTCTCGTTGACAATTGTCCCACCAACTTGAGAGCATCTGATGTGAAGATATGACACTTGGTATTGATGATTTAGGATGATAAAGGACAAAATATTTCAACATCAGTTTTTTTGAATTTAAATGACCTAAACCTAAACAATTTTTCAGATCCAAATTTCTTGTTCCTTGTAAAAGCATTTTAAAGGTATTAATAATTAAATAACTAGCATCATAGAAATAATATTGGAGAGCATGTTCCAAAGGAATATTTCCTCTATTGTCTTTCAAGTATAAGTCAGCTTTCGCTTCAATTAGTATCTTTACCATTTTGCTATATGATAGCATAGCAGCTGAATGCAACACCGTCAAACCAGATGAATTTGTACTGTTTATATTTGCGCCTAAATTTATTAGTAACTTTGTAAAATGTATATTGTTACCTTCAACTGCATAATGTAACGCACTCTTTTCACGGTAATCTTTAGCATGAATACTTGCACCTGCTCTAATCAACATGCAAGCTTCATATATTTCACCATCAATAGCAATGCTCATCAATGGAGTTGTTCCACCCAAACTGCGTGAATTGACATCAGCACCGAATTCTATTAAAAGTTTCATCAAGTATTTTCTTTTTTGACACGAATATCCCATAGATGCATAGTGCAAAGCAGAATTTCCATGAATATCTTTCAAATTAACATCAACACCCAATATCAATAAATATTTAATAAAATCTAGACGGATAGAACATCTAACAGCATTTATTAAAATTGATATTTTTTCCATATTGGTAGCATGAATATCAGCTCCATTTTGGATCAATTTTCTTAATATTTTTAAATTTCTATTATTGACAGCAAGATATAATGGGGTGTTACCATGGTCATCCTTGATATTAAGTGATGCACCTGCCTGGATTAGATGCGAATAAGAATTAATATTTGATCTGCTTACCGCAATATGTAATGGTGTTTCCTTGAATGAATTCTGAATATTAATATAAGCGCCCTTTCTTATCAAATACGATAATATTTCATACCTACCTGGTTCAGCCGCAATATGTAATGGAGCCATTCCTCTTTCATTTTTAGAATTTATATCAATTCCTGAGTCTATAAGTTCTTTAACTCTTTTAAGATCATTATTTTCAATTGCAGATTGCAGCAGAATTATATTTTGCCCTTCCATTTTATCGAACTATAAAATATATTTTAAATACTTAATGGTAGGTATTATTTATTTCTTTAACTTTGAGCACACAGAAGTTTCCAATTTCCCCGAGGATGAAATAGCAAAGAAGTATCAGCTTTAAGAATGCTGACTAGCAGGTTCAATAGCAACATAAGAGAAAATTAATATAATTGAAATATCCTGTGCATCAAATTATTTTTGAAAATATTTATCACTAATAAATTTATCTATGATTTTATTACCTGAAAATACAACATAACAAAAAATACAAATTTTATCCCACATTAAACACAATATTTTTTCATATACAGTTGAACCTCCTTGTAAAGGACACCTAAGTGCAGGGCCAATCTTACCAGAGAGTTGTTGAATAATAAAAATAATAATTTTCCCTATGAAAAATTTCCTTTATTAGGTGTCCTCTAGCGTGAGTGTCCTGCCATGGAGGTTTTACTGTAGTTAAAAATTATTATTTGAAATAGAAATCAGAATTTTTTTTAACCCTTTGAAAAAGAGCTAAATTTTATTTATTATTCTTATTAAAAATATAAAATTAGATTTCACACTGAATATATTTTTGGAATTATGTAAAGAGAAGACAGGAAAATTAATATTTCTCAGATATATATATATATATATATATATATATATATATACTAGACGAATGGCCCGGGCAACGCCCGGGTTTTACCCGAGTGCGCATATATTTTAAAAAGTTTTAATTCAAATACTATTCGTTACAATTATAAATTGGCGCCATGGATGTCACTCTTGTGAAACGTCCCGTTCCAAACTGTGTGTTTTTAAAATGGTTTAATTAAAATACTATTCGTTACAATTATAAATTGGCGCCGTGGATGTCTCTCTTGTGAAACGTCCCGCCCCAAACTGTGTGTGTCTTGAAAATATAAAAATAAAAATGTGAATTTTCATAAAGATTTCATTTTTTCTTTTTTTTTTTTTGCATTTCACCTACTAAATCAATAGAGATAATTACATTTGCAACATGAACTTAGGTATATTGACTAAATAGAAAACTGCATAGTAATAAAGATCATTTTTTAAAGGCACCATATCGTTTTTTTTTTCAATAAAATCGAAACAAAAATTTACGATAAATAACGATAATTGCCTTAAAAAGAAATTGCCTTAAAAAAAGAAACATTCGCGGTGATTTTGTCTTGCATTCGTTTATACAATTATTATATACGAATGACCCGGGCAACGCCCGGGTTTTACCCGATTAAATGCTTTTATTCAAATACTATTCGTTAAAATTATAAATTGGCGCCGTGGATGTCATTCTTGTATATTATATAAAGGTGTTTTAAAAATTGTAAAAAATATATATATATATGTTTCGGCCGGGAATCGAACCCGGGCCGCCCGCGTGGCAGGCGAGCATTCTACCACTGAACCACCGATGGTTATGAAAAATCCCATCCGTGAGCTTCAGACAGACAAACAAACAGACAGAATAAGGCAAATATATATATATGGCCCGGGCAACGCCCGGGTTTTACCCGAGTGCGTATATATTTTAAAAACGTTTTAATTCAAATACTATTCGTTACAATTATAAATTGGCGCCATGGATTTCACTCTTGTGAAACGTCCCGTTCCAAACTGTGTGTTTTTAAAATGTTTTAATTAAAATACTATTCGTTACAATTATAAATTGGCGCCGTGGATGTCTCTCTTGTGAAACGTCCCGCCCCAAACTGTGTGTGTCTTGAAAATATAAAAATAAAAATATGAATTTTCATAAAGATTTCATTTTTTCTTTTTTTTTTTTTTGCATTTCACCTACTAAATCGATAGAGATAATTACATTTTCAACATGAACTTAGGTATATTGACTAAATAGAAAACTGCATAGTAATAAAGATCATTTTTTAAAGGTACCATATCGTTTTTTTTTCAATAAAATCGTAACAAAAATTAACGATAAATAACGATAATTGCCTTAAAAAGAAATTGCCTTAAAAAAAAAGAAACATTCGCGGTGATTTTGTCTTGCATTCGTTTATACAATTATTATATACGAATGACCCGGGCAACGCCCGGATTTTACCCGATTAAATGCTTTTATTCAAATACTATTCGTTACAATTAGAAATTGGCGCCGTGGATGTCATTCTTGTATAATATATAAATGAGTTTTAAAAATTGTAAAAAAAAAATGCATCGGCCGGGAATCGAACCCGGGCCGCCCGCGTGGCAGGCGAGCATTCTACCACTGAACCACCGATGGTTATGGAAAATCCCATCCGTGAGCTTCAAACAGACAAACAGACAGAATAAGGCAAATATATAAGTAGATATATATATGTATAAATGATCTTTTGAAAATTATACTGTAGAATATTACATGCGAAACAGAAATGGGAATTGATATTAATCAATACCGAAGGATATAACTTCAGACTATATTTTTTTTATGTTTCCCATTGAAAAAGGTTAAAATCAAAGACCTTTTTATTTTATGTATATTGATATACCCCTTGCAAATTTTGCATCTAGATTTCTTCATAGAGGGTAAAACTTATCTCTTGGACACCTAAGACAGGAAAACTAACAAGACAGATGATTTCCAAGACAGGTTTTATTATATACTAGTCGAATGACCCGGCAACACGTGTGTTTTACCAAAGAGCATTTTCCCCCGAGTGTGAATATATAAAAAAATATTTTTATTCAAATACTATTCTCTACAATTATAAATTATAACCTGGCTTCGCCCGGGATCTCTCTAAATGTTGTCTGTGTATGTTTGTCCTTCGAATAATTCTTGATATAAAACACTTTTTGGTATATTATACAAACAAAACATAAATGTCAAGCTTTTCTAAAATATAGTAATACAATTAATGATTTGACAACAAAATTAAAAAATAGCATGAATATAAAATCTAAAATAATCAATAGCAAACTTTTAAACTATGTATCATAAAATGATTCAAATACACTTTAAGGTATTTAAAAATAAAAAAGTAAGTTTTACAAAGATATTTGAAAATTGTATTACTAAGTCCTCTTGTCTTGAAGGTACAGCAGGCTTCCTACAAAAACTGAAATCTATCTCAATTGCCGCAGTGGGGCGTAGTTGCGAGAGAAATTCGCAAATTTATAAATAACTCAAAGGATATTCCAGACCTGAAAATTGGACTATATGTTTTCCTGTTTTAAGTCTATATATACTGTTGAAATTTCAGCCAGATTAGCTACGTATTGGGGACGTTCATAGCCTAAAATCATATATATACGCACGTTGACTTGAATATACACGGTAAGATCAAAAAGGTTCCGAACTTTTAAAAAATAAAATATAAAACAAGTTTTGAAAAATGTAAAACCAATTTTACTGTAAAGAAAAATACCAAAACTATAATTTAATTTAACAACGCCAGTAAATGCACATGCGTAGTTTCGTTTTAGGCATATTTTTTTTAAGTATTTAGCTTGCGTCGGTTTCTGCAATGTCATCATTTGAGCAAAGGGCAAATATTAAAATTTGTGTAAAATTAAAAAAGTCTTTCACAAAGACATTAGCATTAATGAATGAAGCTTATGAAGAAGAAATATTGTCACGATTGCAAGTTTATTTCTGGTATAAACGTTTTAAAGTTAGCCGTAAAAGCATCGCAGATGATTCAAGGTCATGTCAGCCATTGACGTCAGCAGCGGTTCGCAATATTGGACAGGTTCATGATTTAATTGTTGCTGATAGAAAATTTAATATTGATAATATATCAGAGATACTTGGAATTTCATATGGTAGTTGCCAAAAAATTATTGGTGAACATTTTAACATTAAAAAACTTTGTGGTTATTTTGTCCCACGAAATTTAACAGATCAACAAAGAGAAACCAGATTATCAATTTTCAAATAATTAATTGAAACTGCAAATAATGATTCTGATTTTTAAAAAACAATAATAAATGGTGATGAAGCATGGTTCTTACTTTTTGATCCACAAACCAAAAAACAATCACTCGAATGGCACACACCAAGTTCTCCTAGGAAGAAGAAAGTTCGTCTTGACAAGTCCAAAGGAAAAGTAATGCTTGTAGTGTTTTTCGATTATCAAGGACTTGTCTATTATGAAATTATTATAGAGGGGGTTACCATTAATAAACAGGCTACAAAGAAACACTTGTGGCCTTCGTGATGCAATAAGAAGAAAAAGAAACCAACTCTTTAAATCAAAACAATGGAAATTGATACATGACAATGCCCCTTTTCATAGAGCCATTTTTGTTCAAGACTATTTAGCCAAACACTCTGTATCTGTCTTGCCGCATACTCCTTACTCTCCTGATATCGCCCCATGTGATTTCTTCTTCTTTGCAAAACTTAAAATGACAAAAGGGAGGCGCTTTTCATCGTCATCAGAAGTAATTGAAAATGCGACGGTGGAGCTAAACAAGCTTAGAAAAATTGACTTTGAACTAGCATTTCAACAGTTTTTTCACGCTTGAAAAAATGTGTAGATAACCAAGGCTCCTATTTTGAAAATTTTGATATTTAAATTACTATACTATAAATAATTTTTTTTTTTTTAAGTTCGGGAACTTTTTGATCCTACCTTGTATATATATATATATATATATATATATATATATATATAATATTAACCCTTTTATTGCTTTTGCCCGAAATGGCATTTTTGGACGGCTATTTTCGGATATATATTTTTCTAAGAAAAAATACACGCACACAATTATTTTTATTGCAAAAAATCCATAAAAATTGACCATATTTGTTTTGCATGCATATATGCTTTTGTTTATTTATATAAATTGTTTGTTTTTGGCGATGCCCGCTTTTAACACGGCTCCAAGTGGGAGTTTACAATTGGAAATTTTGAATGATTGTTTAGGAATTCAGAATAGGAAAAAATAATAATTTACAGGTTTTTATGATGAGCTTCCTCCTGAATCTGAGCAAAGCGCAATCAGAAAATGTTTAAAATATCTACTATCTTTATTGGACGCCATTTTGAAGTTACATGATGTGCTTTATGTTGAAATTTACAACATTGTATGTACAATACAACACATTTCAAATATGACATATATATAATCCCCATCCACGGTGGGGGGTTCACCGCACAGACATCTCTCCAAAAGGATGCTAAAAAAAGCGCTAGCTACAGGCGACTGTCGAAGACGTCTCTGCAGGAGACGTTGGCAAGAGGCCACCAGGTGCTACGCATCCGAGAACGCGGGCTGCCCGCGATGAGCACGCTAGGGCAGGGGCGCCATCGGAGAAGTCACCGACAGTCGCCTGTAGCCAGCAGGTCTGGAGGCCGCAGGAGCCTGTTGTCGTCTCGAAACTGCAGGGACCTCAGGCTGGCAAGGTGCAGAACCCGGTGGTTCAACTTAAGGTCGCTAGAAGCAGCCTTCCAGAAGCTCAGAAGTCTCTTTCTCGTCAGTTAAAGCCAGACGTCCGAACCTGGCAAGGTCGGCCACGCCCTGCTGTGTAGCAGCCAACAGTAGCCGTTGGCGGGACCGCGCAATGAGGCCTGGGCCCCCTTCAGACAGGCGAGCCGAAGCAGGCCCGCGATTTACAGCAGGCCAAAGCCATTCTCGGAGTCTGGACTCCCCAGGATGCCTCCGGGAATCCACTTGACTCGGCTCATTCCCGACACGAAGAGCGCCTGAAGCCAAACGATTTCTCTTTTCAGGTGGAACATAGCGCGTTGGCCGCGCGTGCACAACCCACCAGCGACAGGCCGCGGGTGAAGGGTGACCACCTCGAGATGGCTTGTTCCAGCATCCCTATCAGGTGAGAGGCCTGGGAGTGACGGCCTTCCAGGCATAATCGAGCAGCCCAGGACGGTCGGCAACTTGGATGTCCAGGAGATTCCCAGAGGAGAATCCGAACGGTGCTTCCAGCAACCGCACCAGAGCTCGCGGCTCTTGTCAAAGTTGACAGTCACCCCAGAGGCCATATGGACCTTTTCGAAGATCAGAGGCACCAGCTCAAACTGAGCGTCGTCCCTGATGAAGAGTACGATGTCATCCGCATTGGCGACCACCCTACCGCGGCCCAAGATCCTCTCGAGGCGGCGTAGCAGAAGCCCAACTCCGATTCTGAAGAGGGCGGTGCTGAGGCGGCATTCCTGCCTCACCCCGTTGAGAAGCGGAAAGGCCTTGATGTGGACATATCCGATCCGGATGGCGGCGTCTGCTTCTCCGTAGAGGGCAGCGATCCACCCGAGAAAAGCAGATGGTAGGCCCAGCTTCTCCAACAGGGTGAACAGGTAGCTCCTGCTGAGACTGTCGAACGCCGACTTCAAGTCCAGAGAGATGATAGCCAGCGGCGTGTCATGTCTGGCTGCCCAGGAGGCTTTGTCGGACACTCGCGCAATGTTCCAGGAGGATGCCCGTCCCGGAAGGGCGTAGGTCTGACACTCGGGAACGAGATCTGGCAGATGACGGCGAAGACGACCCATGAACACGTCGCTTAGAATCCTTTAGCCGGTCGTTTGAAGGCTGATTGGACGGAATGCCTGTAGACCCGTCCCACTGTGCAGCTTCGGCAGCAGAATGACTTTGCTGCGTCTCGAACATGCGGGCAATTCCCCGCGGAGCCGAGAAGCCTCGATGACTTGTCAAAGAACTTCTCCAAAGAAATATTCGAAGTCTTTGAAAAACTCGAAGGATAATTCGTTCCATCCCGAGGCACGACCGTTTGGCATGCGGTGGATGGCTGTCGCAATATGGTCTCGGGAGATGTCGGCGAGAAAGAGCTGGTCTCACTCGTCGAACTCCAAGGGGGGTCACTTCATCGAGGAAGTCAACGATGGCTTTAGTAGAGGTATAAGCTTGGGCAAAGCGGAAACTGAAGCGATCCATAAGGAAACGGTGTTATCGTCGGTGGGAGGAGAGCGACGTCTAGCTCGAAGAGAGCGCCCGAAGTCCGACAGGGAAGGGTAGTTGGAGCGAGCAATGTCGTCCCCGTCTCTGCCACAGGATGGGGCTTTATCTCTGCCGGACTCGGCGACGGCAGATCCGAGTGGCCGTATCTCAGCGACCAGATCTGCCTTGATCCCAGTCCATTGTTCCCTTAACATCGGGGGTGAAGGAATTTCTAGGTCTTCCGATATTTCATCGATAAACGTTTCCATTTGATTGACGAAAAGGTCGATGCAGGGAAGTCTGGTAGGGAGCTGGGTCTCCCACTTGGTACGAGTAGGCGTAGTCGACAGTTTGATATTGGGTGAAGCGGTCGTAGATTCTGATGGAAGTTGGATTCTGTCCAGACGACCCCCGTCGACCCGGCTTCCGATAGAAGCAACCCTGGTGTGCTCCAGTGCAGCATCAAAGAATGTGGTGACGTCGACGAGTTGGTCCAGGAGCTCCGCGAGGGCTTCTGCTGAACCTGATGCCATGTCCTTAGTCGGCGCCTCAGAGATGTTCAAGTCACCGAGGAAAATTGCATATCTCTGATTTGAAACTGTAAAACTGATTCCTTCCAGCCCTAAATTTATTTATTTTTTCAAAAAAAAAAAGTTTCATCTAGATAAATCAATTATATAGATATGTATCATCATTGTGTTCTGACTTTTTCCAAAGCTTTGTCAAATATTTAAAAACGACGAAATGTTCATAAACCTATTTCTATTGTTTGTATTGGTCCATACTTTGAAACATAGCATGGAAAAGAGGCTACTAAGGATCAGGGAAGATTCTCTTCTATGTTATGGGTAGAGAACCTTGTGAAGTTCCGTTTATTTAAAAATATTTAAAAACGACGAAATGTTCATAAACCTATTTCTATTGTTTGTATTAGTCCATACTTTGAAACATAGCATGGAAAAGAAGCTACTAAGGATCAGGGAAGATTCTCTTCTATGTTATGGGTAGAGAACCTTGTGAAGTTCCGTTTATTTTCCATCTTTAATTCATTACACATAAATTACCTACATCCCGAAAAATGACTCTATTGGTGACTATGTTTTATGTGCTTTTTCAGAAAAGTTCAGTTAATAATTGTGTATTGACTATGGTGTGTAGAGAGGTAGAAATCCCGGAATGAAGGCAAAACAATTCTATTCCTCCACAGTCTACAACCCCACAGGTGGAATCTGGGATTAACCCGAGATTAAATCTGCCAGGAATGTCTTAAACCCGACGAAGCTCAAAATATTCGTCCCGAATATATTGGAATACCTTCACCACCGATCTATCCCGGCCATTTCTGCTCAGATATTTCGGTGTTTCCAGAACTGGAGTAAACACCCATTGTCTGATGGCGATTAGTGCTACAGTTGGATATGTTGGGCTTCCTCTTGGAGAGAGAGAGAGAGAGAGAGAGAGAGAACGCTTCACGATTTTGCGTGTCATCCTTGCGCAGGGGCCATGCTAATCTTCTCTGTATCGTTCCAATTTTAGTATATGTACCGCCGAACAAGCGTGTAGAGCGTGTAGCGTGTAGAGAGAGAGAGATACTGTACATCTGAGAATTATTATTAGTGAAAAAAAATAGAGATAATCTTCAAAATCTACTAGAATATAGCCAGCCTTTAATGGTCTCCGTTTTATTCTTCCGCTCCATTGGCCAACTCCCATTTCTGATTACGCATGCGCAGTTCATTTTATTTTCTGTCACAGTATCTTTAGCACAGTCGAAAGGTATGGGACACAGCTGTTAATTGGTCGTATGTACTCGAGTTCACAGACCAAATTGTTGTAAATATCTTTTTAAAAGGCAGAAATGGGGTAATTGAAGAGCGTAATACATTTTCGACATTTGTACGCTCCTGGAACCTGTGGATTACCCATATAAATAATAAAATAATATATTTAAAATGTATTTTTTTAATAAAAATTCAATATATTATTTTTTAATTGGTTTTCTGGAGCAATGTGGCGCTGAGATCACGAGAGGAAACCAACATGTGATCATAGCAAATATCTTTTTTAAAAAGTGTCTATAGGCCGATCGAAATATGGTAATCGAAATAAATATATTTTTATAAGTACCATATATACCTCATTTTTTAAATATTAAAAGAGCTTACACATGTTCGATAAGGGCAGGATCAATGCATGGTGTGTTAGTAAGAGGAGAATTCTGTAGCGGTCTGGAGAAATGCTTGTTACGCTGAGAACCGGCTGTGGACATCTGACAATAATTGACGTGAAATATGGACGTCCGTCCTTTTGTCACATCGCCTATGGTCGGTAACAATCTCTCCCAAACATGCTCCTTGTGGCAGGAACTTGACAAAATATATCTAAACTTTTAATTAAAAAGGCATATATTGAATCAAAATATCATTTATTTTACCAATATTTCAGTTGGCTGAACGCCAACCTTTATCAAGGTGTTATAACTACAACATTTTTGATCCAATATATGCCTTTTTAATAAAAGATTTATTTATGGATTGCTCTATTTTCAATTTATTTAAACCTATTTAGATACAAGGAATAGAAAAAGAGCCAATGCCTAATCTCTATGAAAAAAAGAAAGAAATATATATACCGATAAATTGTTGCTAGTTGATTCATTTTTTTCTATGTAGCATGTAGTTTGTAAAGATTTCATAAGTGATTTAACTGGTAAAAAGAGGGAGAAATCCCTCAAAATATTTTTATTTCTCTTTTTTTCAAATATATTAAGTTCCGTTTTTCCCTAAATTTAATAGATCGTCAATTAACTGAAATCATACACGCACTGTTTGAGTTTTCACTCTATATGCTTTATTTCAGATATGTAAAATCCACGATATATGATATAAAAAAAGATGAAGCGCCGGACAGAATGAGGGTTAACCTTTGGATTGACTATGAGTCACGGACTGGTACCAAAGACGTGGTAAGAAATCCGGGGAGCCCTATGAGATGGGAAGATTCCAAAACCAAGACATGTGGTGAGAAAACCGGGTAGACCATCTATGAGATGGGAAGATTCCAAAACCAATACATGTACTGAGAAAACCGGGGAGACCATCTATGAGAGGACCAAGATATGTGGAGGTGTGACATCATTGTAAGCGTGGACAACCCCTTCTAGGTAATCAAGGCAAATGCTTTATAAACATACGTTTTACACCATTTTATTATTGATTACAACCTTATAACAGCAACCGTTTAATAAATGATGAAAATCAGTTTGACCAATTGGCTCGGGATGTCTTAGAGGGCAGTGGGCATCATTAGCAACAATTTGAACTTCCAATTTCACCATAAATCCAGTCTCGGTGACAAATGTGTTATAAAGAACGCTTCTCTTCACCAAAACTCTAAAACTGTACGAAAGATATTTGCCATGTGATAAAAGGCATTGTGCCGTTAATCGAGATGAAGCCTACCCGGACCATACCAACCAATCCCGGGTCATTTTCTATAGAGAAAGATAAATATTAAGTCAGATTTTTTTCTCAGGTAGTGTAGAGAAAGGTTTTCAAACAAAGTCTTTAATTGTAGTGGCAGGATATTGCTCACGTGAGACACTTCGATTCGCCAAGTGTATTCAAATTCAAAAATCAACTCGAACTACTTCCAAGCTAATATGATGGAGAAAATTTCCCGCGAAGAGTTTATTCGTCAGTGTGGCATCAAAGGTCCATATGGACAACGCTTTAAGCTATTGACTCCAAGTCCTCGAGGTCCGGATAAACATAGAGATGGAATTTAAAAAAAAAAGACATAAGACGCCGCAAGTCCTTCCTCAGAAAACTAAAACGTATAAAAAAAGGTAATGGAGAGAGATTATATAGTATAGAGATGGAAGTTGGAACTCAAATTTATGTCATTTCACTTTCCTCTACCCCAGACAAATCACCTGAGGCCTCCGCAATGGTGTAGTGATGCTAAAATAAAACATACAGGGCTTTCAGCAGCAACTGTAGGTCTTTGAGATATGACTTCCTCTTACAATCCTCCATAGAAGTTGGCTATAATGAAAACTGAAGTGTAGCGCTATACTATAGCCGAGGCGAGTGTATAAAGTGCACAATAAATGGTAGTCTAAGAGGATATTAAATTAAAGAATATATTACACTCTTTTTTAAAATAAATTATTCAATTTTATTGGCCGCATAACCCTCTGTTTATATTTTATTTCTTTGTAATTATGAAATACATATTATGAATATGTATCCATTTTATAAGATGCTTCTGTAAAACTGATTGATTTTTTAAACTTGAAAATTAACTTCTGAAAAAGAAAACAGCTCAGGGATTTGTCTGGGAAGAGTATGGAAGAAAAATCCCAGTGTCAGACTCGGAGTGCGTGCGTGTGCTGGAGAAAAAGAACATATTTCCAAATAAGGAAGTCCAGAGAAATGCGTCCCCTGGGGCAGGGCGTACGTGACTCTCCCAACGCCGCAAATTCCGGTAAACTTTGGGAACTTCACCAGTTTGTTCTTTTCTAACTCACATTTCGTCTCTTTACATCCAGTTAGAACGTGGTTACATCCCCTTAAATATATAGCAGTTAACACACTTTATTATCGCAATAACACGCCAACTATACTCGTGGTCAAAACTTAAGGAAGTTGTACCTTATAACATGTATTTCGGGATTCAGACAATAATTCTTAAAGATATTTGATACACACGGTAACCTTTATTGAAGACACACGAGATAACCAAGTGTGAACAAAATTACCTCTGTCTCCTTAAAAAAAAAAAAACAGATGACCGGCGGCATTAAAGATTTTCCACTTACTTAAGTTTTCTCCACGAGTGCATGTATACAAAATGAAACCTCTAAGTACGAATTTTTCTTTTCAAACAAAATAAACTTCCTACCATCCTTAATGCGGAGAAAAATATATGGGAGGGCCTGGCTTATCAGTGGTGAACCCTCCAGTGGGTTCGCCAGTTAGAGACTTTGCTATTTTTTTAATCTTAAGAAAGTAGGTGCTCTTTGAGGCTGAAGACAATGTTACATTTTCTATAATCTTATTTACAGATTTACCATCTGCCTTAAGCAGATACTGTCAGGACGTGCTGTAAGGCTAACACAGCCAGCTATCCTGGTCTACCTCTCCCACCGTGGCCACGTATTATATAGCGAGAATCTCTCTATCTTTCATACGGGAACATCTCGAGCTATTCAATTTTAGAATGATTTTATTACCTTCTTAAGCGGCCTATCAAATTGGCTAATGGCGCGTTTCGCCCCACAAGTAACCCTCCCCCCCCCCCCCCCCTCCCCATGACAGGGAAGCAGACCCCCCAGTCACTTTTATTTGTTTACTACGTTTGGAAATATATAAAATAGTAATGCTCTGCAGTATATGAATTTCTTGTGTCTACCTCTATTATATGCTTACTTCTAGTTTACTAATTGTATACCTCCAGCGCACTTAGCGCAACCGTCCATTTGATACCTATAACTATATGCTGGAGTTACTATTTTAAACTTTTGTCGTGACGCAACATGTCTATGTATCAGAGGATGACAGGTTCGAACCCTGGCAGACTGGTTTGTTTTGACATCTGTAAGACTAGCTCCCGTAACGCACTGTTGTGACATAATGACATGGCCTTGATTTGTCTGGAAGCCTCTGGGTCCAGATTTTTCGTCGTTGAGGTACAGCTTGCACTACGTTTACGATCAACAGACACGTATGTAGTGGTTGACTTGTCTTGACTTATCTTAAAAGGGTATTTGGCTAATATCTGGAGTGGAAGAAAAACTAATGACTAGTCAATATTTATTCCGATAGATGGCGCGAATTGGATAATCAGAGGATTTTATTTTCTTAATGATAAACACAGCGTTTTATCTGGGTAGTGATGGCAAGAGCATGCCTGAACCATGTTAAAATTACCTTTACTAAAAAAGAGATTTCTTTAAAACAAAAATACACTAATTGACGCGTTGTTCGATATTTAAAATATAAAATCCCTAACACACTACAAAAGTCTAGTAGTAATTCATTATTTTTGTATTTTTCAGGTTTTTATACACCTAGAGTATAAAGCTTTGTACTTTCGAGTACCGCCGGCGGTATATACAGAAAACAGGTGGCTCGATCCACGGTAGGAGACATCGGATTGAAGTGGAATTTTATTCATTATCTCAGGCAATCAAAGAATCAAAGTTTCACAAAAGGCACAGTTTGGATTTGTCTATGCACACACTGATCCTAATCAATAAGAGATACTGAGGTCATTTGCCATGTAGCAACCCACTCAAAGAGGTGTCTGATGTCCTCTCTGTGGAAGACTGGTTCACACTTCTTGAAATGAGGCTCCTAAACCCGGATTATTGTTGCACTGCAGAAATTAGCGTTTCAACTGGTCCCACACATGCTCATGGTGGACAGGTCTAGAGAACGTTCAAGCTGACAATGGAAGAGTCTGAATGGTTAGGGCGTCCATGGAAACCCTTGAAGGATGCGGAGCCGGAAATTATCCCGCTGGAAACCCTCCAATGGAATTCCAGATATGAAGGGGAGGACGTCACGCACATGGTGCTGGCCTGTCAACAAGAGATATCCAGATGTGTCATAATGTCTGCCTTTCGTAAATTGTGTCGTTCGACAACCTAGGTAGAATTGTGCCAATTACCTGAGAGAATCCCAATCCAGATACGATGATCATCTGACCTCAACACAAAGCGGCGTTCATCACTAAACACCAGTAATGGCCCTTCAGCGGCCTTCCAAGATGATCGAGTTTGGCACCACTGCAAACCATGACTCCTGCGTTGGCTGTTAATGGAAGGCCATGCATAGGGCAACATGATCACAGGTTCGCTTCTGCAAGGAGTCTTGATGTGGTTCTTGAACACACTGAAATCCCAGCATCAGCCTGTATGATTGATGTTGGGAATGTACGCGCGTGGTGCTCGATCCCCTCTACACACCGTCCATCTAGTGTGTCTAGAGACCATTGAGAGAGGACCATCTTGTCCCCACTGTTCTCAACACAATAGGATGGTGAATTCAGAATGATTGCCGTGATGTGCCACAGACGATATGACCACAATGACGTTTTCAGACTGATGATGATACCCTACTGAAACGCCATCAACTTGTGCAAAGATTACACAAATTCCTTGAGTCCATTCTCCTCCAGAGCGGCCTTTCCCAATGGTCTATAATGTCTTCTGCTGCATTTACCTTCTTGTCACTCTGTACTTCATATAACATGATTAGATTTTGATTAATTTAATGGATAATCCAATATGAGTCTCTAGAATAACCAGCACTGCTAAAAATTGTTGCACCGATTCCAAGTTTTGTCATGTGAATTACTTACTGGGATCACATTTATACATTCCTGCATATATAAATAGTTTATAGTTCACCCTTTTCTTCTTGAGGTGTGTAAATTTCATTTTCCCCATTAATATATTTTCCAGTCAGGTAACCTTGTGAAAAAGTAGAATATGTGCTACCTTTCATTTAGAACTTGATGTGATGTAAGCCTTTATTGCTATCCTCTGAACAACAGGTGGACAGAACAATTTACAGCTTGAGCTTGGTGCGCCTCCAGTGACGTCTCTTGGCGTTGAACCTGATCTTGTTATCGGTCCTCATACGGATCCACTGGGGAATGGGCCTGTTCTGCCGGGCCTTCTTGGCCAGCTTCATCTTTATCCTGAAGGTCTTGTGAGACAACATCTCAAATGTTTGAGATTAAAAAGGATTTTATTCTAGGTAGAAAATGATGTGATGTAGGTGAGGACCTATCCATCCTGTCAGGGTAAGTATGCCAGGCCTGCCCAGTCTTGGTCACAAAGGTCAATGTTCTCTACACCATCTCACTCCATACTCTCAGTTATGACAGAGAGTCAAATCAATATTTAGACTTTTCCAAACTAAGATGTTAAATTTGTTTTTGATAACCATTAGTTTTTTCTTATCAAATCTGTCATCAAAATGATTTTCATCTTTGTTCTGCCCAGTCAGAGGCACATCCAATTTTCTATTTGTTTAAATATCAAAAAGTACACTCAATGGACAAAACTTATACAGAAAATATCCACCCTCTCAGTCACACCATGGAGAGCTGTCTTACTTGAGGGTGAAATACAAGGTAATAAGACCAAATCTAAATAAATAAATAGTGTGTGTGACCTTTCGGTAACACAACATTTTTGTCAAACATCACGCATTATTTATTTATTTGGATTTGGTCTTTGGTTTTGTCTATAATCCAAATTGTACTTAATCATTGAAGGTGAAATGATGCTCCATGATGGCTGAAATGCAATATATGCTTTGATCTAAAGTTAATTCACACATATGTTAGTGCATTTGGGAAAAATCCAGTCAAATTGTAGTGTTTTGTATTGATGACTAAAAGCTGCAAAAAAAATTCACTTTATTGAAAAATATACAAAGAACTTTGGAGGGAAAAAAAAAACCTCCATAAATATTTGTGCAATTTTTTACAAATATAAAAAATTTTACCAAAAATATAGGTTTTCCAATATTGGGATATAAATAACAAAAATAAATAGAAACATTATAAAAAAATGACCAGAAATATTGCCTGGAATAAGTGTTAAAATTTATATAAATGGGACAAGAGATATATTTATTGCTAAGTGATTGATTGAACAAACAAAAATAACCAACAGCCAGGTGAAAATGGACGGAGAGAGTCATATATGCAAATTAAAATCTGCCAGAGACAAAAGAGATAGGCTGGGAATAATTATGAAAATATAGATGAGCAAGGAGAGGAAGAGAGTCATGCTTGAAAATTGAAGATGGCTGATCAATGCTTAAAAATTATAAAGTATCAAAAGTGAGAGGAATAAGAATGGAAGAGAGATTCAAGTATGCAAATTGAAAGCTGCTAATGGCTTTTTAGTTCAACTTAGAGTAGAATAAATGGTAACAAAATTTAAAAATGGATAAAGATGATTGGAGATTCAAGTATACAAATTAAAAGCTGCTAATAGCTGTATAGTTCAAATCAGAATATAGTATAAATAGTATCAAAACATAACAAGAGATAAAGATGATTGGAGATTCAGTATGCAAATTGGAAAGTGCTAATGGCTGTGTAGTTCAACTTAGAGTTGTGTAGTATAAATAGTAAAAAAACTTAAAGTGATAAGATATGGTTGGAGATTCAAGTATGCAAATTAAAAGCTGCTAATAGCTGTGTAGTTCAACTCAGAATATAGTATAAATAGTATCAAAACATAACAAGAGATAAAGATGATTGGAGATTCAGTATGCAAATTGGAAAGTGCTAATGGCTGTGTAGTTCAACTTAGAGTTATGTAGTATAAATAGTAAAAAAACTTAAAGTGATAAGATATGGTTGGAGATTCAAGTATGCAAATTAAAATCTGCTAATGGCTGTCTATTTCAGCTCAGAGAGAAGGTAGTATAAATAGTAACAAAAATTAAAGAGGGATAAAGATATGGTTGGAGATTCAAGTATGCAAATTGGAAACTGGCTCTCTGATTCAATAGCTTATCAAGTACAAAAATGTTCACAGTCTAGATGGATATAAACGAAGGAAAATGAATGAGTGCAAATTAATCACTAAAGATGGCTGAAAGATCAACATATGGTAGTGAGAGGAATAAATATGGACGGAGTCAGGTATGCAAATTACAAAACAGTAGATTCAATCAACTTGTAAAACTTCATCCAGACTTGTGTCAGAGTCCCAGTGGGAGAAAGATTTCTTCTGCTTGGGTTCTGTATGTGCTGCAAACACATATTTACATAAAACATCAGTAATAGGTGATGCAGCATGTATGTGCATATAGACATAGTGTTCATTGTAATAGAAAAAAAAATATTATTTCAGGCTTGTTAAGAGATAAGGTTTGTTATATCTCAGATTTGTTTTAGAGGGGTGTCACTGTATATAGTCTCTATGACCCCCCTTGTATAATGAGATACACACACACACACACACACACACATGGGATAATTATAATTTTTAAAAATTTCAATGTGAGAAAATATACAGGAAGACTTATTGCACTATTTTTTCCCATGTCTTCTAGCCCCAAAATGGATTTTTTTTTTTAAATTCTGTAATACAAGAAAATAAGACCTAATCCAAATAATTTATTAGTGTCTGACGTTTCAGCAACAGCATTGTCACCATCATCAGACAAAAGAATAAATGAGAAAAAATATCACAGCAAGTTCTTAAATAGTACTGTTATCGAGTGTTTAAACAAGATAACAGATAAGGAAAAATATCTTTTTAAGCAACTTGAAATATATTCAATATTCAATAATATTCAAGTTGTCTTGAAAAACTATTTTTCCTTATCTGTTATCTTGTTTAAACACTCAATAACAGTACTATTTAAGAACTTGCTGTGATATTTTTTCTCATTTATTCTTTTGTCTGATGATGGTGACAATGCTGTTGCCGAAACATCACACACTAATAAATTATTTGGATTAGGTCTTATTTTCTTGTATTATAATCTATAATCCAAATTGTGCTTTATCATTTTAATTCTGTATGTAATACAGTATAACATACTCCATGAGAGGACACTCCAGCTAGATGACACCTCTCTATAAAGGACAGTTTTCATTGTCAAAATTAAAATTTTTACTATTTAACAACTCTCCGCTAAGAGGACACTTCTTCATAAAGGACACTTTTGCTCTACAACTAGGTGTCCTTTACAGAGAGGTTTTACTGTATTATTTCATGTGTAGTGTGTTTTTGGCTAATATTATCATTATCTTTTATTTTTATTTGAAAAATCAAAAAAGAGCTTACCTTTTGATTTAATGCGGTTTTCAGCAATTCTAAAAAAAAAAAAACACAAAACCACAAAAATACATTAAAAATAGTTTCAAGCAATACAATTGGGTGGAAGTAAGAGGACAGGAGATTAAAATGGTGAATAGAAATATTATTTAGATACTAAAAAAGCATATATTGGATTGAATAAATGATTTATTTGCCAATATTTCAGTTGGCTGAACGCCAACCTTTGTCAAGGCATTACATTTTTAAGTAGAACTGCTCTTCACTGAAGGTTAATAACGAGTTTACAAAGTGGGAAGAGGAGCTTCTTTTTATTAGCATGCACACAAGCTTTCGGACATGTCGTCCTTCATCAGGTAAGAGTAATAAACGCGCTGAGGATCCATATATACACAAAGCTGAAAAGAAAATTTACATAACTGCAAAAGATAAAAGTATTTAAAGATAAAAATAAGAACCAAATATGCTAAAAAGATTATAGGGATTAAATGCTAATAAATCTGGACTAAGTACATATGCACTATGAATGGTGTTAATCAAGGGCAGGTAAATGCAACCTATGGCTATTCACACAACATATGGTATTGTTCTGGTATATCTATATGCCTGTTGATGCTGTTTGTTTTTATTGACACAAATGCCTCTAGTAAAAGTCTTTGGTACTTATTATTGATATTGTTGTATAAAATGGATGGCTTTGTTAGATTGAATGTATGACCGGTTTGCATAGAATGACTGTAAATAGGGGAATTTAGGTTTTTATTAGAGATGTTTCTGGAATGCTCAACCATTCTGATGGCGACGGATCTACCCGTCTCCCCAACATAAGTGGCATTGCATTGGTCGCAAGAGACGGAATAGACAGCACCACCAGAACGGAGAGAACTCGCATGAAGGGAAGATCTGGTAATGGGGTGTCGGATTAGTGTGGCGATGTTAGGTGGGTTCTGGAAGTATGTTGTAATGCCATGTTGCCTTAAAAACCTGGCTATGGTGATAGACTGGGGGCAAAAAGGAAGGGAGCAAATATTTCTGTGTATAGCTGGAGCACTGTTGTGGTGAGGGTCATGCATGTGTTTAAGAATGAAGGGGGTCGGGTAGCCGGATTTGGATAAATATGAAAATATTTTAGCCTTTTCTATTGTTTGGAATAACGGGAGGGAACAATGAGTAAAGATACGTTTAGTGAGAGCTCTAACTGTATTGATTTTGTGTGGTGTTGGGCAATGTGACCGGAAGTTTGTGTGGTGTGGGGGTGTGTTGTTTTTATAGTATACTGTGGTATGGAAACTGCTGGGGGTGCGTATGACTAGTGTATCTAGGAAAGGTAGGACTGATTGATTTTCTGTTTCATGGGTGAAGGCTATGTCTGGGTGGAAGGAGTTGAGGTCAGATAGGATGTGAGAGGCAGATACCTCACTTACCAAGCAAAAGGTATCATCGATGTACCGCCTCCATAGAAAGATGTCTGAAGAATGGCGTGAAGTGATCCATTGGTCCAGTGACCTCATGACAACCTCAGCCACCACAGTTGAGAGGGGGCTACCCATGGGGGAGCCCTTGGTCTGCTTGAAAAACTGGGTATCAAATGTGAAGGTGGACATGCCTAGGCATATGGAAGTGAGCTCGACAACCGTCTCCGCGGTGAGGGTGTCTAACAGGGGGGCATTTTCGAGGAAAGTGCGTAAACTATTAATGATCAAGGGGTGGGCAAGTGAGAGATATAGAGACGTTACATCGAAAGAAACCATTATGGACCTGGGGGGAGGTGTGAGGCTGGTGATATAGGACACAAACGAGGGGGAGTTTGCAATGGTATATTCCCATGGGGGAGACTGTAGAAGGGGGGTCAAGAAGTTGGACAAAAATTTTGACAGGGTATATGCCGGAGAGAGATGGTAAGATATGATTGGTCGGAGGGGAACATCGGGCTTGTGGATTTTTGGAAGGCCGTAAATGTAGGCTATTTGGGCGAGGTTAGCTGTGAAGTCGTTATATTGCTCTTTAGTGATCTGCTGGGACCTTTTTAATCTTAACAATAGTAAACGGAAATTCTTAACGGATGTTTTATGTTCCTGTTCAGTGATGGCAGAAAAAATGGAGTGTTGGTCGAGAACGTTTTGCATTTTTTGCTTGTAAACGGTAGTGTTGAGAATTACGGTCTGTGAGCCTTTGTCGGATTTTGTTATGACTATGTCTCTATTGCATTTAAGACGGGAGATAACCCTATTCATGGCTAGGGACGGTTTAGGGATATTGTAGGGTCGTTGAAGGGTGGAGGTGACGAAATGCCTGATCCTATGGGTGTCTTGGTGGTTAAGGCCTCTGAGAGCGGGTTCCACACCAGCTATGATGCGAGGAATATCAGAAGGCCCAGGCAGTCTGTATTTTAGGCCCAATGACAGAATCTCAGCATCAGCAGATGGCAAGACATAGTCCGAGAGGTTGACCACTCCTTGGGTGACTGGGGAAGATAGGCTTCTAGTAGATAGGCAGGGAAGTTGTACTTCTTGATCCAGTGATGAAGCTTGGAGTTGTGACGTTGCGTTATATCGTTCTTCTGATGCCGAATGTCCCTTGTGATGGATTGCAACAGATCGGCCATTTCTGGATTGGTTAGTAGCTGAGAGACCAGAAAGATCAATCCCTTGACGGACTTAGAAATAAATCGGATATTGGAGTGGCAACCTTTAATTCTAGACGATAACAGATGGAGTTGGGCGCGGCGTATGACGACGGATGAAAATGGATTGCGAACAGGATCCCTGATTCGAAGGGATGGAGGTATAAAATCAGCCGTTTCACACAGTTTGTTAAAGTTCAAATGGAGGCGCCATCTTGACAACTGTAACGATTTCTTTCGCAACTGATAGGTATAATGAGGTAGGTCTTCAGCGGAAGGATTCATGATGAATTCCAGGCATGTCCACCTTCACATTTGATACCCAGTTTTTCAAGCAGACCAAGGGCTCCCCCATGGGTAGCCCCCTCTCAACCGTGGTGGCTGAGGTTGTCATGAGGTCACTGGACCAATGGATCACTTCACGCCATTCTTCAGACATCTTTCTATGGAGGCGGTACATCGATGATACCTTTTGCTTGGTAAGTGAGGTATCTGCCTCTCACATCCTATCTGACCTCAACTCCTTCCACCCAGACATAGCCTTCACCCATGAAACAGAAAATCAATCAGTCCTACCTTTCCTAGATACACTAGTCATACGCACCCCCAGCAGTTTCCATACCACAGTATACTATAAAAACAACACACCCCCACACCACACAAACTTCCGGTCACATTGCCCAACACCACACAAAATCAATACAGTTAGAGCTCTCACTAAACGTATCTTTACTCATTGTTCCCTCCCGTTATTCCAAACAATAGAAAAGGCTAAAATATTTTCATATTTATCCAAATCCGGCTACCCGACCCCCTTCATTCTTAAACACATGCATGACCCTCACCACAACAGTGCTCCAGCTATACACAGAAATATTTGCTCCCTTCCTTTTTGCCCCCAGTCTATCACCATAGCCAGGTTTTTAAGGCAACATGGCATTACAACATACTTCCAGAACCCACCTAACATCGCCACACTAATCCGACACCCCATTACCAGATCTTCCCTTCATGCGAGTTCTCTCCGTTCTGGTGGTGCTGTCTATTCCGTCTCTTGCGACCAATGCAATGCCACTTATGTCGGGGAGACGGGTAGATCCGTCGCCATCAGAATGGTTGAGCATTCCAGAAACATCTCTAATAAAAACCTAAATTCCCCTATTTACAGTCATTCTATGCAAACCGGTCATACATTCAATCTAACAAAGCCATCCATTTTATACAACAATATCAATAATAAGTACCAAAGACTTTTACTAGAGGCATTTGTGTCAATAAAAACAAACAGCATCAACAGGCATATAGATATACCAGAACAATACCATATGTTGTGTGAATAGCCATAGGTTGCATTTACCTGCCCTTGATTAACACCATTCATAGTGCATATGTACTTAGTCCAGATTTATTAGCATTTAATCCCTATAATCTTTTTAGCATATTTGGTTCTTATTTTTATCTTTAAATACTTTTATCTTTTGCAGTTATGTAAATTTTCTTTTCAGCTTTGTGTATATATGGATCCTCAGCGCGTTTATTACTCTTACCTGATGAAGGACGACATGTCCGAAAGCTTGTGTGCATGCTAATAAAAAGAAGCTCCTCTTCCCACTTTGTAAACTCGGCATTACATTTTTGTATAAACAAACTCAGCCCCCTCATAGTGTTATATTTCAATCCAATATATGCCTTTTTATTATATCTAAAAATTTAAATATGGATTGCTCTATATTCAGAAAGAAATATTATTATATGTCAACAAAAGTAGCTGATTTTTAATACAGTTAAACCTGTCTAAAGCGCCCCCTCTTGGGACTCACTAAAATAGGGTGCTATAGACAGGTCACTTTTAATGTAAATCGCATCGTACTACGTATTTAAAATCGGGCGCTATAGAGAGGAAGGCGCCATTTAGAGGGGGCACTATAGACAGGTTTAACTATATGTATTTATATATTTCTGAAAATAGAGCCATCCATATTTAAATCATTAGATAATAAAAAGGTATATATTGGCAAAGAAATATTTTATTTAATCCAATATATGCCTTTTTATTATCTAATATTTATATATTTGTGCAACACAATCAGACAAATGTTTAGTAAAATAAAGAAGTAGAAGACAAACCCCTTCTCCAAGTCACTTTCTTCTGAGAAAGTCTTCACCTTGGTGAATGAATCCGCATCTGCTGGCTTGTCATTCTGATAAAAAAAAGGTGTGATGTTAATAAGATAAAAAGTATTAAAGAAAACAACAGATAACCAGAATAATAAATGGATAACAAAAGAATCTCCTTTTAAACAAAAGGTTTATTTGGAAATGTCATATTTATAAAAAGTGCAAAATTCTATTATAATTTAAACTTGCTGGTTCTACAAAAAAAAAGAGCCAGTCACAATAGAGGACAGTTTTCATTTGCAAAATTACAATTTTTACTATTTAGCAACTCTCCGGTAGGAGGACACCTCTTCCTAAAGGACACTTTGGCTCTGCAATTAGGTGTTGTCCTTTACAGGGAGGTAGTTCTACTGTAGTAACTCTCCAGTAAGAGGACACCTCTTCCTAAAGGACACTTTGGCTCTGCAATTAGGTATTGTCCTTTACAGGGAATTCTACTGTACTACCAGTTATTGGGAGTAATTTTTGCATAACCAGCGCATACCAATTAATGGGAGTTTACTGCTTATTAGAGTTACTGTTACATTCCCCAAGTGTAAACATGGTACAGGCCGTAGTAATCATGTTGAGAATTTAGTGCTAATCTCTCTCACTCTTTACTGTAAGTACACCCTATATCTACATGTGGAAAGCAGTTTGACTTTTGCAAATACAGTAGAACTTCCATGAGATGACACTCGCGGTAGAGGACACCTTTTTACAAAGGACAGTTTTTACATTGAAAAAATTACCATTTTTACTATTTAGCAACTCTCTGGTAATAAGGAAACCTCTCCATAAAGGACACTTTGCACCTGCAACTAGATGTCCTTTACAGATAGGTTCTACTAATTGGCAGAGTTCAGTTTATCAACTTACACTCACTGATAGGTTTGGAGTGGTTCAAGCATTGGTGAGGTGGTGAAACCATTCAAACTGCCTCAAACCTGGGATCTGGTTGAAGAAAAGGGCAGTTTGAACCAGCTGAGAACTAGAAAACTTTATTTGCCTTGTCACTAGTGTCAGAACAATACCCTTGTAAATACAGAAGTGACCAACCTGGTTCCTGGCCACTGTGTCCACTCCTCCAGCTGGTGGAGGAAGATGGCGGCCCATGGTCAGCTTGGCCTCCAGCTCCCTGGCCAGCTGACTGACCATACTGGTCCCTCAGTGGCTCTCTTGACTGGAGGTCCCCCCTGGCTGCTGCTGTCACTGTCAGTCAACAACACAATGTCAGATCTCTTGACTGGAGGTCCCCCTGGCTGCTGGTGTCACTGTCAGTCAACAACACAATGTCAGATCTCTTGACTGGAGGTCCCCCCTGGCTGCTGGTGTCACTGTCAGTCAACACCACAATGTCAGATCTCTTGACTGGAGGTCCCCCCTGGCTGCTGGTGTCACTGTCAGTCAACACCACAATGTCAGATCTCTTGACTGGAGGTCCCCCCTGGCTGCTGGTGTCACTGTCAGTCAACACCACAATGTCAGATCTCTTGACTGGAGGTCCCCCCTGGCTGCTGGTGTCACTGTCAGTCAACAACACAATGTCAGATCTCTTGACTGGAGGTCCCCCCTGGCTGCTGGTGTCACTGTCAGTCAACAACACAATGTCAGATCTCTTGACTGGAGGTCCCCCCTGGCTGCTGGTGTCACTGTCAGTCAACAACACAATGTCAGATCTCTTGACTGGAGGTCCCCCCTGGCTGCCTGGTGTCACTGTCAGTCCAACAACACAATGTCAGATCTCTTGACTGGAGGTCCCCCCTGGCTGCTGGTGTCACTGTCAGTCAACAACACAATGTCAGATCTCTTGACTGGAGGTCCCCCCTGGCTGCTGGTGTCACTGTCAGTCAACAACACAATGTCAGATCTCTTGACTGGAGTCCCCCCTGGCTGCTGGTGTCACTGTCAGTCAACAACACAATGTCAGATCTCTTGACTGGAGGTCCCCCCTGGCTGCTGGTGTCACTGTCAGTCAACAACCCAATGTCAGATCTCTTGACTGGAGGTCCCCCCTGGCTGCTGGTGTCACTGTCAGTCAACAACACAATGTCAGATCTCTTGACTGGAGGTCCCCCCTGGCTGCTGGTGTCACTGTCAGTCAACAACACAATGTCAGATTCTTGACTGGAGGTCCCCCCTGGCTGCTGGTGTCACTGTCAGTCAAACAACACAATGTCAGATCTCTTGACTGGAGGTCCCCCCTGGCTGCTGCTGTCACTGTCAGTCAACAACACAATGTCAGATCTCTTGACTGGAGGTCCCCCCTGGCTGCTGCTGTCACTGTCAGTCAACAACACAATGTCAGATCTCTTGACTGGAGGTCCCCCCTGGCTGCTGCTGTCACTGTCAGTCAACAACACAATGTCAGATCTCTTGACTGGAGGTCCCCCCTGGCTGCTGCTGTCACTGTCAGTCAACAACACA
>CP092864.1:71046309-71090031 GCA_030710605.1 Cordylochernes scorpioides | reverse complement strand
TGTCCTACTTTGTGGCCCAGCATTGTCACCACCTCTCGTTGACAATTGTCCCACCAACTTGAGAGCATCTGATGTGAAGATATGACACTTGGTATTGATGATTCAGGATGATAAAGGACAAAATATTTCAACATCAGTTTTTTTGAATTTAAATGACCTAAACCTAAACAATTTTTCAGATCCAAATTTCTTGTTCCTTGTAAAAGCATTTTAAAGGTATTAATAATTAAATAACTAGCATCATAGAAATAATATTGGAGAGCATGTTCCAAAGGAATATTTCCTCTATTGTCTTTCAAGTATAAGTCAGCTTTCGCTTCAATTAGTATCTTTACCATTTTGCTATATGATAGCATAGCAGCTGAATGCAACACCGTCAAACCAGATGAATTTGTACTGTTTATATTTGCGCCTAAATTTATTAGTAACTTTGTAAAATGTATATTGTTACCTTCAACTGCATAATGTAACGCACTCTTTTCACGGTAATCTTTAGCATGAATACTTGCACCTGCTCTAATCAACATGCAAGCTTCATATATTTCACCATCAATAGCAATGCTCATCAATGGAGTTGTTCCACCCAAACTGCGTGAATTGACATCAGCACCGAATTCTATTAAAAGTTTCATCAAGTATTTTCTTTTTTGACACGAATATCCCATAGATGCATAGTGCAAAGCAGAATTTCCATGAATATCTTTCAAATTAACATCAACACCCAATATCAATAAATATTTAATAAAATCTAGACGGATAGAACATCTAACAGCATTTATTAAAATTGATATTTTTTCCATATTGGTAGCATGAATATCAGCTCCATTTTGGATCAATTTTCTTAATATTTTTAAATTTCTATTATTGACAGCAAGATATAATGGGGTGTTACCATGGTCATCCTTGATATTAAGTGATGCACCTGCCTGGATTAGATGCGAATAAGAATTAATATTTGATCTGCTTACCGCAATATGTAATGGTGTTTCCTTGAATGAATTCTGAATATTAATATAAGCGCCCTTTCTTATCAAATACGATAATATTTCATACCTACCTGGTTCAGCCGCAATATGTAATGGAGCCATTCCTCTTTCATTTTTAGAATTTATATCAATTCCTGAGTCTATAAGTTCTTTAACTCTTTTAAGATCATTATTTTCAATTGCAGATTGCAGCAGAATTATATTTTGCCCTTCCATTTTATCGAACTATAAAATATATTTTAAATACTTAATGGTAGGTATTATTTATTTCTTTAACTTTGAGCACACAGAAGTTTCCAATTTCCCCGAGGATGAAATAGCAAAGAAGTATCAGCTTTAAGAATGCTGACTAGCAGGTTCAATAGCAACATAAGAGAAAATTAATATAATTGAAATATCCTGTGCATCAAATTATTTTTGAAAATATTTATCACTAATAAATTTATCTATGATTTTATTACCTGAAAATACAACATAACAAAAAATACAAATTTTATCCCACATTAAACACAATATTTTTTCATATACAGTTGAACCTCCTTGTAAAGGACACCTAAGTGCAGGGCCAATCTTACCAGAGAGTTGTTGAATAATAAAAATAATAATTTTCCCTATGAAAAATTTCCTTTATTAGGTGTCCTCTAGCGTGAGTGTCCTGCCATGGAGGTTTTACTGTAGTTAAAAATTATTATTTGAAATAGAAATCAGAATTTTTTTTAACCCTTTGAAAAAGAGCTAAATTTTATTTATTATTCTTATTAAAAATATAAAATTAGATTTCACACTGAATATATTTTTGGAATTATGTAAAGAGAAGACAGGAAAATTAATATTTCTCAGATATATATATATTTTTTAACATCATGCGCTCTGCCTTCTGTAAAGCACATGTGCTCCTGGTCAGGATATGCCATTTTTTATATTGATTTCAACACCTGATCTTTTTATCTTTTATTTTTTTTATTTCGTTTTTTAATATATATATATATATACTAGACGAATGGCCCGGGCAACGCCCGGGTTTTACCCGAGTGCGCATATATTTTAAAAAGTTTTAATTCAAATACTATTCGTTACAATTATAAATTGGCGCCATGGATGTCACTCTTGTGAAACGTCCCGTTCCAAACTGTGTGTTTTTAAAATGGTTTAATTAAAATACTATTCGTTACAATTATAAATTGGCGCCGTGGATGTCTCTCTTGTGAAACGTCCCGCCCCAAACTGTGTGTGTCTTGAAAATATAAAAATAAAAATGTGAATTTTCATAAAGATTTCATTTTTTCTTTTTTTTTTTTGCATTTCACCTACTAAATCAATAGAGATAATTACATTTGCAACATGAACTTAGGTATATTGACTAAATAGAAAACTGCATAGTAATAAAGATCATTTTTTAAAGGCACCATATCGTTTTTTTTTTCAATAAAATCGAAACAAAAATTTACGATAAATAACGATAATTGCCTTAAAAAGAAATTGCCTTAAAAAAAGAAACATTCGCGGTGATTTTGTCTTGCATTCGTTTATACAATTATTATATACGAATGACCCGGGCAACGCCCGGGTTTTACCCGATTAAATGCTTTTATTCAAATACTATTCGTTAAAATTATAAATTGGCGCCGTGGATGTCATTCTTGTATATTATATAAAGGTGTTTTAAAAATTGTAAAAAATATATATATATATGTTTCGGCCGGGAATCGAACCCGGGCCGCCCGCGTGGCAGGCGAGCATTCTACCACTGAACCACCGATGGTTATGAAAAATCCCATCCGTGAGCTTCAGACAGACAAACAAACAGACAGAATAAGGCAAATATATATATATGGCCCGGGCAACGCCCGGGTTTTACCCGAGTGCGTATATATTTTAAAAACGTTTTAATTCAAATACTATTCGTTACAATTATAAATTGGCGCCATGGATGTCACTCTTGTGAAACGTCCCGTTCCAAACTGTGTGTTTTTAAAATGTTTTAATTAAAATACTATTCGTTACAATTATAAATTGGCGCCGTGGATGTCTCTCTTGTGAAACGTCCCGCCCCAAACTGTGTGTGTCTTGAAAATATAAAAATAAAAATATGAATTTTCATAAAGATTTCATTTTTTCTTTTTTTTTTTTTTTGCATTTCACCTACTAAATCGATAGAGATAATTACATTTTCAACATGAACTTAGGTATATTGACTAAATAGAAAACTGCATAGTAATAAAGATCATTTTTTAAAGGTACCATATCGTTTTTTTTTTCAATAAAATCGTAACAAAAATTAACGATAAATAACGATAATTGCCTTAAAAAGAAATTGCCTTAAAAAAAAAGAAACATTCGCGGTGATTTTGTCTTGCATTCGTTTATACAATTATTATATACGAATGACCCGGGCAACGCCCGGATTTTACCCGATTAAATGCTTTTATTCAAATACTATTCGTTACAATTAGAAATTGGCGCCGTGGATGTCATTCTTGTATAATATATAAATGAGTTTTAAAAATTGTAAAAAAAAAATGCATCGGCCGGGAATCGAACCCGGGCCGCCCGCGTGGCAGGCGAGCATTCTACCACTGAACCACCGATGGTTATGGAAAATCCCATCCGTGAGCTTCAAACAGACAAACAGACAGAATAAGGCAAATATATAAGTAGATATATATATATATAAATGATCTTTTGAAAATTATACTGTAGAATATTACATGCGAAACAGAAATGGGAATTGATATTAATCAATACCGAAGGATATAACTTCAGACTATATTTTTTTTATGTTTCCCATTGAAAAAGGTTAAAATCAAAGACCTTTTTATTTTATGTATATTGATATACCCCTTGCAAATTTTGCATCTAGATTTCTTCATAGAGGGTAAAACTTATCTCTTGGACACCTAAGACAGGAAAACTAACAAGACAGATGATTTCCAAGACAGGTTTTATTATATACTAGTCGAATGACCCGGCAACACGTGTGTTTTACCAAAGAGCATTTTCCCCCGAGTGTGAATATATAAAAAAATATTTTTATTCAAATACTATTCTCTACAATTATAAATTATAACCTGGCTTCGCCCGGGATCTCTCTAAATGTTGTCTGTGTATGTTTGTCCTTCGAATAATTCTTGATATAAAACACTTTTTGGTATATTATACAAACAAAACATAAATGTCAAGCTTTTCTAAAATATAGTAATACAATTAATGATTTGACAACAAAATTAAAAAATAGCATGAATATAAAATCTAAAATAATCAATAGCAAACTTTTAAACTATGTATCATAAAATGATTCAAATACACTTTAAGGTATTTAAAAATAAAAAAGTAAGTTTTACAAAGATATTTGAAAATTGTATTACTAAGTCCTCTTGTCTTGAAGGTACAGCAGGCTTCCTACAAAAACTGAAATCTATCTCAATTGCCGCAGTGGGGCGTAGTTGCGAGAGAAATTCGCAAATTTATAAATAACTCAAAGGATATTCCAGACCTGAAAATTGGACTATATGTTTTCCTGTTTTAAGTCTATATATACTGTTGAAATTTCAGCCAGATTAGCTACGTATTGGGGACGTTCATAGCCTAAAATCATATATATACGCACGTTGACTTGAATATACACGGTAAGATCAAAAAGGTTCCGAACTTTTAAAAAATAAAATATAAAACAAGTTTTGAAAAATGTAAAACCAATTTTACTGTAAAGAAAAATACCAAAACTATAATTTAATTTAACAACGCCAGTAAATGCACATGCGTAGTTTCGTTTTAGGCATATTTTTTTTAAGTATTTAGCTTGCGTCGGTTTCTGCAATGTCATCATTTGAGCAAAGGGCAAATATTAAAATTTGTGTAAAATTAAAAAAGTCTTTCACAAAGACATTAGCATTAATGAATGAAGCTTATGAAGAAGAAATATTGTCACGATTGCAAGTTTATTTCTGGTATAAACGTTTTAAAGTTAGCCGTAAAAGCATCGCAGATGATTCAAGGTCATGTCAGCCATTGACGTCAGCAGCGGTTCGCAATATTGGACAGGTTCATGATTTAATTGTTGCTGATAGAAAATTTAATATTGATAATATATCAGAGATACTTGGAATTTCATATGGTAGTTGCCAAAAAATTATTGGTGAACATTTTAACATTAAAAAACTTTGTGGTTATTTTGTCCCACGAAATTTAACAGATCAACAAAGAGAAACCAGATTATCAATTTTCAAATAATTAATTGAAACTGCAAATAATGATTCTGATTTTTAAAAAACAATAATAAATGGTGATGAAGCATGGTTCTTACTTTTTGATCCACAAACCAAAAAACAATCACTCGAATGGCACACACCAAGTTCTCCTAGGAAGAAGAAAGTTCGTCTTGACAAGTCCAAAGGAAAAGTAATGCTTGTAGTGTTTTTCGATTATCAAGGACTTGTCTATTATGAAATTATTATAGAGGGGGTTACCATTAATAAACAGGCTACAAAGAAACACTTGTGGCCTTCGTGATGCAATAAGAAGAAAAAGAAACCAACTCTTTAAATCAAAACAATGGAAATTGATACATGACAATGCCCCTTTTCATAGAGCCATTTTTGTTCAAGACTATTTAGCCAAACACTCTGTATCTGTCTTGCCGCATACTCCTTACTCTCCTGATATCGCCCCATGTGATTTCTTCTTCTTTGCAAAACTTAAAATGACAAAAGGGAGGCGCTTTTCATCGTCATCAGAAGTAATTGAAAATGCGACGGTGGAGCTAAACAAGCTTAGAAAAATTGACTTTGAACTAGCATTTCAACAGTTTTTTTCACGCTTGAAAAAATGTGTAGATAACCAAGGCTCCTATTTTGAAAATTTTGATATTTAAATTACTATACTATAAATTTTTTTTTTTTTAAAGTTCGGAAATTTTTGATCCTACCTTGTATATATATATATATAATATTAACCCTTTTATCGCTTTTGCCCGAAATGGCATTTTTGGACGGCTATTTTCGGATATATATTTTTCTATGAAAAAATACACGCACACAATTATTTTTATTGCAAAAAATCCATAAAAATTGACCATATTTGTTTTGCATGCATATATGCTTTTGTTTATTTATATAAATTGTTTGTTTGTTGGCGATGCCCGCTTTTAACACGGCTCCAAGTGGGAGTTTACAATTGGAAATTTTGAATGATTGTTTAGGAATTCAAAATAGGAAAAATAATAATTTACAGGTTTTTATGATGAGCTTCCTCCTGAATCTGAGCAAAGCCCAATCAGAAAATGTTTAAAATATCTACTATCTTTATTGGACGCCATTTTGAAGTTACATGATGTGCTTTATGTTGAAATTTACAACATTGTATGTACAATACAACACATTTCTAATATGACATATATATAATCCCCATCCACGGTGGGGGGTTCACCGCACAGCCATCTCTCCAAAAGGATGCTAAAAAAAGCGCTAGCTACAGGCGACTGTCGAAGACGTCTCTGCAGGAGACGTTGGCAAGAGACCACCAGGTGCTACGCATCCGAGAACGCGGGCTGCCCGCGATGAGCACGCTAGGGCAGGGGCGCCATCGGAGAATTCACCGACAGTCGCCTGTAGCCAGCAGGTCTGGAGGCCGCAGGAGCCTGTTGTCGTCTCGAAACTGCAGGGACCTCAGGCTGGCAAGGTGCAGAACCCGGTGGTTCAACTTAAGGTCGCTAGAAGCGGCCTTCCAGAAGCTCAGAAGTCTCTTTCTCGTCAGTTAAAGCCAGACGTCCGAACCTGGCAAGGTCGGCCACGCCCTGCTGTGTAGCAGCCAAGAGTAGCCGTTGGCGGGACCGCGCAATGAGGCCTGGACCCCCTTCAGACAGGCGAGCCGAAGCAGGCCCGCGATTTACAGCAGGCCAAAGCCATTCTCGGAGTCTGGACTCCCCAGGATGCCTCCGGGAATCCACTTGACTCGGCTCATTCCCGACACGAAGAGCGCCTGAAGCCAAACGATTTCTCTTTTCAGGTGGAACATAGCGCGTTGGCCGCGCGTGCTCAACCCACCAGCGACAGGCCGCGGGTGAAGGGTGACCACCTCGAGATGGCTTGTTCCAGCATCCCTATCAGGTGAGAGGCCTGGGAGTGACGGCCTTCCAGGCATAATCGAGCAGCCCAGGACGGTCGGCAACTTGGATGTCCAGGAGATTCCCAGAGGAGAATCCGAACGGTGCTTCCAGCAACCGCACCAGAGCTCGCGGCTCTTGTCAAAGTTGACAGTCACCCCAGAGGCCATATGGACCTTTTCGAAGATCAGAGGCACCAGCTCAAACTGAGCGTCGTCCCTGATGAAGAGTACGATGTCATCCGCATTGGCGACCACCCTACCGCGGCCCAAGATCCTCTCGAGGCGGCGTAGCAGAAGCCCAACTCCGATTCTGAAGAGGGCGGTGCTGAGGCGGCATTCCTGCCTCACCCCGTTGAGAAGCGGAAAGGCCTTGATGTGGACATATCCGATCCGGATGGCGGCGTCTGCTTCTCCGTAGAGGGCAGCGATCCACCCGAGAAAAGCAGATGGTAGGCCCAGCTTCTCCAACAGGGTGAACAGGTAGCTCCTGCTGAGACTGTCGAACGCCGACTTCAAGTCCAGAGAGATGATAGCCAGCGGCGTGTCATGTCTGGCTGCCCAGGAGGCTTTGTCGGACACTCGCGCAATGTTCCAGGAGGATGCCCGTCCCGGAAGGGCGTAGGTCTGACACTCGGGAACGAGATCTGGCAGATGACGGCGCAGACGACCCATGAACACGTCGCTTAGAATCCTTTAGCCGGTCGTTTGGAGGCTGATTGGACGGAATGCCTGTAGACCCGTCCCACTGTGCAGCTTCGGCAGCAGAATGACTTTGCTGCGTCTCGAACATGCGGGCAATTCCCCGCGGAGCCGAGAAGCCTCGATGACTTGTCAAAGAACTTCTCCAAAGAAATATTCAAAGTCTTTGAAAAACTCGAAGGATAATTCGTTCCATCCCGAGGCACGACCGTTTGGCATGCGGTGGATGGCTGTCGCAATATGGTCTCGGGAGATGTTGGCGAGAAAGAGCTGGTCTCACTCGTCGAACTCCAAGGGGGGTCACTTCATCGAGGAAGTCAACAATGGCTTTAGTAGAGGTATAAGCTTGGGCAAAGCGGAAACTGAAGCGATCCATAAGGAAACGGTGTTATCGTCGGTGGGAGGAGAGCGACGTCTAGCTCGAAGAGAGCGCCCGAAGTCCGACAGGGAAGGGTAGTTGGAGCGAGCAATGTCGTCCCCGTCTCTGCCACAGGATGGGGCTTTATCTCTGCCGGACTCGGCGACGGCAGATCCGAGTGGCCGTATCTCAGCGACCAGATCTGCCTTGATCCCAGTCCATTGTTCCCTTAACATCGGGGGTGAAGTAATTTCTAGGTCTTCCGATATTTCATCGATAAACGTTTCCATTTGATTGACGAAAAGGTCGATGCAGGGAAGTCTGGTAGGGAGCTGGGTCTCCCACTTGGTACGAGTAGGCGTAGTCGACAGTTTGATATTGGGTGAAGCGGTCGTAGATTCTGATGGAAGTTGGATTCTGTCCAGACGACCCCCGTCGACCCGGCTTCCGATAGAAGCAACCCTGGTGTGCTCCAGTGCAGCATCAAAGAATGTGGTGACGTCGACGAGTTGGTCCAGGAGCTCCGCGAGGGCTTCTGCTGAACCTGATGCCATGTCCTTAGTCGGCGCCTCAGAGATGTTCAAGTCACCGAGGAAAATTGCATATCTCTGATTTGAAACTGTAAAACTGATTCCTTCCAGCCCTAAATTTATTTATTTAAAAAAAAAAAAAAAAGTTTCATCTAGATAAATCAATTATATAGATATGTATCATCATTGTGTTCTGACTTTTTCCAAAGCTTTGTCAAATATTTAAAAACGACGAAATGTTCATAAACCTATTTCTATTGTTTGTATTGGTCCATACTTTGAAACATAGCATGGAAAAGAGGCTACTAAGGATCAGGGAAGATTCTCTTCTATGTTATGGGTAGAGAACCTTGTGAAGTTCCGTTTATTTAAAAATATTTAAAAACGACGAAATGTTCATAAACCTATTTCTATTGTTTGTATTAGTCCATACTTTGAAACATAGCATGGAAAAGAAGCTACTAAGGATCAGGGAAGATTCTCTTCTATGTTATGGGTAGAGAACCTTGTGAAGTTCCGTTTATTTTCCATCTTTAATTCATTACACATAAATTACCTACATCCCGAAAAATGACTCTATTGGTGACTATGTTTTATGTGCTTTTTCAGAAAATTCAGTTAATAATTGTGTATTGACTATGGTGTGTAGAGAGGTAGAAATCCCGGAATGAAGGCAAAACAATTCTATTCCTCCACAGTCTACAACCCCACAGGTGGAATCTGGGATTAAACCCGAGATTAAATCTGCCAGGAATGTCTTAAACCCGACGAAGCTCAAAATATTCGTCCCGAATATATTGGAATACCTTCACCACCGATCTATCCCGGCCATTTCTGCTCAGATATTTCGGTGTTTCCAGAACTGGAGTAAACATCCATTGTCTGATGGCGATTAGTGCTACAGTTGGATATGTTGGGCTTCCTCTTGGATACTGTACATCTGAGAATTATTATTAGTGAAAAAAAATAGAGATAATCTTCAAAATCTACTAGAATATAGCCAGCCTTTAATGGTCTCCGTTTTATTCTCCCGCTCCATTGGCCAACTCCCATTTCTGATTACGCATGCGCAGTTCATTTTATTTTCTGTCACAGTATCTTTAGCACAGTCGAAAGGTATGGGACACAGCTGTTAATTGGTCGTATGTACTCGAGTTCACAGACCAAATTGTTGTAAATATATTTTTAAAAGGCAGAAATGGGGTAATTGAAGAGCTTAATACATTTGCGACATTTGTACGCTCCTGGAACCTGTGAATTACCCATATAAATAATAAAATAATATATTTAAAATGTATTTTTTTATAAAAATTCAATATATTATTTTTTAATTGGTTTTCTGGAGCAATGTGGCGCTGAGATCACGAGAGGAAATCAACATGTGATCATAGCAAATATCTTTTTTAAAAAGTGTCTATAGGCGATCGAAATATGGTAATGGAAATAAATATATTTTTATAAGTATACCATATATACCTCATTTTTTAAATATTAAAAGAGATTACATGTTCGATAAGGGCAGGATCAATGCATGGTGTGTTAGTAAGAGGAGAATTCTGTAGCGGTCTGGAGAAATGCTTGTTACGCTGAGAACCGGCTGTGGACATCAGACAATAATTGACGTGAAATATGGACGTCCGTCCTTTTGTCACATCGCCTATGGTCGGTAACAATCTCTCCCAAACATGCTCCTTGTGGCAGGAACTTGACAAAATATATCTAAACTTTTAATTAAAAAGGCATATATTGAATCAAAATATCATTTATTTTTCCAATATTTCAGTTTGCTGAACGCCAACCTTTATCAAGGTGTTATAACTACAACATTTTTGATCCAATATATGCCTTTTTAATAAAAGATGTATTTATGGATTGCTCTATTTTCAATTTATTTAAACCTATTTAGCTACAAGGATAATAAAAGAGCCAATACCTAATCTCTATGAAAAAAATAAAGATATATACATATGTATATATCGTATGTATGTATATATGTATGTATATATCGTATGTATACATATGTATATATGTATATATACCGAAAAATTGTTGCTAGTTCATTCATTTTTTTTTTTATATAGCATGTAGTGTTTGTAAAGATTTCATAAGTGATTTAACTGGTAAAAAGAGGGAGAAATCCCTCAAAATATTTTTATTTCTCTTTTTTTCAAATATATTAAGTTCCGTTTTTACCCTAAATTTAATAGATCGTCAATTAACTGAAATCATACACGCACTGTTTGAGTTTTCACTCTATATGCTTTATTTCAGATATGTAAAATCCACTATATATGATATAAAAAAAGATGAAGCGCCGGACAGAATGAGGGTTAACCTTTGGACTGACTATGAGTCACGGACTGGTACCAAAGACGTGGTGAGAAGTCCGGGGAGACCTATGAGATGGGAAGATTCCAAAACCAAGATATGTGGTGAGAAAACCGGGTAGACCATCTATGAGAGGGGAAGATTCCAGGAACTAGACATGGGTGAGAAGACCGGGGAGACCATCTATGAGAGGGGAAGATCCCAGGACCAAGACATGTGGTGATAAGTCCGAGTAGACCTATGAGAGGGGAAGATTCCAAAACCAAGACATGTACAGAGAAAACCGGGGAGACCATCGATGAGAGGGGAAAATTCCAGGAACAAGACATGGGTGAGCAGACCGGGGAGACCATCTATGAGAGGGGAAGATTCCAGGAACTAGACATGTGGTGATAAGTCCGAGTAGACCTATGAGAGGGGAAGATTCCAAAACCAAGACATGTACAGAGAAAACCGGGGAGACCATCGATGAGAGGGGGAAATTCCAGGAACAAGACATGGATGAGCAGACCGGGGAGACCATCTATGAGAGGGGAAGATCCCAGGACCAAGATATGTGGAGGTGTGACATCATTGTAAGCGTGGAGAACCCCTTCTAGGTAATCAAGGCAAATGCTTTATAAACATACGTTTTACACCATTTTATTATTGATTACAACCTTATAACAGCAACCGTTTAATAAATGATGAAAATCAGTTTGACCAATTGGCTCGGGATGTCTTAGAGGGCAGTGGGCATCATTAGCAACAATTTGAACTTCCAATTTCACCATAAATCCAGTCTCGGTGACAAATGTGTTATAAAGAACGCTTCTCTTCACCAAAACTCTAAAACTGTACGAAAGATATTTGCCATGTGATAAAAGGCATTGTGCCGTTAATCGAGATGAAGCCTACCCGGACCATACCAACCAATCCCGGGTCATTTTCTATAGAAAAAGATAAATATTAAGTCAGATTTTCTTAGGTAGTGTAGAGAAAGGTTTTCAAACAAAGTCTTTAATTGTAGTGGCAGGATATTGCTCACGTGAGACACTTCGATTCGCCAAGTGTATTCAAATTCAAAAATCAACTCGAACTACTTCCAAGCTAATATGATGGAGCAAATTTCCCGCGAAGAGTTTATTCGTCAGTGTGGCATCAAAGGTCCATATGGACAACGCTTTAAGCTATTGACTCCAAGTCCTCGAGGTCCGGATAAACATAGAGATGGAATTTAAAAAAAAAAAAGACATAAGACGCCGCAAGTCCTTCCTCAGAAAACTAAAACGTATAAAAAAGGTAATGGAGAGAGATTATATAGTATAGAGATGGAAGTTGGAACTCAAATTTATGTCATTTCACTTTCCTCTACCCCAGACAAATCACCTGAGGCCTCCGCAATGGTGTAGTGATGCTAAAATAAAACATACAGGGCTTTCAGCAGCAACTGTAGGTCTTTGAGATATGACTTCCTCTTACAATCCTCCATAGAAGTTGGCTATAATGAAAACTGAAGTGTAGCGCTATACTATAGCCGAGGCGAGTGTATAAAGTGCACAATAAATGGTAGTCTAAGAGGATTAAATTAAATAATATATTACACTCTTTTTTAAAATAAATTATTCAATTTTATTGGCCGCATAACCCTCTGTTTATATTTTATTTCTTTGTAATTATGAAATACATATTATGAATATGTATCCATTTTATAAGATGCTTCTGTAAAACTGATTGATTTTTTTTAACTTGAAAATTAACTTCTGAAAAAGAAAACAGCTCAGGGATTTGTCTGGGAAGAGTATGGAAGAAAATTCCCAGTGTCAGACTCGGAGTGCGTGCGTGTGCTGGAGAAAAAGAACATATTTCCAAATAAGGAAGTCCAGAGAAATGCGTCCCCTGGGGCAGGGCGTACGTGACTCTCCCAACGCCGCAAATTCCGGTAAACTTTGGGAACTTCACCAGTTTGTTCTTTTCTAACTCACATTTCGTCTCTTTACATCCAGTTAGAACGTGGTTACATCCCCTTAAATATATAGCAGTTAACACACTTTATTATCGCAATAACACGCCATCTATACTCGTGGTCAAAACTTAAGGAAGTTGTACCTTATAACATGTATTTCGGGAGAGATTCAGACAATAATTCTTAAAGATATTTGATACACGGTAACCTTTATTGAAGACACACGAGATAACCAAGTGTGAACAAAATTACCTCTGTCTCCTTAAAAAAAAAAAAAAAAACAGATGACCGGCGACATTAAAGATTTTCCACTTACTTAAGTTTTCTCCACGAGTGCATGTATACAAAATGAAACCTCTAAGTACGAATTTTTCTTTTCAAACAAAATAAACTTCCTACCATCCTTAATGCGGAGAAAAATATATGGGAGGGCCTGGCTTATCAGTGGTGAACCCTCCCAGTGGGTTCGCCAGTTAGAGACTTTGCTATTTTTTTAATCTTAAGAAAGTAGGTGCTCTTTGAGGCTGAAGACAATGTTACATTTTCTATAATCTTATTTACAGATTTACCATCTGCCTTAAGCAGATACTGTCAGGACGTGCTGTAAGGCTAACACAGCCAGCTATCCTGGTCTACCTCTCCCACCGTGGCCACGTAATATATAGCGAGAATCTCTCTATCTTTCATACGGGAACATCTCGAGCTATTCAATTTTAGAATGATTTTATTACCTTCTTAAGCGGCCTATCAAATTGGCTAATGGCGCGTTTCGCCCCACAAGTAACCTTCCCCCCCCCCCTCCCCATGACAGGGAAGCAGACCCCCCAGTCACTTTTATTTGTTTACTACGTTTGGAAATATATAAAATAGTAAATGCTCTGCAGTATATGAATTTCTTGTGTCTACCTCTATTATATGCTTACTTCTAGTTTACTAATTGTATACCTCCAGCGCACTTAGCGCAACCGTCCATTTGATACCTATAACTATATGCTGGAGTTATTATTTTAAACTTTTGTCGTGAAGCAACATGTCTATGTGTCAGAGGATGACAGGTTCGAACCCTGGCAGACTGGTTTGTTTTGACATCTGTAAGACTAGCTCCCGTAACGCACTGTTGTGACATAATGACATGGCCTTGATTTGTCTGGAAGCCTCTAGGTCCAGATTTTACGTCGTTGAGGTACAGCTTGCACTACGTTTACGATCAACAGACACGTATGTAGTGGTTGACTTGTCTTGACTTATCTCTTAAAAGGGTATTTGGCTAATATCTGGAGTGGAAGAAAAACTAATGACTAGTCAATATTTATTCCGATAGATGGCGCGAATTGGATAATCAGAGGATTTTATTTTCTTAATGATAAACACAGCGTTTTATCTGGGTAGTGATGGCAAGAGCATGCCTGAACCATGTTAAAATTACCTTTACTAAAAAAGAGATTTCTTTAAAACAAAAATACACTAATTGATGCGTTGTTCGATATTTAAAATATAAAATCCCTAACTACAAAAGTCTAGTAGTAATTCATTATTTTGTATTTTTCAGGTTTTTATACACCTTGAGTATAAAGTTTTGTACTTTCGAGTACCGCCGGCGGTATATACAGAAAACAGGTGGCTCGATCCGCGGTAGGAAACATCGGATTGAAGTGGAATTTTATTCATTAACTCAGGCAATCAAAGAATCAAAGTTTCACAAAAGGCACAGTTTGAATTTGTCTATGCACACACTGATCCTAATCAATAAGAGATACTGAGGTCATTTGCCATGTAGCAACCCACTCAAAGAGGTGTCTGATGTTCTCTCTGTGGAAGACTGGTTCACACTTCTTGAACTGAGGCTCCTAAACCCGGATTATTGTTGCACTGCAGAAATTAACGTTTCAACTGGTCCCACACATGCTCATGGTGGACAGGTCTAGAGAACGTTCAAGCTGACAATGGAAGAGTCTGAATGGTTAGGGCGTCCATGGAAACCCCTGAAGGATGCGGAGCTGGACATTATCCCGCTGGAAACCCTCCAATGGAATTCCAGATATGAAGGGGAGGATGTCACGCACATGGTGCTGGCCTGTCAACAAGAGATATCCAGCTGTGTCATAATGTTTGCCTTTCGTAAATTGTGTCATTCGACTACCTAGGTAGATTAGCTAAGATAATCCCAATCCAGATACGATGATCATCTGACCTCAACACAAAGCGACGTTCATCACTAAACACCAGTAATGGCCCTTCAGCGGCCTTCCAAGATGATCGAGTTTGGCACCACTGCAAACCATGACTCCTGTGTTGGCTGTTAATGGCAGGCCATGCATAGGGCAACATGATCACAGGTTCGCTTCTGCAAGGAGTCTTTATGTGGTTCTTGAACACACTGAAATCCCAGCATCAGCCTGTATGATCGACCGTTGGAAATGTACGCGCGTGGTGCTTGATCCTCTCTACACATCGTCCATCTAGTGTGTCTAGAGACCATTGAGAGAGGACCATCTTGTCCCCACTGTTCTCAACACAATAGGATGGTGAATTCAGAATGATTGCCGCGATGTGCCACAGACGATATGACCACAATGACGTTTTCAGACTGATGATGATACCCTACTGAAACGCCATCAACTTGTGCAAAGATTACACAAATTCCTTGAGTCCATTCTCCTCCAGAGCGGCCTTTCCCAATGGTCTATAATGTCTTCTGCTGCATTTACCTTCTTGTCACTCTGTACTTCATATAACATGATTAGATTTTGATTAATTTAATGGATAATCCAATATGAGTCTCTAGAATAACCAGCACTGCTAAAAATTGTTGCACCGATTCCAAGTTTTGTCATGTGAATTACTTACTGGGATCACATTTATACATTCCTGCATATATAAATAGTTTATAGTTCACACTTTTCTTCTTGAGGTGTGTAAATTTCATTTTCCCCATTAATATATTTTCCAGTCAGGTAACCTTGTGAAAAAGTAGAATATGTGCTACCTTTCATTTAGAACTTGATGTGATATAAGCCTTTATTGCTATCCTCTGAACAACAGGTGGACAGAACAATTTACAGCTTGAGCTTGGTGCGCCTCCAGTGACGTCTCTTGGCGTTGAACCTGATCTTGTTATCGGTCCTCATACGGATCCACTGGGGAATGGGCCTGTTCTGCCGGGCCTTCTTGGCCAGCTTCATCTTTATCCTGAAGGTCTTGTGAGACAACATCTCAAATGTTTGAGATTAAAAAGGATTTTATTCTAGGTAGAAAATGATGTGATGTAGGTGAGGACCTATCCATCCTGTCAGGGTAAGTATGCCAGGCCTGCCCAGTCTTGGTCACAAAGGTCAATGTTCTCTACACCATCTCACTCCATGCTCTCAGTTATGACAGAGAGTCAAATCAATATTTTAGACTTTTCCAAACTAAGATGTTAAATTTGTTTTTGATAACCATTAGTTTTTTTCTTATCAAATCTGTCATCAAAATGATTTTCATCTTTGTTCTGCCCAGTCAGAGGCACATCCAATTTTCTATTTGTTTAAATATCAAAAAGTACACTCAATGGACAAAACTTATACAGAAAATATCCACCCTCTCAGTCACACCATGGAGAGCTGTCTTACTTGAGGGTGAAATACAAGGTAATAAGACCAAATCTAAATAAATAAATAGTGTGTGACCTTTCGGTAACACAACATTTTTATCAAACATCACGCATTATTTATTTATTTGGATTTGGTCTTTGGTTTTGTCTATAATCCAAATTGTACTTTATCATTGAAGGTGAAATGATGCTCCATGATGGCTGAAATGCAATATATGCTTTGATCTAAAGTTAATTCACACATATGTTAGTGCATTTGGGAAAAATCCAGTCAAATTGTAGTGTTTTTTATTGATGACTAAAAGCTGCAAAAAAAATTCACTTTATTGAAAAATATACAAAGAACTTTGGAGGGAAAAAAAAAACCTCCATAAATATTTGTGCAATTTTTTACAAATATAAAAAATTTTACCAAAAATATGTTTTCCAATATTGGGATATAAATAACAAAAATAAATAGAAACATTTAAAAAAATGACCAGAAATATTGCCTGGAATAAGTGTTAAAATTTATATAAATGGGACTAGAGATATATTTATTGCTAAGTGATTGATTGAACAAACAAAGGTAATCAACAGCCAGGTAAAAATGGACGGAGAGAGTCATATATGCAAATTAAAATCTGCCAGAGACAAAAGAGATAGGCTGGGAATAATTATGAAAATATAGATGAGCAAGGAGAGGAAGAGAGTCATGCTTGAAAATTGAAGATGGCTGATCAATGCTTAAAATTTACAAAGTATCAAAAGTGAGAGGAATAAGAATGGACGGAGAGAGTCATATATGCAAATTAAAATATGCCGGAGACAAGGAGATAGGCAAGAAATAATTATGAAAATATAGATGAGCAAGGAGAGGAAGAGAGTCATGCTTGAAAATTGAACACTGCAAATGACTGATAAAACCAATGCTTAAAAAGTACAAAATATCAAAAGTTAGAGGAATAGGGATGGAGAAAGAAGAGAGATTCAAGTATGCAACTCAGAGTAGTATAAATGGTAACAAATCTTAAAAAGGGATAAAGATGGAGATTCAAGTATGCAAATTAGAAACTGCTAGTGGCTGTGTAGTTCAACTTAGAGTTGTAGTATAAATAGCAACAAACTTTAAAAGATATGGTTGGAGATTCAAGTATGCAAATTTGAAACTGGCTCTCTGATTCAATAGCTTATCAAGTACAAAAATGTTCACAGTCTAGCTGGATATAAACTGAATGAGTGCAAATTAATCACCAAAGATGGCTGAAAGATCAACTTATGGTAGTGAGAGGAATAAATATGGACGGAGTCAGGTATGCAAATTACAAAACAGTAGATTCAATCAACTTGTAAAACTTCATCCAGACTTGTGTCAGAGTCCCAGTGGGAGAAAGATTTCTTCTGCTTGGGTTCTGTATGTGCTGCAAACACATATTTACATAAAACATCAGTAATAGGTGATGCAGCATGTATGTGCATATAGACATAGTGTTCATTGTAATAGAAAAAAAAAAATATTATTTCAGGTTCGTTAAGAGATAAGGTTTGTTATATCTCAGATTTGTTTTAGAGGGGTGTCACTGTATATAGTCTCTATGACCCCCCTTGTATAATGAGATACACACACACACACACACATGGGATAATTATAATTTTTAAAAATTTCAATTAAAAATACACATGAAATTGAAAATAATAATTCTCTGGCATTTTTAGATCTACAGCTTAAAAGAAAGTTTAATCAAATAGAAACTAGTATTTTTAGAAAATCAACCCACACAGGAAATTATTTGAATTTCAATTCTTTTGGCCCAGTTCATCATAAAATCGCTGTGGTTAAAGCTCTCTCCAAAAGATTAGATACACATTGTTCTTCAAATTTTAATGATATAGTGGAGAGAAATAGAATCTTCAGAGAATTAAAAAACAACAATTACCCTAGCAAATTTGTTGAAAAACATTTTTATAAACCAAAATCTACACCTTTAAATAACACCCCTGATCAATCAAAAAAACTTTACTGCTCCCTCCCCTACAGCTACGGCTCTGAACGCATCGCCAGAGTCCTAAAGAGATACAACATCATAACTACCTATCAATCATCTTTAAATTTAAAAAAGGTAAAAATCAACGTTATTTACAAAATACCTTGTAACAATTGCCAAGCTAATTATATAGGTGAAACCAGCAAACCACTTAAAGATCGTTTAAATCAACACAAATCAGGACTAAGGAATTACAACCCACTGTCTCTCCTTGTAGATCATGCACTGAAAAACAACCACACTCCGGATTTCGAAAATACAGCTGTTTTATACCAGAACATTAAAGAAAAACACTGCCGATTGTTCTTAGAAAGCTGGGCCTCTGCAGAAGACACAGAAAGCATAAATAGAAAAATTGATTTACCAGACATCTACACACCATTTAGATCTTCTTAATTTTTGTCTAATTATTTTAATTTCAATTAGTTATTTTTTATTTTAAAATGACTTATTTTTTACTATTATAAAGGGAGAGGTGCCGTTTTTCAAAATTACATAACTTTGCTTTATTTAATTTTTTTGCTTTAATGAATTTTTAAATTTTGTTGTAATACCCGCGATTTCTTAAATTATATTTTCACACATTTGTAATAACCTGTAAAAGTATTACATACCACTTGTTTAAAATATTTTTACATTTATCGCTTCAAAACCCAAAAGTATTGATACATTAAATATATAACATTTTACATGCAATACTTTAAACGTTTTTAGTTTCCACTTTTTAATTTATTTTTTCTCATTTATTCATCCTAAATTGTTTTAACTTCCACTTCAATGCATTTTTATAATTTCTTTTTTACTTACATATAAATCGATCTCCTTAAATTTTGAAATGAATTTTTTAAATACCCACATTTTTTTGTTAAACGTTTTAAAAAAAGTTCATACAGTTTATTGTTTAAATCATTTTATATTTAATTTCAAATGTTTTAATAGATACATATATTTTTACATTTATCTCTTATTGAATTATTATTGAATTATTTTTATGTACTTATTACAAATTTTTTAAAATATAAAGATAGAACTCATTTTTTTCCTTTAATATTTTAATATATTTTACATATTTGATTGCAATTTTTATAATAATTTTTTCATTCACAAATTTTTCCCACCTACTCTGTATTTTAATTGATTTCAACTGTGATATTATAACACTATGCGGCGCTGAGTTTGTGTATACAAAAATGTAATGCCTCGATAAAGGTTGGCGTTCAGCCAGCCGAAATATTGGCAAAATAAATATTTTATTAAATCCAATATATGCCTTTTTATTATCTAAAAATTTCAATGTGAGAAAATATACAGGAAGACTTATTGCACTATTTTTTTCCCATGTCTTCTAGCCCCAAAATGGATTTTTTTTTTTATTCTGTAATACAAGAAAATAAGACCTAATCCAAATAATTTATTAGTGTCTGACGTTTCAGCAACAGCATTGTCACCATCATCAGACAAAAGAATAAATGAGAAAAATATCACAGCAATTTCTTAAATAGTACTGTTATCTTGTTTAAACACTCGATAACAGTACTATTTAAGAACTTGCTGTGATACTTTTTCTCATTTATTCTTTTGTCTGATGATGGTAACAATGCTGTTGCCAAAACATCACACACTAATAAATTATTTGGATTAGGTCTTATTTTCTTGTATTATAATCTATAATCCAAATTGTGCTTTATCATTTTAATTCTGTATGTAATACAGTATAACCTCCATGAGAAGACACTCCAGCTAGATGACACCTCTCTACAAAGGACAGTTTTCATTGTCAAAATTAAAATTTTTACTATTTAACAACTCTCTCCGCTAAGAGGACACCTCTTCATAAAGGACACTTTTGCTCTACAACTAGGTGTCCTTTACAGAGAGGTTTTACTGTACTATTTCATGTGTAGTGTGTTTTTGGCTAATATTATCATTATCTTTTATTTTTATTTGAAAAATCAAAAAAGAGCTTACCTTTTGATTTAATGCGGTTTTCAGCAATTCTAAAAAAAAAAAAAACACAAAACCACAAAAATACATTAAAAATAGTTTCAAGCAATACAATTGGGTGGAAGTAAGAGGACAGGAGATTAAAATGGTGAATAGAAATATTATTTAGATACTAAAAAAGCATATATTGGATTGAATAAATGATTTATTTGCCAATATTTCAGTTGGCTGAATGCCAACCTTTGTCAAGGCATTACATTTTTGTATAAACAAACTCAGCCCCCTCATAGTGTTATATTTCAATCCAATATATGCCTTTTTATTATATCTAAAAATTTAAATATGGAGATTGCTCTATATTCAGAAAGAAATATTATTATATGTCAACAAAAGTAGCTGATTTTTAATACAGTTAAACCTGTCTAAAGCGCCCCCTCTTGGGACTCACTAAAATAGGGTGCTATAGACAGGTCACTTTTAATGTAAATCGCATCGTACTACGTATTTAAAATCGGGCGCTATAGAGAGGAAGGCGCCATTTAGAGGGGGCACTATAGACAGGTTTAACTATATGTATTTATATATTTCTGAAAATAGAGCAATCCATATTTAAATCATTAGATAATAAAAAGGTATATATTGGCAAAGAAATATTTTATTTAATCCAATATATGCCTTTTTATTATCTAATATTTATATATTTGTGCAACACAATCAGATAAATGTTTAGTAAAATAAGGAAGTAGAAGACAAACCCCTTCTCCAAGTCACTTTCTTCTGAGAAAGTCTTCACCTTGGTGAAGGAATCCGCATCTGCTGGCTTGTCATTCTGATAAAAAAAAAAGGTGTGATGTTAATAAGATAAAAAGTATTAAAGAAAACAACAGATAACCAGGATAATAAATGGATAACAAAAGAATCTCCTTTTAAACAAAAGGTTTATTTGGAAATGTCATATTTATAAAAATTGCAAAATTCTATTATAATTTAAACTTGCTGGTTCTACAAAAAAAAAAAAGCCAGTCACAATAGAGGACAGTTTTCATTTGCAAAATTGCCATTTTTACTATTTAGCAACTCTCCGGTAGGAGGACACCTCTTCCTAAAGGACACTTTGGCTCTGCAATTAGGTGTTGTCCTTTACAGAGAGGTTTTACTGTACTACCAGTTATTGGGACTAATTTTTGCATAACCAGCGCATACCAATTAATGGGAGTTTACTTCTTATTAGAGTTACTGTTACATTCCCCAAGTGTAAACATGGTACAGGCCGTAGTAATCATGTTGAGAATTTAGTGCTAATCTCTCTCACTCTTTACTGTAAGTACACCATAAATCTACATGTGGAAAGCAGTTTGACTTTTGCAAATACAGTAGAACTTCCATGAGATGACACTCGCGGTAGAGGACACCTTTTTACAAAAGACAGTTTTTACATCAACAAAATTACCATTTTTACTATTTAGCAACTCTCTGGTAATAAGGAAACCTCTCCATAAAGGACACTTTGCACCTGCAACTAGATGTCCTTTACAGATAGGTTCTACTAATTGGCAGAGTTCAGTTTATCAACTTACACTCACTGACAGGTTTGGAGTGGTTCTAGCATTGGTGAGGTGGTGAAACCATTCAAACTGCCTCAAACCTGGGATCTGGTTGAAGAAAAGGGCAGTTTGAACCAGCTGAGAACTAGCAAACTTTATTTGCCTTGTCACTAGTGTCAGAACAATACCCTTGTAAATACAGAAGTGACCAACCTGGTTCCTGGCCACTGTGTCCACTCCTCCAGCTGGTGGAGGAAGATGGCGGCCCATGGTCAGCTTGGCCTCCAGCTCCCTGGCCAGCTGACTGACCATACTGGTCCCTCCAGTGGCTCTCTTGACTGGAGGTCCCCCCTGGCTGCTGGTGTCACTGTCAGTCAACAACACAATGTCAGATCTCTTGACTGGAGGTCCCCCCTGGCTGCTGGTGTCACTGTCAGTCAACAACACAATGTCAGATCTCTTGACTGGAGGTCCCCCCTGGCTGCTGGTGTCACTGTCAGTCAACAACACAATGTCAGATCTCTTGACTGGAGGTCCCCCCTGGCTGCTGGTGTCACTGTCAGTCAACAACACAATGTCAGATCTCTTGACTGGAGGTCCCCCCTGGCTGCTGGTGTCACTGTCAGTCAACAACACAATGTCAGATCTCTTGACTGGAGGTCCCCCCTGGCTGCTGCTGTCACTGTCAGTCAACAACACAATGTCAGATCTCTTGACTGGAGGTCCCCCCTGGCTGCTGTCACTGTCAGTCAACAACACAATGTCAGATCTCTTGACTGGAGGTCCCCCCTGGCTGCTGGTGTCACTGTCAGTCAACAACACAATGTCAGATCTCTTTACTGGAGGTCCCCCCTGGCTGCTGCTGTCACTGTCAGTCAACAACACAATGTCAGATCTCTTTACTGGAGGTCCCCCCTGGCTGCTGGTGTCACTGTCAGTCAACAACACAATGTCAGATCTCTTGACTGGAGGTCCCCCCTGGCTGCTGGTGTCACTGTCAGTCAACAACACAATGTCAGATCTCTTGACTGGAGGTCCCCCCTGGCTGCTGGTGTCACTGTCAGTCAACAACACAATGTCAGATCTCTTGACTGGAGGTCCCCCCTGGCTGCTGGTGTCACTGTCAGTCAACAACACAATGTCAGATCTCTTGACTGGAGGTCCCCCCTGGCTGCTGGTGTCACTGTCAGTCAACAACACAATGTCAGATCTCTTGACTGGAGGTCCCCCCTGGCTGCTGCTGTCACTGTCAGTCAACAACACAATGTCAGATCTCTTGACTGGAGGTCCCCCCTGGCTGCTGCTGTCACTGTCAGTCAACAACACAATGTCAGATCTCTTGACTGGAGGTCCCCCCTGGCTGCTGGTGTCACTGTCAGTCAACAACACAATGTCAGATCTCTTGACTGGAGGTCCCCCCTGGCTGCTGGTGTCACTGTCAGTCAACAACACAATGTCAGATCTCTTGACTGGAGGTCCCCCCTGGCTGCTGGTGTCACTGTCAGTCAACAACACAATGTCAGATCTCTTGACTGGAGGTCCCCCCTGGCTGCTGGTGTCACTGTCAGTCAACAACACAATGTCAGATCTCTTGACTGGAGGTCCCCCCTGGCTGCTGGTGTCACTGTCAGTCAACAACACAATGTCAGATCTCTTGACTGGAGGTCCCCCCTGGCTGCTGCTGTCACTGTCAGTCAACAACACAATGTCAGATCTCTTGACTGGAGGTCCCCCTGGCTGCTGGTGTCACTGTCAGTCAACAACACAATGTCAGATCTCTTGACTGGAGGTCCCCCCTGGCTGCTGCTGTCACTGTCAGTCAACAACACAATGTCAGATCTCTTGACTGGAGGTCCCCCCTGGCTGCTGGTGTCACTGTCAGTCAACAACACAATGTCAGATCTCTTGACTGGAGGTCCCCCCTGGCTGCTGGTGTCACTGTCAGTCAACAACACAATGTCAGATCTCTTGACTGGAGGTCCCCCCTGGCTGCTGGTGTCACTGTCAGTCAACAACACAATGTCAGATCTCTTGACTGGAGGTCCCCCCTGGCTGCTGGTGTCACTGTCAGTCAACAACACAATGTCAGATCTCTTGACTGGAGGTCCCCCCTGGCTGCTGGTGTCACTGTCAGTCAACAACACAATGTCAGATCTCTTGACTGGAGGTCCCCCCTGGCTGCTGGTGTCACTGTCAGTCAACAACACAATGTCAGATCTCTTGACTGGAGGTCCCCCCTGGCTGCTGGTGTCACTGTCAGTCAACAACACAATGTCAGATCTCTTGACTGGAGGTCCCCCCTGGCTGCTGGTGTCACTGTCAGTCAACAACACAATGTCAGATCTCTTGACTGGAGGTCCCCCCTGGCTGCTGGTGTCACTGTCAGTCAACAACACAATGTCAGATCTCTTGACTGGAGGTCCCCCCTGGCTGCTGGCTGTCACTGTCAGTCAACAACACAATGTCAGATCTCTTGACTGGAGGTCCCCCCTGGCTGCTGGTGTCACTGTCAGTCAACAACACAATGTCAGATCTCTTGACTGGAGGTCCCCCCTGGCTGCTGGTGTCACTGTCAGTCAACAACACAATGTCAGATCTCTTGACTGGAGGTCCCGCCTGGCTGCTGGTGTCACTGTCAGTCAACAACACAATGTCAGATCTCTTGACTGGAGGTCCCCCCTGGCTGCTGGTGTCACTGTCAGTCAACAACACAATGTCAGATCTCTTGACTGGAGGTCCCCCCTGGCTGCTGGTGTCACTGTCAGTCAACAACACAATGTCAGATCTCTTGACTGGAGGTCCCCCCTGGCTGCTGGTGTCACTGTCAGTCAACAACACAATGTCAGATCTCTTGACTGGAGGTCCCCCCTGGCTGCTGGTGTCACTGTCAGTCAACAACACAATGTCAGATCTCTTGACTGGAGGTCCCCCCTGGCTGCTGGTGTCACTGTCAGTCAACAACACAATGTCAGATCTCTTGACTGGAGGTCCCCCCTGGCTGCTGGTGTCACTGTCAGTCAACAACACAATGTCAGATCTCTTGACTGGAGGTCCCCCCTGGCTGCTGGTGTCACTGTCAGTCAACAACACAATGTCAGATCTCTTGACTGGAGGTCCCCCCTGGCTGCTGGTGTCACTGTCAGTCAACAACACAATGTCAGATCTCTTGACTGGAGGTCCCCCCTGGCTGCTGGTGTCACTGTCAGTCAACAACACAATGTCAGATCTCTTGACTGGAGGTCCCCCCTGGCTGCTGGTGTCACTGTCAGTCAACAACACAATGTCAGATCTCTTGACTGGAGGTCCCCCCTGGCTGCTGGTGTCACTGTCAGTCAACAACACAATGTCAGATCTCTTGACTGGAGGTCCCCCCTGGCTGCTGGTGTCACTGTCAGTCAACAACACAATGTCAGATCTCTTGACTGGAGGTCCCCCCTGGCTGCTGGTGTCACTGTCAGTCAACAACACAATGTCAGATCTCTTGACTGGAGGTCCCCCCTGGCTGCTGGTGTCACTGTCAGTCAACAACACAATGTCAGATCTCTTGACTGGAGGTCCCCCCTGGCTGCTGGTGTCACTGTCAGTCAACAACACAATGTCAGATCTCTTGACTGGAGGTCCCCCCTGGCTGCTGGTGTCACTGTCAGTCAACAACACAATGTCAGATCTCTTGACTGGAGGTCCCCCCTGGCTGCTGGTGTCACTGTCAGTCAACAACACAATGTCAGATCTCTTGACTGGAGGTCCCCCCTGGCTGCTGGTGTCACTGTCAGTCAACAACACAATGTCAGACCTCTTGACTGGAGGTCCCCCCTGGCTGCTGGTGTCACTGTCAGTCAACAACACAATGTCAGATCTCTTGACTGGAGGTCCCCCCTGGCTGCTGGTGTCACTGTCAGTCAACAACACAATGTCAGATCTCTTGACTGGAGGTCCCCCCTGGCTGCTGGTGTCACTGTCAGTCAACAACACAATGTCAGATCTCTTGACTGGAGGTCCCCCCTGGCTGCTGGTGTCACTGTCAGTCAACAACACAATGTCAGATCTCTTGACTGGAGGTCCCCCCTGGCTGCTGGTGTCACTGTCAGTCAACAACACAATGTCAGATCTCTTGACTGGAGGTCCCCCCTGGCTGCTGCTGTCACTGTCAGTCAACAACACAATGTCAGATCTCTTGACTGGAGGTCCCCCCTGGCTGCTGGTGTCACTGTCAGTCAACAACACAATGTCAGATCTCTTGACTGGAGGTCACCCCTGGCTGCTGGTGTCACTGTCAGTCAACAACACAATGTCAGATCTCTTTACTGGAGGTCCCCCCTGGCTGCTGGTGTCACTGTCAGTCAACAACACAATGTCAGATCTCTTGACTGGAGGTCCCCCCTGGCTGCTGGTCACTGTCAGTCAACAACACAATGTCAGATCTCTTGACTGGAGGTCCCCCCTGGCTGCTGCTGTCACTGTCAGTCAACAACACAATGTCAGATCTCTTGACTGGAGGTCCCCCCTGGCTGCTGGTGTCACTGTCAGTCAACAACACAATGTCAGATCTCTTGACTGGAGGTCCCCCCTGGCTGCTGGTGTCACTGTCAGTCAACAACACAATGTCAGATCTCTTGACTGGAGGTCCCCCCTGGCTGCTGCTGTCACTGTCAGTCAACAACACAATGTCAGATCTCTTGACTGGAGGTCCCCCCTGGCTGCTGGTGTCACTGTCAGTCAACAACACAATGTCAGATCTCTTGACTGGAGGTCCCCCCTGGCTGCTGGTGTCACTGTCAGTCAACAACACAATGTCAGATCTCTTGACTGGAGGTCCCCCCTGGCTGCTGGTGTCACTGTCAGTCAACAACACAATGTCAGATCTCTTGACTGGAGGTCCCCCCTGGCTGCTGGTGTCACTGTCAGTCAACAACACAATGTCAGATCTCTTGACTGGAGGTCCCCCCTGGCTGCTGGTGTCACTGTCAGTCAACAACACAATGTCAGATCTCTTGACTGGAGGTCCCCCCTGGATGCTGCTGTCACTGTCAGTCAACAACACAATGTCAGATCTCTTGACTGGAGGTCCCCCCTGGCTGCTGCTGTCACTGTCAGTCAACAACACAATGTCAGATCTCTTGACTGGAGGTCCCCCCTGGCTGCTGGTGTCACTGTCAGTCAACAACACAATGTCAGATCTCTTGACTGGAGGTCCCCCCTGGCTGCTGGTGTCACTGTCAGTCAACAACACAATGTCAGATCTCTTGACTGGAGGTCCCCCCTGGCTGCTGGTGTCACTGTCAGTCAACAACACAATGTCAGATCTCTTGACTGGAGGTCCCCCCTGGCTGCTGGTGTCACTGTCAGTCAACAACACAATGTCAGATCTCTTGACTGGAGGTCCCCCCTGGCTGCTGGTGTCACTGTCAGTCAACAACACAATGTCAGATCTCTTGACTGGAGGTCCCCCCTGGCTGCTGGTGTCACTGTCAGTCAACAACACAATGTCAGATCTCTTGACTGGAGGTCCCCCCTGGCTGCTGGTGTCACTGTCAGTCAACAACACAATGTCAGATCTCTTGACTGAAGGTCCCCCCTGGCTGCTGGTGTCACTGTCAGTCAACAACACAATGTCAGATCTCTTGACTGGAGGTCACCCCTGGCTGCTGGTGTCACTGTCAGTCAACAACACAATGTCAGATCTCTTGACTGAAGGTCCCCCTGGCTGCTGCTGTCACTGTCAGTCAGCAACACAATGTCAGATCTCTTGACTGGAGGTCCCCCCTGGCTGCTGGTGTCACTGTCAGTCAACAACACAATGTCAGATCTCTTGACTAGAGGTCCTCCCTGGCTGCTGGTGTCACTGTCAGTCAACAACAAAATGTCAGATCTCTTGACTGAAGGACACCCTGGCTGCTGTCACTGTCAGTCAACAACAAAATGTCAGATCTCTTGACTGGAGATCCCCCCTGGCTGCTGCTGTCACTGTCAGTCAACAACACAATGTCAGATCTCTTTACTGGAGATCCCCCCTGGCTGCTGGTGCCACTGTCAGTCAACAACAAAATGTCAGACTCTTGACTGAAGGACACCCTGGCTGCTGTCACTGTAAGTCAACAACACAATGTCAGATCTCTTGACTGGAGGTCCCCCCTGGCTGCTGGTGTCACTGTCAGTCAACAACAAAATGTTAGATCTCTTGACTGAAGGACACCCTGGCTGCTGCTGTCACTGTCAGTCAACAACACAATGTCAGATCTCTTGACTGGAGGTCCCCTCTGGCTGCTGCTGTCACTGTCAGTCAACAACACAATGTCAGATCTCTTGACTGGAGGTCCCCCCTGGCTGCTGGTGTCACTGTCAGTCAACAACACAATGTCAGATCTCTTGACTGGAGGTCCCCCCTGGCTGCTGGTGTCACTGTCAGTCAACAACACAATGTCAGATCTCTTGACTGGAGGTCCCCCCTGGCTGCTGCTGTCACTGTCAGTCAACAACACAATGTCAGATCTCTTGACTGGAGGTCCCCCCTGGCTGCTGGTGTCACTGTCAGTCAACAACACAATGTCAGATCTCTTGACTGGAGGTCCCCCCTGGCTGCTGGTGTCACTGTCAGTCAACAACACAATGTCAGATCTCTTGACTGGAGGTCCCCCCTGGCTGCTGGTGTCACTGTCAGTCAACAACACAATGTCAGATCTCTTGACTGGAGGTCCCCCCTGGCTGCTGTCACTGTCAGTCAACAACACAATGTCAGATCTCTTGACTGGAGGTCCCCCCTGGCTGCTGTCACTGTCAGTCAACAACACAATGTCAGATCTCTTGACTGGAGGTCCCCCCTGGCTGCTGGTGTCACTGTCAGTCAACAACACAATGTCAGATCTCTTGACTGGAGGTCCCCCCTGGCTGCTGTCACTGTCAGTCAACAACACAATGTCAGATCTCTTGACTGGAGGTCCCCCCTGGCTGCTGTCACTGTCAGTCAACAACACAATGTCAGATCTCTTGACTGGAGGTCCCCCCTGGCTGCTGGTGTCACTGTCAGTCAACAACACAATGTCAGATCTCTTGACTGGAGGTCCCCCCTGGCTGCTGGTGTCACTGTCAGTCAACAACACAATGTCAGATCTCTTGACTGGAGGTCCCCCCTGGCTGCTGGTGTCACTGTCAGTCAACAACACAATGTCAGATCTCTTGACTGGAGGTCCCCCCTGGCTGCTGGTGTCACTGTCAGTCAACAACACAATGTCAGATCTCTTGACTGGAGGTCCCCCCTGGCTGCTGTCACTGTCAGTCAACAACACAATGTCAGATCTCTTGACTGGAGGTCCCCCCTGGCTGCTGGTGTCACTGTCAGTCAACAACACAATGTCAGATCTCTTGACTGGAGGTCCCCCCTGGCTGCTGGTGTCACTGTCAGTCAACAACACAATGTCAGATCTCTTGACTGGAGGTCCCCCCTGGCTGCTGGTGTCACTGTCAGTCAACAACACAATGTCAGATCTCTTGACTGGAGGTCCCCCCTGGCTGCTGGTGTCACTGTCAGTCAACAACAAAATGTCAGATCTCTTGACTGGAGATCCCCCCTGGCTGCTGGTGTCACTGTCAGTCAACAACAAAATGTCAGACTCTTGACTGGAGGTCCCCCCTGGCTGCTGGTGTCACTGTCAGTCAACAACACAATGTCAGATCTCTTGACTGGAGATCCCCCCTGGCTGCTGGTGTCACTGTCAGTCAACAACAAAATGTCAGACTCTTGACTGAAGGACACCCTGGCTGCTGTCACTGTCAGTCATAATGTCAGATCTCTTGGCGAGATTCTTCACCAGGTTTGTAAGTTAGAATGGCACAGTTTGTATTGTGGGCAAATGGAGGTCAAAAGGTAGCGTGAAACATTCAAATACAGGAGAACTTCATGAAAGATAGTCTTAAAAACAGGATATTCCTGGAGGTAGTCTCTTATTGGACGTTGGGTATTGTCATCTTTGATTTTTACCAAGTTGGTCCTACATCAGATAGAGGTTTCACTGTGGTCAGTGGTACCCCTAGGTATTCTTGCACTACTTCTTTGAGGTCAAACCTAGTCCCTTTTGATGAGGATGGAATTATTCAATAGTGGTATATATATATTTATTAAATAATATAGGAGAATGAATATATAAAATTAGTGAAATGAAGATTCAAAAGATTTCTGAAGTCTTGACTTATCCATGGTGAACCTTCCCAGGGATTTCACTAATGTAAGCTTCCAGCATCCCACAACTATTGTATTATTAACTTTGCTTATATAGTCTGTATTTGATGGTTTACAAGCAATTGTCAACATGCGACAATTGTCCCAGTATGGAACTAACACCTACTCACATATTCTCATGTCCAGCAATGGCCACAGCCTTACAGAAAATTGACATGGATCCAGAACAGCAGCTTTACATAGCCAAGATAGAGGATATTGTAACTTCTGTGATAGAGATGCATGGAGACATCTTAGGCTCTTCATTGGACACAACAACAACATTTGAAGGTTTATCCTTGGTGTGGCATTTAATAAAACTATGAACTTTGGCAATTGTATAAATTTCACAGATACAGTAGGAACCTCCATGAAAGGACACTCGGCAAGAAGACACCTCCCTACAAAGAAGTTTTCATTGCCAAAATAACATCTCTCACTAACGGAGTGTCCTCTCCGAATCCCAATATACATGATAAAAGGTACGGATTCCTTATGTTTTGTCTATGAGTATTAATCAACAGATTATTGAATATATTTAGATACATGTAACCTTCCTTCATTGCCTCTATGGTCATTTTGTTTTGCATTTTGAATAAATTCATATGTCTCTCTACAAGATAATAAGACCAAATCCAAATAAATTGTGTGTGACATTTCAGTAACAGCGTTGTACCATCCTCAGACAAAAGACTAAATGAGAAAAATATCCCAGCATGTTCTTAAATAGTACTGTTATCAAGTATTCATAAGGCACAATTTGTATTATCTATATGTGACAATATCGTTGCGGAATTTCTTGTTGTTCGATGAGAATGGTGAGGATTGATTGAAACGCAGTCGTTTGAATAGAAAGTGAAGCATACAGTTAGGAATAATCAGGACACGTGATGGGGTTTGAAAATAAAAGGCAACTGGTTTGGAGGAAAGAAAGCTTGAGAAAGCGGAGCGATTTTGACTATTAACTATCGGATCACATGGTGATGACCGACTTGACCATGGGATGAATTGAGAGAGAGATCTCTAGAGCAGAGGTTACCTTGGTGAGAGCAGGTCGAAGACTCGATCCGAACTCGGTGGGAGCGAAGCGACCACTAACAATTCTTGCTTCTCAATTTAACACGAAGAGTTTTCTTCTTTCCCATTGGCGGGAAGTTGTCACGTGGGCTTTTTTCTATTGGTTGACCTACTTAGGTGTTGTTTCCTAATTGGTAGGAAGATGTCACATGGCCCGTTTTCTATTGGTTGACCTACTTAGGTATTGTTTCCTAAGTGGGCCTTGCTTATTTCTTTGGCGGAAGATACGCCCGACCCTGCCCAGGAAATACTGGTCGTTAAACTTAGCTTTTACGATTTCCGGGGTCATAAGGTTGACTGTGACTTTATTAATAGTTGTCTTCTCTTCTAAGCCTACTTCCTAGGTTTTTCTCTAAGGCGTTCTATCCTCCAGTTACCTTTGTTCTTTTATTAAATCTTTTTAAAACATACATTGTACATACATAGTAGGTCGGAGGTGCATACAGTTATATACAAATTATGACAGATGCGCCCCCTACATGTGAAGAATTCAAGAAGGGGTTAGCCTGAGAGAATTCTGTAAAGGGAAAAATAATTTTGTGGGAAAATTAGTTGTGGGTATTGAGAGGCTATATACAAGCATTGGTGGTGATATAAGAGGTAAAATAGAATGGTGTTGATGATATAGGTTGAGTATAATTAATAGAAATCAAAAATTTTTTAATTGTAAGAAATCAAAATGAATGCTATGGTACATAGTGGGTTAAAAAGAAAAGAAAATGCGCCTAAACGATATTCTACTCGAGATTGGAAATAAAATCGAGGGAGTTCTATTAGGGCTTTTGAGAAATCAAAAAATAAAAATAAAAAGTTGGAAGAAATCAAAGTAAATGCTTGGTTGCATGGTGAGAAAAAAAAGAAAAGTGCTTGTTGCATGGTAAAAAAGAAATGCCTAACTATATTCTACTCGAAATTGGGAATGGAAATCGAGGGATTTTTATTAGGGCTTTTGAGAAATCAAAAATAATATAAAAGTTGGAAGAAATCAAAGTGAATGCTTGATGCATGGTGAGAAAAAAGGAAAAGGCTTTTTGTAAATCAAAATAAAATATAATATCTAATTTTAAAAGAAAACCAGTGAGTTTTCGTTGATTTGAAACTACGATAATATAAACTAAGAGGTAAATAAAATGATAATTAATAATTAAAAGTGATAATATTTTGAATAAATTGCTAAATTGATTAAATATTTAAATTTTAATTGAGAGAAATTAATGAAAATGATTAATATATAAACAATAAGGTGTATTGGTTTGAACCCTTTTGTATCTACATGCCCTGATCTAAATGTTTTAATTGCTCAATTATGCCCTATAAATTTTTTGTCTCATCTGTAGCGACATTTAGGTGGAAACGTGATCCTAGCCCTCAAGTGCGCGTTTATGCTATGTGTACAGGAGACATGGAAATCTATATAACCTTTATGTATAATTGTCTTTGTGTGTATTGTGAAAAATGTTAGAAGTCTTTTGTGTAAGAAATGTGTGAGCGAATTCTATGTGTTGTCGAGATCCTAAGGTCTGTGATATCTACGTGTAGGTGGAATATGTAATGTTTTTTTTTTTTGGAAGTCTGTAAAGTAATTATGATTAGTTATAATAGGGATGGGAACTCATTTAGAATGTTTGTGTGTGTACCTTGTTTAATTTTCTTGTGATAAGGCGATTGGACTACATTTTGCAAAAGTCGGTACGCAGGTTCGAACTGGAATCCAAAATCGGTGGCATAGAGAGGTTCCCAGTTGACCTCAATAGGTGACTTTCTCATTGTAATTAGAGATACGGAAGTGGGGTGTGTCGGGGAAGCGGATCCGATCTAAAATTACCCACCCACTATTTGCAAGTAATTGGATCCGGAAGTGGGGGACTACGCTTCCTCTATTTGCATTAGCTGTCTTACTCGAATTTTATGACCTCGTGGGACTACGTCCTGTTTCCTATTTGACTTTGTGTGTGCGGCTCGGATCTTGTTACTTTCAGTTACTTCTATCTCCTCGGAATTTATTTAGATTTTCTGCAAAAATGTTTCCTAAAATTATGAGAAGTTTTATAAATGCTTGTCCAAAATTAAAAACTGCCTCTTGTAGTTCGAAAATTCTATGAGGGGGCATGGTATAGATAAACAAATAACTAAGGAATAAAACTGGGATATATTTGTATGGAAAGGCTAGCAAACAAAGGATGAAAATCAGATGAAAGATGGGGTATCGATACATGTTCTTCCATATTATTGTAAATGGGGGCTCTGAAATATTTGTTCGAACCTTATTCATTGTTGGTCGTTCAATTTCGCACTGATAGCTTTGGGGAGTGGTGTGATATGATTGAACTGGTTGTCAGGTTTGCAGTTTTTAACATCGGGGAAGAGTGATGCAAATCGCCTTGTTGCAAAAATGGCAGGGTCTAAATGCCTGAAAGGCTCGCTGCTGGTGGGTTTGAACCTTGATGGATCTGCCGGGAATAATTTGAGTGTTAAGTGCTTAAATGGGAACGTGGAATCGGGTTCGTGCTTTATGTGATATGTGCTAACGGCGGGTGGTGATATATAACGGATTGTTTCTGTATACAGCTTAAGTTTGTTGACGTGGATTGTGTCATTGTCTCTTTGAAGAGGTTGATTTGGTCGATCTATACGGACCACATTTGGTGAAATAATTTCTAATATTGTGTGGGGTCCTGTGAAATATGGCGCAAGTTTCCCTGTATTTGGGTGGTGATATAATTTTACTAACACTAGATCACCTACTTCAAAATGTGGTTGTTTGTGTCGTTGATCATAAATGTTTTTGTCTTGTAAATGCTTGTTTTGTGTGCGTGTGTGTGCAATTTTTCTAGCTTTGTCGATATCTGGGTAAGGTGTGCTATGGTCAGAGAGTTCGGGGGGTAGGATACCAAACATTAAGTAGATGGGTGGAAACCTGTGGTAGAGTGTGGGGTTTTGTTATATATAATTGTAACTCTTTTGACCAACTTGGTCCATGCGATCTTAGGATTTTCTAGATGTAATAGCCTAAGTTTTCCCGTGAGGGTGGCGTTCAGGCGTTCACATAGACCGTTGGCCTGTGGATTGTTGCTGGTTGTGAGTAATGGGTGAATATTTCTATTAAGTAGGAAACTACGAAATTTTGGCGAAGTGAAAGCAGGGGCTCTATCCGTAAGAAGACGTTTTGGCGAGCCATCCTGTAATACTCGCTTAAGTACCTGTTGGTAGGTGATGATGCTGGTGGATTTAGATGGAAAGGTCCACGCGTAGCGCGAAAAATGATCGACTACCACATGGAGGTATATTTTGGTGTTGCCATATTTGGCAAATCCTGCTATGGTGTCAAGGGATAATAGGTCAAAGGGTTCTTTGGCTTCCGGAGGCTGACTTAATTCCCCGTAAGTGGGTCCCAATGGCCGTTTTGTTAATTGGCAGGTGGGGCAGGTCTTAACCTTTTGTTTAATATCTTTGGACATACCTTGCCAGTAATATTGCGTGGATATGAGTCGTGACATTTGTGAAATACCGGGGTGATTGTATTGTGTGTGTACTGTTTGTAAGAGTTGTTGTATGAGTGGTTTTGGAATTATAATCTTGGTTACACCTTTTCGGGAAACTGTATGTAATCCATTACGATCAATGGTCAAACTAGACTCTTTCGATGGAGGAGGTTGGTGTGTCTTGATAAGGGTGGCGTCCAAGAATCCACAAAACGGGTTACGGGATAAGAGCTCTGCTTCATATTGTAGTTTTCCCTTTATGTAGCGGACCTCATATTCGTAACTCGATAGTCGTAAACTCCATCGAAACAGTCTGCCGGACGGGTTTTTGATGGTTTTCAGCCACTGCAAGGCGTGATGGTCAGAAAATATAGTAAATTTTCTGCCCATAAGGTAGATGCGAAACTTCTCCACACTCTCAACGATTGCTAAGCACTCGAGTTCAGAGATGGAGTAGTTTTTCTCGTGTGGGCGCAATGTTCGGCTGAAATACTGAACTGGATATACGTTCCCGTCAGGGTGAACTTGTTTTAGAATGCCTGCTATACCGAGGGTGGACGCATCGCAATACACTTGGCATGGCAGACCTTCTTTGTAAAGGTGTAAAATGGGGTGTTGTGTGAGGTTTCCTTTCAGGTCAATGAACGCCTCTTGACAAACTTCATTCCAGTTCCACACGACATCCTTTTTGAGGAGGTTATTGAGTGGTGCTCGCAAGCGAGCGTATTCCGGAATGAATTTGTTATAGACGTTCACAGCGCCTAAAAAGGATTGTAGTGTTTTTCGGTTGTGTGGTTGTTTGATGGCGTGGATAATGTCGGTGTTACGTGTGAGTGGTGTAATTGTACCAGCTGTAATGGTGTAACCTAGAAAATCTATGGACTGCTTAAAAAATTCGCATTTCACGAAGTTAAGTTGTAGTTTCTCCGCTTCGCAAAAGGCGAAAAATTGTCGCAGGTGGTTTTGATGCTCCTCCAATGTGTTGGAGTAAATGATGAAATCATCAAAGTAATGTGCCACACAGTCAAGTCCGTGTCTCTGTAGGACCTGACTTATGGCTCTTTCGTAGATCTGAGGGCTGGTTTTTAATCCGAAAGGTAGTCGAGTGGGTTGGTATAACCCTTCGAGGGTGGCAAATGCTAACAGTGGTCGAGAATCGGGGTGTATTGGGACTTGCCAATACGCAGAGGATATGTCTGCCGTGGAGAAATATTTGGCCTGTGCGAGGCGGTCTAGGATATCTTCGATTCTCGGGAGGGAATGGACATCAGAGCTGATTAGCTTGTTCACCTTCCTGTAATCGATACAAAACCGTTTGGTCTTGTCGCGCTTAGTGACGAGGGTGACAGGGCTCGAGAAAGGTGAAAAAGATTGCTCTATGATGCCGTTCTCCAGCATTTGTTGGACTTGATTACGGATTTCTTGTTGGTCACATATCGGAACACGATATGGACGTATGGTAATTATTTTATCGGAATTCGTGGGTATTTTTACTGGTGGAATCCGTAAGCATGGTACGTTGAATTTGTTCTGTGTGAAAATGTGAGTGTATCTTTGTAGAAGTGTTGTGAACTGCGGTGTATAGCGAGTGTTAGATGTTGTGTTGTAGTATGCATGTGGCAAAGGGTTTTGTTGTGTATTAGTGTGAGTGTCGAGTTCGTTGTGTGGGTTGATCATGTGATAGTTGTGCGACGGTGTGTGATCACCTATGTGCTTGGTACGCGAGTTGTCCCGCTGTGTGGGTGCGTTTTGGGCATGTTTACAAGTTGAAGCCGTTGTGGCTTTGTTATTTGATGGCATATAAAAAAGGCAATTGGCCTTAGTGAAAAAAGGGCATGTAGGTAAGGGGGTGTTTTTCAATGAATGCACGCAATGGTTGTCATAGGCGGAAGATTTGGCTGTATGGTAAGATCTTTGTGACATCGCCTGACACTGCCAGTACGTGCATACATTTGGTACATTGTTAAAATGGTAGGATGGGGTAGACAATGGGGCGCCCAGCTGGAATATAGTGCATTTATTAAAATCTATTGCCAATTTGAATTTGTGGAGACTATTAATGCTAAGAATTCCAAATGGTAACGGTGCATTCACTACATGGAAATTCTCTCTTCGGGATATTTGTCCTATTGTCAGGAGGATAGACAGTTTACCCATGGTTTTTGCAAAACCGTTTAGGGTTTGGAGATCCAGTGAATGTCCCTTAAGGGTTAATTTAGGCAGGTGGGTTTTCAACATATGATAAAGATTATATGGCACTATATTCAGGCTGGCGCCTGTATCAATTAAAAAGGGGCATGGTATATTAGGGGCTAGAAAAAGTTTTACAGTCAGTTGGGTTAGGGATCCTACCTCAGTCTCGAAAAGTCTGCTCGGCTGGGGTGTCTCTGGCTTGACTTGGTTGTTGTGGAATCGGGACTGGTGATTTTGGGACCGTTTGCACCGTCCGCACTTTTTCGTGGGTCGCCGGGACTGGTCGATGTCGGCATTCGCTGTGCCAGTGTCTCGCGCCGCAGAACTTACAGTTGGACGGCGGAAGAGGTGCATTCCATGCACCTGGGCGTCGGGGTGTGCTGTGATACGGACCCGACATTGTGGGTGGTTGGTCCTCTCTGGGTCGCGTTGTCGGTACACTGGGTCCGTGGATCCGCTGTACCAGTCAGAACCACTCTCCTAGGTTCTCGGGAGGCACTACGCGGACTAGGCGCTGGTCGTTGAATGGCAGTCCTTCTGTCAGCGTCTCGAGGATCACCTCCTGCGGAAGTCCTAGTTGCAATCCCATGGCGGTTTTCTCCCGGTAGTAGGTCTCTAAATTGGCTTGCCCAGTGAGCTTCATGGCGAAATATTTCGCAAAGGACGCTTCGCTTGATTCAGGATAGAGATCTAGGAGGATTTGCCTCACCTGGAAATAGCTCCGGTCGGCCAGCCGAAGTTTCCTGAAGAGCTCCAGGGGTTGTCGCACCAGATAGTTTGGCAGGCGGAGTAATTTTTCTTGTTCTCCCATGGAGGCGTCTTCCATTTTTCGGTCGAACCCCTGGAAAAACTGGGTCGCGCTGTATGTGCCATCGAAAGGCGGGATTGTCGCCTCAGCTCCATCAGAAACCTTTGCTCGGGTCAAGAGCGTCGACAGCTGGGTGACGACGTCCGCTAGGGGCGCAGTTGTCTTGCCCGTCTCTCTTACTTCCTGCCTTTCTTCCGTTGTTTTCGTCGGGCCGTCCGACTTTACGCCTATGGAATCCTGATTAAGCTCCATAATATCTTTATCCTGTCGACTTAACCGTTCTGTGACAATATTGTTGCGGAATTTCTTGTTGTTCGATGAGAATGGTGAGGATTGATTGAAACGCAGTCGTTTGAGTGGAAAGTGAAGCATACAGTTAGGAATAATCAGGACACGTGATGGGGTTTGAAAATAAAAGGCAACTGGTTTGGAGGAAAGAAAGCTTGAGAAAGCGGAGCGATTTTGACTATTAACTATCGGATCACATGGTGATGACCGACTTGACCATGGGATGAATTGAGAGAGAGATCTCTAGAGCAGAGGTTACCTTGTTGAGAGCAGGTCGAAGACTCGATCCGAACTCGGTGGGAGCGAAGCGACCACTAACAATTCTTGCTTCTCGATTTAACACGAAGAGTTTTCTTCTTTCCCATTGGCGGGAAGTTGTCACGTGGGCTTTTTCTATTGGTTGACCTACTTAGGTGTTGTTTCCTAATTGGTAGGAAGATGTTACATGGCCCGTTTTCTATTGGTTGACCTACTTAGGTATTGTTTCCTAAGTGGGCCTTGCTTATTTCTTTGGCGGAAGATACGCCCGACCCTGCCCAGGAAATACTGGTCGTTAAACTTAGCTTTTACGATTTCCGGGGTCATAAGGTTGACTGTGACTTTATTAATAGTTGTCTTCTCTTCTAAGCCTACTTCCTAGGTTTTTCTCTAAGGCGTTCTATCCTCCAGTTACCTTTGTTCTTTTATTAAATCTTTTTAAAACATACATTGTACATATACATAGTAGGTCGGAGGTGCATACAGTTATATACAAATTATGACATATATATATAAAAATCAATGTTTGTATGTTTGTTTATTTGTATGTTTGTTTGTTTGTATGTCCGGTAGACAAATTCGCAGTAGTTCACTAATTCAAATCAAAATTTCCATACATAGGTAAAAAAATACGGGGAAGACGATAGGCTATTTTAAAAAATATATAAATCAATTATTAAAACTATATATTCAAATTATTCTACTTAGCTCACGAACAGCACCCTCTATCAAAGATTAGATTAAATTATGCTGATGCAAACAAATAGAAAATGCTAATAACAAACAATTATAAAAAAAATCTTATCTAAATATATATCACTCAGGTAGATATGCACACGGGTCAATCCCGGGGCGAAGCCTGGGTCACCCGTCTAGTAGATTATAAACACAAGGTAATAAGACCAAATCCAAATGGATTTGGTCTTATTACCTTGTGTTTGTCATCAAGGATGTTCTATTTATGAACATGCTGATATTTTTTCTTTTGTCTCAGGATGGTAACAATGCTGTTACTGAAGCGTCACACACTATTAATTTATTTGGACTTGGTCTTGTTACCTTGTAGTTCTAATCCATAATCCAAATTGTACCTTATCATCCTAAGTCTGAGGTGTATCTTCCCTAGGTGACAAGTTCTCACCTTTCCTCCCAGTCACTCAGTGTACAGTCGTGGCTGGACAGGGCTGTAGCTGCCGGCTCTCTGTACCTCAGCTGAGGATGGAGCTCTCCTGATCCCGAGGTGGTGGAGTCCGGGGTCCCGTGACAGCTGTCCCTGGGCTGGACCTGTTGAACTGACAACTCCTGGCTGTGATGGCTGATTAGGAGTTCATCATCCATCTCTCTGGGACTCTCAACCTTGGATTTCTCATGGGCCGGACTTTTCCTCTTATCATTAATGGACTTGAGGATGTCCTGACAAGATTCTTCACTGTCCGAACTGTAAACACTAGTATCATGTTTTTCTGAAGGTGCACCATCCTTACCAGATTTGTTTTTGGCAAAACCATTCATTTTGTTGCCCATTTCATGATTTTCTTTAGGTCCTGTGTCCAAACCAGATTTGTTATTGGCCATATTATTTATTCTGTTAGTGGCTCCATGAATTTCCGCAGAGGTGGTGGGCTGACCAAAATTGCTAGTGGCCAAACTGATCTTTTGGGGATCAGAACCAGCTTTGTTAGAGGCTAAATTTGCCTTTTTGGTATTTGAGCTGGATGAGCTGAACATCTTGTCATATATACCCAACTTTGACTTTTTAACCTTGGATTTAGCGGGTGGAGTGAGGTCTTTGGTGTCTGAACAGGAATCCAGGCTCTCTGCGGGGCTGAGGTTGATAGAGACTGACCTGCGCACACAGTCATGTGGTCTACCAGTCTATTTGTAAATTGATGCTCATCAGAACCTCTCAATATTTGGTATTAGTGAAGAAACAATGATTAGTAGTGTGTTGATTAATGATGGGAAGCTTTCAAATGCTCAAAACTTCACATAAACAAATATACAATTTCATTGACTGGTAATAATTGGAACTGGTAATAAATAGAAGACTAGTGATAAAAAGGCCAGGTGACATTTGAGACTGCTGGCAATAGGGACTTGTGATAATTGACACTGCTGGGGACTTGTGATAAATAGAATTGGTAATAATTGGATTTAACCTCTGCTCTCCAAGAAAGAATGCCAAATATGGAGAGTAAACTTTACACAGAATATGTATCAAGACAAGATGTAGAGTGGCTTCCATGATGACGATTTATATTCCCACCCACATAGATATTCACCAAGATTCACTATTTCTAGGTTAGCCAAGGAACTGATGTTACCCAATGTGGGGTTGATGGTGTTCCTCCTAGTTGAAAGGATGCTTTTAAACTGAAGCACAGAACAATGTGGTGTTGGACTCCTGAAAGGTTTCCTTTGATTTGGAAACCTTTTCTTCTTTCCTGAATTATTCTTTTTTGCTTGTTTGTTGCCACTAAAATATATATGTATATTTATGAACCATTAAGAAATCTGGGCTAATTTAAATCTTTGATTTGTATGGATCTTACTCTCGATCATCTTATTCTGTAATGGCAAAGTTTAGCATTGTAAAGAATCATTTAATTTTGTAACAATTGACACATTATTAGGTTTATTTTTAGGTTGAATTATTCTTGAAATTTTCTACCCCATGTACAACTGTGGCCTCGTGGTTCCTATAATAAAGAAAGTTGCTAATAAAAGATCTCACTGAGCATCTATTTGCCTAGAGGATTGTCAAGCAACAGGAAGTGAGGGAAATAGAAAAAAGAGATAAGTTTACTTGGAAGGAATGGAGCGAGGTTTCTTCCTAGGGCTGTGGTCATGTATGATGAGTGTTTCTGAAGAGATCTCAGACTTGAGAGGGATGGTGGAGGTCTTCAGGATGGTCCTGGGTCGGATGGGCGGAGGGCTGACCTTGATCTGAGGGGCTGGCATCACACATTGCTCAGTGATTGCAGGGGATGGCAGAATATCAAAACCAGGTTTCTGCAATATTCTTTATATGAGGTTTGTTATTGGGGCTGCTGTGAAACTACAGCAGAGTCTCTGATGAGAGATTTCCTAAAAACATGGTTAAACTCTATCTTTTCTAGAGGTGGTCTCATTTTGGGGACTATGTTATGTCAAGGCAAGTTAAGGGGAGTCTTTCAACCAGAGTCTCTCCAGGAGAGAAACTGGTATTAGCCATGTTTTTAGGTTATGGCCTATCATGGGAGAGACTACTGTATCATAACTTTTGTCAAGTTATGTTAAAGTACAATTTGTTCAAGAATTATGTGAAAGATAAAAAGAACAAATTTAGATAAATTTGATAAGGCACAATTTGGATTATAGATTATAAACACAAGGTAATAAGACCAAATCCATTTGGTCTTATTACCTTGTGTTTAAAATTTAGATAAAATAATTAGCGGGTTTTATTATTATTTTACTTTGTGTTCTTTTGAGTTCTAAAAAAAAAAGAAAAAAATTCAGAACCTCCCCCATTAGAGAACAGATAAAAATGGAAAGGATCTCTCTTTCTTAGAGGAAGTTTGGTAGGCTAGGTCTTAGATTCTACTAAGTAGGGGGTTCTCAGGAAGGTCTCATTAACCAGATAAATCGCTGGTGTTAAATTAAGAAATTTACTATTTTCTATTGTAGCACGTTTCTTTATTGAATACCAGCTAACAAGAATTCAATCTAAACATCTCTTTTACCGACCCCTGGCAAAAAAATATAACCTACAAGACTGCTTTGTGGTTCCTCAGTCTTGGAGGGGGAGCAGTAACAAGCTCGCTAAAAAACCTGGGATGAGCTGGCCCGGCTGATAGTACCCTGTAAGGGCTCCTAATCCAGGGATACAGGATGAGCAGCGTTTGTACTCCATGTTAGGAGCAGCTGCACATGGCGTCTGTTCCTCATGTCAGAGGCGGCCATTTCTTTTGGAGCTAAGTCGGCCTGCCGCTGAGTAGTGCTCCCAGTCTTAATGACAAAGGCAGACGCATTCTACTTCACCCAATCATGACTTTACAGGCTTGACAGTCTAATATGATTGAGTGGAGATAGGAAAGAAGAAGAAGAAGACAAGTCTTGGTTGTTTTGGCTAGAGGGTCCTAAGAAGAGTAGTTTAACTCGAAAGCTTGCTAGTTTGTATTCAAAATGAAGAAGCATACTGCTATAGAAGATAGGTAATTACTATATAAGATATAACATGGAAAAAAAGGTTTGCACTAGAGAGGTCCCATGCTCATTTCCAGGTTTGGGCAGAGAACCTGTGCTCACTTTCTTGCTTGGAGAGAAACACTCACATTCAGGGAGAGATCTGACAGAGTCCATCTTCTGGCCTGCCATGTTGTCAGAGATGTCAGCCACCTGGTGCCAGATGTCCTGGAAGTTGCGATACTTCTGTGGCACCCATCATTCCCCCCTGTTAAATAGATGCTGAAGATACCAAAATACACACACATACAATAAAATACAAATATGATACAGAATCTGTAATAAAGTTGGAATATTCAGCTTTACAAAAATTTGACTTGACTAAGTGTACACCGAAATATTTAAAATGTAAGCAGTCAGGGTTTGCCTTTTTTTGTTTTTAATATCAACACCTGACCACAAGGTAATAAGACCAAATCCAAATAAATAAATAGTGTGTGACGTTTCGGTAACAGCGTTGTTACCATCTTCAGACAAAAGTACTGAATGTGGTAACAACGCTGTTACCGAAACGTCACACACTATTTATTTATTTGGATTTGGTCTTATTACCTTGTGTTTATAATCTACAATCCAAATTGTGCCTCATCAACACCTGACCATTTTTCTTCTTTTTTTTTTTTTTTTTTCAAATGAACAGTGTATGGCCTTATTTGGCCTTAAATACCCTTTTCTTGATATCTCAGGAAGCCTGTAGGACTACATTTTTGCCATATAGGTAGATCTTGTACCACACTGATGAGTGCCAACAGCTCCAAACACGTTCGTGGTTGGCTTTTGATTTATAAAGAAATTAGGTTGGTCATATATCATGGAACAATCAACGTTTACTTGTTTTTTGTTCCACTAGATGGTGCTCTGACATCTAGAATGCTCATTTGAGTGATTAGGATATGCTCTCACTGTATATCAAGATGAGTTAATGTACCTATATTAGGTCTTATCACCTTTTAATCCAAATTGTACAAAAGAGAGAAAGAGAGAGGGAGAGAAAAGAAAACCAAAATACCTCCTTCAGATGAAGTCTGTCCTGGTTAACTTGTTTGATCTTTTCTCGGAGGTCTTCTTTGGACAGGGCCTGGGTGCTCTGTGGCAACATTGTAATACAGTAATCAGAGTTCAACT
>CP092864.1:71019745-71046209 GCA_030710605.1 Cordylochernes scorpioides | reverse complement strand
CATTTTAGATGGAAGATGGCCATCTAGTTGAACAAAATAAACTAACCATTTATTTAGGTTTGTCCTACAATATTTTCGTGACAAAGAAAAGCCAACCACGCACATGTTTCGGGCTGTTGGCCCCTCGTCAGTGTGGTGCAGACTGTACCTCAACGGCAAAATATCCGGTCCTTAAGGCTTCCTGAGAAATCAAAACATGGGTATATATATATATAATATATATATAAATTATTTCATTCCAAAATTATAATTTCTAAAACAAATTACTCTGTTTAAATCGACCGCCAGATGTCACGGCTTTCCTTATATAAAATAATTGTTGTTCGTTTCCCGTTGGCCGGCTCAAATCTTTTTGTACATATGTAAATAAGTCTTTTATTTTCTTCTTTATGCCTCGAATCAGGTATTTCTTCCTTAATTATGTATTTTAAATTCTATAAGGTCAATTAAAGCTATTTCTGATCTTAACTATTTTTTTTATTTTTACCACGACTGCAATATCAATAACATAAAATGCTCATATATCAAAACAATATTACAAACATACTCATGTATCCTTGAACAAGAAAATAATTTCATTTCAAATATCAAATTTATTATGACATATTGAAAATAAAAAGGCATATCCTGACCTGAAGCACATGTGCTTTTCAGAAGGCAGAGCGCCATCTGGTGGAACAGAAATCAACTATTCATTGATTTAACCTGTTCCCTGATATTTGGCCAACCCATTTTCTTGATAAATCAAGAAAAGTCATCAACGAACATTATAACATATATATAATTTGATAGTAAAAAGGCATATATTGGATTGAATAAAATATTTTATTGTCAATATTTCGGTTGGCTGAACGCCAACCTTTATCGAGGCATTACATTTTTGTATACACAACCTCAGCGCCGCATAGTGTTATAATATCACAGTCTTAAAATTCTATTTTCACACATTAGTAATAACCTGTAAATTCTAGAAACCACTTGTTTAATTATTTTTACATTTATCGCTTCAAATCGCTTTTGTGTATACCAAAATGTAATGCCTCGATAAAGGTTGGCGTTCAGCCAACCGAAATATTGACAATAAAATACTTTATTCAATCCAATATATGCTTTTTTAATATCTAATGATTTAAGTATATATTGCTCTATTTTCAAATATATTTCATTGTGTGTCTCATAGAGTATATTAATCATAATTCCTTAGGTAATGTTAAATATTTATGGCATAGAGAGCTATCACTGAAGTTTCTAGAGAATATATCTTACATCAAAAATGTTTTAGTGTTCTGATTAAAATTGATATTGAATCTTTTAAATATAACACAAAAAAAAATATATAGATTTTTCTACCTGACAGGTTTTTATCTTTTTCTAGATGTATAACAACATACATTTTTCATTTTAAAAATAGCTTTTAAAAATGTATTAAGATTCTTGTTAAATAAGAAAATATGTTTTAAATCTACAGGAGAGAAAAGTTGGAAAGAATAAAAAAAACTTAGCCTAGTCGTCTGATTTCAACACAATTTACATTCTTTCTGCCGAGAAAAATTTCAATTCGAACTTGGAGAAAACACATTTCTCTCTCCCCTAAATAATATGTAATTCAGAGATCTAAAAAAAAACTTTGGATTTTTTCCAGAAGCTATTGGTGACCTAGATTTTAAGGTGATTTTCCTTTGCAATAAAAATCTGATTTCATTTGAAGGGGAAGAATTTAAAGAAACCTCTCTTTAAATATAATTCATTATTACTTAATATATTGTCGTTCTTTTTGTGTAAATATGAATTTTTATAAAATATTCATATAATATAAAAATATTTTTAAAAAAATCAGTTTTTGAATATATACTCGCTTAGCTGTCTTGAAACCATTTTATAATGTTTCTAGCACATCGCTTTGTTAACAATAAATAAAGAAATATTAGCTAAAGACTGAGATATGTCATCAAGGTATATATTACACAATGGCATATGTTGTTGAATTCGACGACTAGTTGACTTAGAAACGTTATTTTGAAAAATTAAGAAAAAGGCAAATATCCCCGTTACATGATTCTTCAGGATGCCTGAAAAAGTCAGTTTTTTTTGTGTTGTTGAGTAACAGCATGCAAAACGCTGACGAGGACCAACAGCCCGAAACGCCTAAGTGGTTAGATTTTCTTGATTAGTCAATAATGAGTATTTGGCTGATTCTGTAATAATGTAAAAAAAAATCAACTATTATTTGATATTTATTTCGAATGATGGCTCTAGCCAGCAGCAAGTTTAACTTGCACGATCAGGTGATGCCTTTTTCTTAATTTATTCACCTAATCCCAGTACAATTTCACTTTGGCACTATTTTTTTCAAATTAATGAGAAGTATAAAATTTTTCGATGAAAAAAATATTAGAAAATTAAAACTTCACCAATGTGTTTCTTTATTGGTATGCCAACCTTCGGATATTTATTGTCCTTCTACAGACATATGCTGGTAGATGTGCCCCAAAAATGTCACCATAATGCGTTACGGTAATAATATAACTAACCTATGATATATATATATATTTTTAAATCAACAAAAGGTATTCAATAAGTATAACAAAAGTATATAAAAAAGATGATAATGAATCTACAAGAAAGGTAAATTAGTAGGCAAATAGAGGAGACATGAAGAATTACAAGAAGGGGCCAAAAGTAAACAACATGTCAATGATAAAAAAGAGAAAAGTACAAGAAATAAACAAGAGGTCGAGAATTAATCAAATATAGGTCATATGGAAGCAGACAGAAAGAGAGAGAGAAAATAGACGAAAATATATCAAGGAAATAGACTAAAAGATCTCAAGAACTAGTCAAGAAGATGTCAACAAGTAAACAAGGTGAATTAGACGATAAAAGACGAGAAATAGATGAGAATAGGTCAAGAAGTAGACAATAAATAGACAAGAAACATACAACTAGATGAGAAGTGCTCAAGAAGTAGTCAAATTCTACTAGAGGTAGTCATGGCGTATTCAAGAAGTAAACAGAAAATAAACAGCAAGACCAGATGACATTGGAGACACAATCCATAATAAATATGCAATTATGTAAAATATGTATTTTCTCTTCAATATGGATATTGGTATATCATTTACGTCGATTTATTTAAACTTCTCTTCAAGCAATTGTTTGATGGCGTTCTAGAAACATATAAACATTCACTTCTCAAACTAACGCTTATTTAATGGCGGTTTATAAATACTATACAATATATAGGAAACACAATTACTGTAATGGCAAAAGAAGTCTCTTATATTTTCAAAATTCCAATTACTTGAGAATAATTAAAATACATTTATTGAACAATTATTTTCTAACACTAATTAAGAACGCTTAATTTGTAATTAAAAATAATGATACACATGTGCTATCTGTGATTAGAAAGTTATATTTATATTAAGCTATTTTTATTGTTTTTCCAATAAAATAGAAAATGATTTGAAACTAATGAAGTGAGAAATAAAGTGGTTTATAAAATATTAGTTTAGAGAACTATTTAAACTATTAATTGTTTGTGAGGCGCGGGTACTTTGTAATTAAATTTTATTTGTTGATGAATTATTTTGAATCTTTGAGGAAAGCAATTAAAATAGTTAGCAGGCAATGGTGCATTAAATTGTATCGGAGGGAACTTTGGTGAATTTGAGAAATTTCTAAGAGGGTCCCAGTGCGATAGTAAAATAAAGAAAGACTGAAATGGCGGATATCCCAAGTGAGATGTTTGGAAGTGGATCAAGAAATCTTGAAGGACATTTGAAAAAGATAAAACGGTTGAACAGAACATATGCTGAGGTGGATCGATGGCTGTGTGGAGCGGAATTAATAAGAACTGGACTAGTGGTCAATATATGGAAGAATAGGTACGAACCATGTTAGATCAAAATGACGCCACTTGAAATAAAGACCTGCTCTAAAAAAACAGGAAATGTTTAAAAAGGAAAATATATCACATGTATACCTAGTACAGGACAAAATAGATGTGGTGGCTAGGAATTGGCGATTGTGATTGCACGTTGTGTCTACCTATATTGAAGGCAGTTTACTCTGAACGTTTATGGTGTTGGCTGAGTTTGCACGTTCAAAATCCCGGAGCTTGCATGTTGATGGTGCTTGCAGATTTTGCACTTCCTAGTGCCAGGTCTTGTACATTTATAGTGCTAGTACTTGCACGCACATGATGCTTGCAGGTCTTGCACGTTCATAGTGCTAGAGCTTTCACATTTATGGTGCTTGCAGGTCTTGCACGTTCATAGTGCTAGAGCTTTCACATTTATGGTTCTTGCAGTTCTTGCACGTTCATAGTGCTAGAGCTTTCAAATTTATGGTTCTTGCAGGTCTTGCACGTTCATAGTGCTAGAGCTTTCACATTTATGGTTCTTGCAGGTCTTGCACGTTCATAGTGCTAGAGCTTTCACATTTATGGTGCTTGCAGGTCTTGCACGTTCATAGTGCTAGAGCTTTCACATTTATGGTTCTTGCAGGTCTTGCACGTTCATAGTGCTAGAGCTTTCACATTTATGGTTCTTGCAGATCTTGCACGTTCATAGTGCTAGAGCTTTCACATTTATGGTTCTTGCAGATCTTGCACGTTCATAGTGCTAGAGCTTTCACATTTATGGTTCTTGCAGATCTTGCACGTTCATAGTGCTAGAGCTTTCACATTTATGGTGCTTGCAGGTCTTGCACGTTCATAGTGCTAGAGCTTTCACATTTATGGTTCTTGCAGATCTTGCACGTTCATAGTGCTAGAGCTTTCACATTTATGGTTCTTGCAGATCTTGCACGTTCATAGTGCTAGAGCTTTCACATTTATGGTTCTTGCAGATCTTGCACGTTCATAGTGCTAGAGCTTTCACATTTATGGTTCTTGCAGATCTTGCACGTTCATAGTGCTAGAGCTTTCACATTTATGGTTCTTGCAGATCTTGCACGTTCATAGTGCTAGAGCTTTCACATTTATGGTGCTTGCAGGTCTTGCACGTTCATAGTGCTAGAGCTTTCACATTTATGGTTCTTGCAGATCTTGCACGTTCATAGTGCTAGAGCTTTCACATTTATGGTTCTTGCAGATCTTGCACGTTCATAGTGCTAGAGCTTTCACATTTATGTTTCTTGCAGATCTTGCACGTTCATAGTGCTAGAGCTTTCACATTTATGGTTTTTGCAGATCTTGCACGTTCATAGTGCTAGAGCTTTCACATTTATGGTTCTTGCAGATCTTGCACGTTCATAGTGCTAGAGCTTTCACATTTATGGTTCTTGCAGATCTTGCACGTTCATAGTGCTAGAGCTTTCACATTTATGGTTCTTGCAGATCTTGCACGTTCATAGTGCTAGAGCTTTCACATTTATGGTTCTTGCAGATCTTGCACGTTCATAGTGCCAGATCTTGCATATTCATAGTGCTAGAGCTTCACGCACATGGTGCTAGCATATTTTGCACGTTCATATTGTCAGATATTTCGCGTTCATGGTGCTTTCAGATCTTGCTCGTTCCTAGTGCCAGATTTTTCGCGTTCATGGTGTTTGCAGATTTTGCACGTTCATAGTGCTAGATCTTGCACGATCATGGTGCTTGCAGATCTCGCTCGTTCAGAGTGCCAGATCTTGCAACTTCATAGTGTCCGAATATGTACTTTTAGAGAGATATATTAAAATATAATCCATATGAATAAATAATAAATATTTATGGGGGTCTGCTTGTTTGTGGATATCTTTGTTTGTTCCACATATGTTCCCAGAATATTCGACCTATCCTGATGAACCATATAGAATAGGTTTGAAGCAATGTTGTAGTCTCGAGCTCGGAATAAGCAAACTAGTCCAATTATAGGCTAATTATCATATTTCCTTTTATAAACGCAAAATATGAGGCGGATCCGTTTCTGTCCCTAATTGGCGGCTGGCATGCACGGATTTCTTCACTTAGAGCTATTTTTATTTAATGGTTGTTATTTTATATTTAGGGATATGTAAGAACTGTATTCATCATCGCAATTCTTTTTTGTGTGTTTACATTAACAAATATTAGAATCAATATTGAGAGAAATTCATATGATACATTTATGTCTGAAATAATTTTATTATCTTATGTTTTATATTAATGGTTTGAATCATCATTACTACTATATTTCTACTGATAATAATATAAATATCAGTTAATACAATATTTTATGAGAGATGATTTACAAGCTTGTTATTGCTCTATATCCTTCTTTTCAAACCGGTTTGGGATTAGAGATGAGAGTCCGCCATTATGCTGTTATCACCTCTTCTTTATTTACAACTGGTGTAAGCCTTGGTTTTAGGGTTTTCTTCTACAGACTTACAGTATCTTTTGAATGCCTTCTTCCTCGAAGGCCTGCCAATTGTAAAGAAAAAAGAAAGGATTGCAGAATAATCTTTCTCACACACACACATTTGAGAACGTATTTTCTTCAATGATTATCAGTTTCCTTGAACTATAAACTTATTAAAATACTTTTAAAAGAATACAAAATTAGTTTAAAATATTTTTAAAATGATTTTAATATATGAATAAATCCTCCAATAGAAATCAAATTTGAATATCAAAAATGAAATCAAGGATGTTTCACAAGGATGACTTCAAACTTATTTTACAAGCTATAGAGAGACATTAAAATCTATCAAGAAATCAGCACTAAGATAAAAAATTTGAAAGAAAAAACGAAATCGCGCTAAGAGATTAGACCAGTTTAGAAACAACTAAATCTCCCAAAAAGAAATGCCCTTTCAATATTTCATGCAGGCCATACAAATATTGCCTGGCGATTGATCCCAAGCTTCGATCTTCCTTCGATCAGGTAGTGTTCGATCCCCCATAAAGTATTTACGCCTTTTTATGTGCACAGAATATTCGATTGTTCGATTATTCACGATGATGATGATAATAGGCTAATTAAAGATTATTTTTCCAATTAGATCAGTGCCGTTTGAATCAAATATGATTGGTTCTGCTGCTGCCTTATATTTCAATTGGTGTGTTGAATGGAGAAGTGTTCTATATGATCAAGAAAATTGAATTGTTGTAATGGCTGCGATAAAGTGACGTATGGGTTTTCTGTTTACTTTGAGATTTCTTCTATTTCTTAGTCTAGAGAGTAAAAAATAGTTTAGTAAGCTAAAACGGTTTCCAGATTTATATATCTATATATAGAGATTAATATATTAATTTTCTATTGAAATAGCTATTCTGTGGTTACTATGGTTTTTATATAACCGAAGAAAGTGAAAATCTTCGATGTTGCCGGTCGTGTGTTTTTTTTTTCTGTTTTTTTTTTGTTTATTTCAAGGAGACAGAAAATTTTGTTTACACTTGGTTATTTCGTGTGTCTTCAAAAAGTAACTGTGTATCAAATATCTTTCCAGGTTATTGCGTGAATCCCGATATACATGCTAAAATCTACAGCTTCCTTAAGTTTTGTTCATGAGTTTATATTGAATAGTAAAGAAATCTTCCTTAGATGTATATAAAAAAGAACAATAAAATCAAATATATTACGAAAGATTACCTCCTATTTCTCAGTTTATTGATTAATAAAAAATATCTACCAATTACATGGCTCGTATAAACCGTTTTCAACAAAGGTCAAAACTGTTTTGGTCCTTTATTCATATAGATCCATATATATAGGGATGAACCTTTCTTACTATTCCTTTATTTAATGAATGGCAAATTAACTCCAACTACAATCAATGTTGATTATTAATATTCTAGAAATGAACTCGTATACTTACCAATATGTTGACACGAGATTCTATTATATATTGATACCTGAAATACTTTTATACAAAGTAAAAGTAATTAATTATTCATAATATATTATATTATCAATATGGCGCCTCATTAAATCTTTATATCTACTTCAAGACAAAAGGCATGTTTACACATACCCCAAATATGTTATCTTGATTACCAATATGATAAGAAATGTATTTAACGAATGAAAAGGATATTTCTTATATGTTAATAAAAGCACCTCTCTAGCTCTCTATTAACCAACGTTACGGATCAGTAAGACCTCAACAATTAAATTTCCTAGTGAAAAACGGTTCAATAAACCCAGCATTACGAATTGATAACGCTAGCCCCATATAGAGTGTGATTTTTCAATCACCTCAATGCATTATTTTTTACCATTGTGTGGTCTTGAGTTTAAATATATCGGTCCATAAAATTAAAAATAATATTTAAAAATAAATTTGAACATATTAATTATGCACAGTTACTAATCTTCTATCAATTTGATTTCTTACCAATATGGATATAATAACACTGGCTAGAACACTCCGACCTGTTGTATTGATGAAGATAACGTACTCATCAATCTAGTATGATGATATTCTCTACCTACTGTGGTTTCTGCGAACCACTGTCACCAATTTCTATGTAAAACGTGGTGGTATCATGTCCATGGAGCAGATCAGATCGGTCCGTGCACCCTGATCACAATACCGGCCAACTGAGGTGCCTTGTTCGTGGATGTTCTCTTCTGGATTGATGTCTGCCATATAGAGGGCTGCAAGGATGGCCGGGGAAACGGTATATTATGTAAAACGTGCTGTAATTAAATGATGGTAGTAGGTTGCCGTAACTTAGGATGGTAAAATCTCACCACACAGGCGAGTATGTTCATCAATATACATAAACCATTTGTTTGCTATGGTTTTCTCTACTCCGATATGTGTATTAGTGTATGAGTCACATGCACCATGCGTATCATGACAACTGAGAGGAGGGAATGCAACAACATCCTCCCCCTGTCTTAAGAGGAACTTTCTCAAAGTGTAGAAGCTCCCAGGCTGAAGTGGTAAATATGTAATATATGTATTTAGCATCATCTATCTTTTTGACGTGACAACGTATTAAATTAGGTTGCGGCTGGGAGTCACTTATGAAAAAGTGTAACGCCCGGTAACGTTACGATGAGTCACCGAACGAGAGTGCTGCGCGCGCAGCTGCGCGCGCAGCGCTAGAGAATTAGGCGCATTGAATCGGCGCATGCTTGTCTCTGTCTTTGTCTTTCTCGAACGTTCTTGGCGTTGGAAAAACAAGAAAGCGTCATAATACAAGTTCACACGTGTGGTTAAAGTATCGTCAGCTGTGTCTGTAGTGAAAATGTGGAGTGCTTAGATTCGTCATTTACAACAACTACAACAATAAAGGTAAATAATTGTACACTGATATTTCATTATCGTAAACTATGATTGATTGATTAATTATTAGATTGACACAAAAGTTGAGAAACTGAGTTTATAGGTTATGTCATACTATTGATAAATGTTGATAGTGTTAAGTAAATTATTAGTTTAAAATTAATTAATTAATTAATTATTATTTTACAAATTTTAAATAGTTTCAAATTTATTTAGAAAAAATTTGAACCTTCGATCTGAATAAATGTTTTGATTTTCGAATTGATTATTTAAAATTACAAATATTAAGAAAAAGTGGCAGATATAAAGAAACTTTATTTAAACTGTGTTGAGCAAGAATTTTAACATCTAATATAAGTAAATGTTTTAATTTTCAACTTCATCATTTACAATTACAAATTTTATTCAATTTCAAATTTATTTAGCAAAAATTTGAACCTTCGATCTGAATAAGTGTTTTGATTTTCAAATTGATTCTTTAAAATTAAAAATTCATCCATTCAATTTCAAATGTTCAACAGGAATCACCACTCTCAAAACAATGGAAACGGTGCCTTCAACTTCCAGTACTTCAATGGAGACGGAGGATATCGTGCCGTCAACGTCTGCAGTACCTTTCGTTGTTCCACACACCACCTCTACCGCCAGAACGAATGCTCAGCGACAACGTGAGTACAGACTACGAAAAGCATTGACCAGAACTCCTGAACAAGTAAGAGCCTTTGCAAAAGCGGCTGCGGAGAGGCAACGCAGGTTCAAGCTACGTAAATCTGCTAACATAGCCCTCACCAGCGGTACGTCAGAGTCACCTGCTTCAACGTCTTGTTCTGTGGTGGAGAGAACAAGCGTTCCTGTCGTGGCGGAGAGAACGAGCGTTCCCCTAACTAACGCTCAACGGCAACGTGCATTCCGACAACGTAGAGCAGCATCTTCTCGGACTGATGTACAACCGACTACTTCTTCAAGCCAAACAGCAATACAACTGGAACAATCCACCTGGTATACCAAATGGTCATCGTCAATACGGAGATTTCAATCTACTTTCCTGGACAACGATTTTGGCCATGCTTGCTCGGTTTGTGACAGATTGTGGTTCAAGAATGACCTTAAAACCATCACTGCACTACAACTGAAGGTAATCTAGGATTGGTACGTTAAGGAAAATCGGCAGCTACGCAAGGAGGATTATACAAAGTCTTGCAACACCTGTAGACAATCGCTGAATAAGCGTAAGCTTCCTACTCTCGCAAAGGTCAACGGCTTCTCATATCCTGACATACCTCCAGGTCTACCGCCTCTGGATCCTATCAGTGAACGTTTGGTCTCACCGCGCCTTCCATTTATGCAAGTGCGTCGACTGCGTCATGATTTCTCTTATGGAATTATTGGACAAGTGATAAACGTCCCAGTCAACGTACAAGACATGGTAAAATGCTTGCCTCGCCATCTAGAAGAGGACGATGTTATCAACGTTAACATCAAAAGGAATCTTGCACACAGAACAAATTACATCAGCGGGTACATGTCTAAGCGTACGGTCAAATAATGGTTAGATGTACTTCAAAATTCAAGTCTATATCGTTTGTACGATATCAAAATAGATTTGTCAAGACTGCAGCCTGCATTGCCATCAGATGAAGGCCTTCAAGATGATCCTGCTAATCGGATCGAAGCAATCTCCGCCGAATATACGCCCGAGTCTGAAGTTCTTGCTGCGAGACAGCACACACTACTGTGGAATGAAGAGGATTGTCTTGACATCGCACCAGGACATCGAGCAACGCCTCTTAACATGTACATTGTTTTAGTAAACAAAATATATTTCTATAGTTAAAATTTGTGCAATTCTTATTTTCATTCAATTCCTTGTTCCTATTGTGCAATTTAATTATATTCATATCAATAAATATTCTACCGTTGTCACGTAAAATCTTCGCCCGTAAAACCGACTTTACAGGCAACCATTTTTTTTTTTAAATTCTATATACCAGGTACACTAATGGATGAAAAAACTTTAGGAAGTGACAAGTCTTTGTTGTCGCCGATAATCTGTTTTTTTTTTTTGTTGTTGTTGTTTTTGTTAAGGGGAGACAGAGGCATATCTTTCAGAGTTATTATCTGAATACCGGTATACACGCTGAAAAGTACAACCTTTTAAAGATTTTTCTCCGTGAGTATATATATAATCTAATTGTGATACTGAGGGTCAATAAAGGTTTTTGAATCGTCTAGGTTGTTATGGTACTAGATGGTTTCCAGGAGAAGATAGAAAGACGTATCTAGTTAAATGATCAGGTAAACAGAGAGGTATCACAATCCTATCTCAAGGTAATCCCACACTACGCTGGAGAGTCTACACTAAAGATAATGGAGATGATCCAACCTAATTAAATTTACCTTCGAATTTTACCATTAATTAACCGAGAGAATTAAGTTAATGGTGAACTCTCTTTTTTTAATTTGAAAATTTTAAAACGAGCCTCTCGCGATATTACAATTCCCACTAACGGTTTTTAAGATATTAACCATTATGCTTTTAAAATTTCTATTAGGTTTTTTTCTCCTATCGTAATTTTGGAATAGTTTAAGGCGATATTTGGTGAAAAGATAGAATGATTTGAAAAATAGTTTTAATTTGTTTCGGAAAGAGGAATAATTAGACTTGTTTTTTCGGATTGAGAAGATAATTTCCATAATTTGATTTTAAAAATTATTTCAATTAAGTTCATATCTTATTTCAAATCTGATTCTTTATTCTGCAAGATTGGTTATAAATTGCATTTCTCTTTGATTTCAAAGTAAGTCTACCATCTTTGTTAATGGGTAAATTCTGGAATATTACAAGTCCGGTATAATGAAATGTTAGACCCAATGGTATTGTGCGGTGGTATTTTATGCGGAGTTTTAAAAATATCGACGCTTCATTATCCTTTGTCGTATTTACCAAAAAGATTTCTCTGAATCTTATCTTTGTCAGAGATTTCTTGGTTTCTATAAAATGAGAAGAGGTTACTACATATCACCAGTTCTTCATTTTACAACATCTTTGAAGAACTAACAGAACACAATTGGTGACATATTGTAGATTCGAAAAGTGTGTGTAGGTTTATAAAATTAAAAAGTAAATTTTCCATCAGAAAATTCTGTGTGTAGTGCCCCATTCTTTTTACCTATAATATGAATTGAATATTTCAAGCTACTGATGTGTTTAACGCAATACATGAAACTTTTGTATTATATTTTTTATCGGATGAAAATAGTTGAAAATTTGACTTTTATTCTATTAGGAAAAATAATGTTCTTGTTCTAGAAATATTCTGCAGAGAACAAATGCTACTTTTTGGGTTCCTATACAGTGAAACTGCAAGATACTTTCTGAATATTTGTATAGCATGTGTGTCTACTTATATTAATAATGGCTGTTATTCTTAGAGTGTGAGAGAGCCTAGCTCATCAGTAGTGAACCCTTCAGCGGTTTCGCCAGTTTAATCTGCCATACTACTAGTAGACTAAACAGCTTATATATCCGAAACTCTAGAAAAATTTCCGACACTCTTAATTGACAATAATTCTGCTTTGCATTACTTACCTCGCGGATCTGTAGGTCCCCAGCGACCGCAACGGTGACAATAGTTAAACGAACTGCGCATGTTTTACTTGGATATCGCTAGAAAAATGAGAAAGTCAATCAGTGGGAGGCTAAAGCACACACCGTAGATATTAGAATACAATATAAAGTTGTGGGAGAATGGTATTCGTCTACCAAAAGTGACACCTCTCTCTTTAAAAATACATTGAAACCATGCATTGAAGTTAATCGCCTTAGTACAAAGTGTAATGGCGGCGATAAAGAATTAGCCACAAAACCAGTTTTGGTAAATTCAGACAAATGGCAAGCCTGTATATTGGCTTTTCCACTTCACCAGCTTGAATACCTATTTGAAAATTCGACCGATTTCATAATTCCCTTCTCGTTTGATGTTATAAAATAGAAGTACTCCTATACTGTGTGTTTGATGAGGGCCAATGCCCGAAACGATGGTAAACAGGGTAGCATTTTGGTGGCAGTTCAGGTAGCATTTTGTCTGAATTTATCAAAATTGATATAGTGGGGCTCATTCTTTATAACAACCATCACGTTTTTTTTTACTGTGGGGTTATAAACTTTACAATGTATTGTTTTAATTTATTTTTAATGGGTAATATGCTACTCTTAGTATATTAGCATACATATAGCAAAATTAAGGCATATTTTATTTCACCAGTTAATCTTTTTAGAATCCGATGTAAACAAAATCTAATTGAAATCCAAGTTCAAAATTCCTTTGCTTGGTCGATAACACAAAAGCTTTAAATATGAAATTTAACACAAAAAAAAATATTTTCATATTTTAAAAACAAATTAAAAAGTGAACAGCGCACTACTTATATCGAAATAGTGTTTACTAAGTGAGCAAGCATTTCTAGGCCAAATGATTGGAAAATAAAGCGGTCTCCTCTCAGCCAATCATCAAACAGGGATCGCCGGAAGTGGGCGATGATTGGAGAGGACTTAAGAAAGGTGAATTTGACGATTGGAAGTTCCCAAAATTAATTATCTGGGGGCCCTCGCGGAGAAAGAGAGCCAATTTTAGGCTTAGAGAAGGCTGTTTTAAGGTTGAGTACGTGAGGTGGTTGGCAATGGTTGAGCAGCCTTTGTAATTTAGAGTTGGGCTCAATTAAATGTAACGGAAGAATTGCTCGCTTCAAAGTCCTCAATGGGCGGTTCTTTGTCGATAGACACCTATCTAGATAGATACTTACCTCTCTTATATATAAATAAATGGATGTAAAGAAACATTGATAAATGTTTTTTTTTATTCCGCATCAATGACGTGTAACTGCCGATATACGGTGCTGGAATATTAACTAGCATAAAATGTATATTGAAAATATAAGTTGATAGATACCTATCTAGATATACATTTGCCTGTCTTTTATATATATTCAATAAAATGCGTAACATTGATAAGGATGAGTGTTTTTTTTATTCCGTACCAATGACGCGTAATTGCCAATATACGGTTAGAGTAGATTAACTAGCATAAAAATATATATATATATATATTTAAAATATTTCGGTTCATAGATACCTATATAAATTTAAATTTGCCTGTCTTTTATATATATTCAATAAAATGCGAAACATTGATAACTACTTTTATTTTTTATTCCGCACCAATGACGCGTAACTGCCGTTATACGGTTGGATTATATTAACTAGCATAAAAAATATATATATTTAAAATATTTCGGTTGATAGACACCTATATAAATTCAAATTTGCCTGTCTTTTATATATATTCAATAAAATGCGAAACATTGATGAATGTTTTTTTTTTATTCCGCATCAATGACGTGTAACTGCCGATATACGCGGTTGGAGTATATTAACTAGCCTAATATATATATAAATTTATTTAAAATAGTTCCGTAGATAGATACCTATCTAGATTTAAATTTGCCTGTCTTTTATATATATTCAATAAAATGCGAAACATTGATAAGGATAAATATTTTTTTTTATTCCGTACCAATGACGCATAACTGCCGATATACGGCGTGTTAAAAAAGTATTAACTAACATAAAGTATACATTTAAAATATTTCGGTCAATATACACCTCTCTAGATGTATATGTATTTTCTTGTCTTGTATATATATATAAATACGTTGTTATGGTTTAATGTACATATCTTTGTGTACATGTACTTATATTTTTTTTATTCCGTACCAATGACGCATAACTTTCCGATATACGGTGTGTTAAAAAAGTATTAACTAACATAAAGTATACATTTAAAATATTTCGGTCAATATACACCTCTCTAGATATATATGTATTTTCCTGTCTTGTATATATATATAAATACGTTGTTATGGTTTAATGTACATGTGTTTGTGTACATATACTTATATATTTTTTATTCCGTACCAATGACGCGTAACTACCGATATACAACTTTTTTGTATATTAAATAACATAAATTTAAACATTTCTATCTGAAATATCCACATTATAAAAATAGATATTAGTTCTCAAATTATTATTCTATTTTAAAATATATACTTGTGCTATAGATGTACTATATATTTGTACTGTGAGAGTTCACTGCTGATAAGTTATGTCTTCCTGATATTTTTCAACGCAGTGAGGGGAAAGTAAATATTTTGTTCTACACTTATGGACAAAACTTAAAGGAAGTGTTAATTCTTTTTGATGCCAATAGTCGTCTTTTTTTGAAGAAGAAGAAAACAAAAGCATTTTTGTTCACACTTGATTATCTTGTGTCTTTATACACCATAAAATATATTTCAGAGGTATTGTCTGAATCACGATATACATGCTAAAAGGTATACTATCATTATGTTTTCATGAGTGTTACATGACCTTCATAAAATTTGTATTTAATGGTTATATATTTCGGATAGAATAGTAAAATGTCTATATATCTTTAGTAAACAAAGTAAAAACAAATATAAAATCTCGAAGATTTATTTATTTTAAAAAGAGCTAGGCGAGCTTTCGGTTATTCATTTTTAGGTCTGTTAGATATATTGTTTGAGATATACCTAGACATTTTGGAAACTTCAACTTCAATATCAGTAAAAATTTGAATCAATTGGTGTGTGTGATTATTATTGAAATTATGAAAAATAGAAAGTCTCATAAATCAATATATCCAAGTGAATTATATGAGAGTAGGTATAATAATATTTATAAATTATATATATGAAAACATTTTTATATTCTATTTGAAATATGTATGTTTTAGGTTGATTAGAGAAAGATATAGAGAGGGAAATATACAATTATATATATAAATTAATCTCTATATTTCTACTCCAGTAGCATTCAATAAAATGAGAAAGATAGGATAGAATAATGTGTTCGCTGTAAGATAAGGTGGTGATTGTGTTAGAGTCGTTTTCTTTGATGAAAGAATACGATGGCTTCCTTTGTAAGACAGGGGAGAAAGGAATCACATATATAAAGAAAGGAATATGTACATATAAACAATAAGTAATATCTTGAATATATCGATAATTATAATTAGGACAAAATATACTTTTAAATTAAACTGAAGAAAAGCCTTATGATTGGTTGAAATCGAATTATACATTTCACTCTACCCTACTCCGTAACACGGTATACTGGTATTGTGGCTAATTCTTTATCGTCACCTCTTTAACTAGGATGATGCATAGGGCGCCATTATTATTATGCACAGTTAAAGGGAGAATGCCTCTTTTGTACATATATATATGAACAAAAACAATAGAAAAAAAATAATAAATGGGTCAGGTGTTGATATTAAAAATAAAAAAGCCATATCCTGACCAGGAGCACATGTGCTTTTCAGAAAGCAGAGCGCCATCTGGTGGAACAGAAATCAACTAAACATTGAATTTGCCTGTTCCCTGATATTTGGCCAACCCAAAATTGATTTCTGTTTCACTAGATGGCACTCTTCCTTCTGAAAAGCACATGTGTTCCTGGTCAGGATATTCCTTTTTTAATATAATATATATATATATATATTATATATATATATATTATATATTATATATATATATATATATATATATAATTGATATATAAGAGAGATCGTACAAATGTGATATTGTACTGGGATAAGGTTCATAAATTAAGAAAAGGTTGCCCGATAAGAAGATGCCCTTTCTTCTTTTCTTATTATATATATATATGTGTGTGTGTGTGTGAAAATAGTACAAAAGTAGAATTATACTGTGATCAGGTCGATAAATTAATAAAAGACATCTCCAGAGCCATCAACCACATGCAATCAGCAACTTTAGGTGACAGGATCAGGAGATGTATTTTTTAATAAGATGTCATATTTTTAAAAATAATGCTTATTTAGAATCTAATAAGGTCTGTTTATCCAATATTTTGATGGACAGATCGTCCAGTTATTATGGATTTCTCTATATCATTATAATATTGTAATATATATTGCAGAGAAAATTGAGGGATGTTTGTATTTATGTATCAGAAGAGGCATCCTTTCCTTTATAAATGCATTAAAATTTCATTTTGTTTATAATATTATATAATTTTATTTATACTTCAACTCGTATCCGTTTGGTGATATATTGTATCGTTTTTTATCCTGTAAAAGGTTTCGTTCCCGAAAGCTAGAGAGATTTGAGATTTAGAAATTAAAAAAAAAAAAAAAAAAACCCTGAACGCCTAATGTTTTCATCATAATACCATAATATTGGTACAAAGATAATTTTATTGAATCAGGCGTTTCATGAAACCGATCTCAATATATTCGAGATGGACTATTAATTTCCAAATGGTAAAACTTGTTATAATTCAAAAATTCCTTCTAAGTTATCTTTACTTCACAACAAATTACGTGATTCTGTTAAGCTATTGTCGTCATAAAATTATAAATATTTTAATAAAAGATAGGGTTATATCGATTACAATTTTCATTTATTTATTTTCTACCCGACGGTTCAGTAACTCTGTCATTCTCCTCATGGGATAATTAAAGAGAGTGAATGATCAGTGGAACTTCAGGAATAAAAAGGTAATTAGTTGCCCCCCGTGGCTGTATGTTCCCAAACAAACTTCAAACAAACAAATAATATTCAAAATTATATTTGTTTTATAAATCTCTGATTAATATACCTTGTATGTACTTAATAACCTTATATAAATTCAAATCATATTGAATCAAAGGCGAATACATTCAGATAAAATAATCAAATATACAGTAATTTATATAATTTATTATATTATTTAATTTAGATATATATTGAAGTTTCAATCAGAGCTTACATACACACACACAATAGGAAAATACAAAACACAATGTAGTTGCTATGGTAACTTATCCAATTGTTTATTTAAGTTGAGCTAATTTAAATTCAAACGAATAAATTCAATCATATGAAATAAGATTTAATATTTCGTGTGTGTTCTACCATCAATTCAGAAATTGGTTTCCACATATGTTTTAGAGATCAGATATTATATGTATCAATATAGGTTAGAAACCAATATATCGACCATGTCGATTTCTATATCTGCATATAGGCTCTGTGCAAATAATGGGTTTCTTTATAGTATGCAAGAATATATATAAAACACAATTTTAATTATAAAATAGTATATTTGGGATATAAGTAACTATTGATTATTTAAAATAATATTTACATCAATTTTCTTCTGTGTTATCCTTTTCAAAATGTTTTGATTTTTAAACGCCGTTTCTTCATGCGACTGAAAATAACATGAATTGGAGAAAACTCCAATTTGAATATATGTGTTGAAGCAATATTTCTTAGTTATTCTTATTAATTAGATAATTCTTAGTAATTTTAATGGTCAGCAATTTATATGTATCTAAACACATTCAAATATATATATTTCGATACATATAAATTGCTGACCATTTAAATTGCTACACGATAAAGGGGAGTTATAAGATACATACAAAATTTGCATGAAAGGAACACATGCTTGGATATGCAAATTACCAGATTTTGCTACCTGAAAAGTGAAGCAGATAAAAGTAAACCCACACACGGATCATAAAGCAGATTGGTCGAAATATTATATTAGCCCTCTCATATGAATATACCTCACAAGATTATTATGATGGTATTCTTGAAATGATTTCTTTCAATATCAAATTTGCGGTATTTAGAGCGCCAAATATAGGCACATATTTATTTTAATATTGTAACAAATTATTTATTATTTTATTAACAGAATATCATTTTTTATTTTTATATTTTGCTACTTTGTAAACTTCCCTCATTGCTTATTTTTTGTTTACCATTCATAGTTTGTTCTGGCCATAAATAAATTGCTGTGTCATCCCGTAGTTTGTCTTTCCTGATTTTCCACGTGGTAATATATATTGTTACGGTAGAGAAGACAAGTATTCCAAAAACTTAATTAAAAATAATATTTTAATCAATTAAACTTATATATTGCAAAATGTGTCAAAAGATTTTTCAAGTGGTAATTTACAAGCATGGTAAGGGATGATGACTATGAAAATATTTATGATGATAAACAACAGAATATTTAAAATAATTATTCAGTGACAATATCAATATATATATGAGAGCACATGAATTGATTTATAAATTCTCATATGTTTAGCATTTGATTTTTAAGCTAATATATAATAATACATTTATGAGAGATTATTTAAAAAAATCCAATTTTTATAAGTTAACTATTATATTTCATTATTTATAAATATTCAATTTATTCTAAATAGACATAAGAAAATATTTTTATACTTGAATTCTTCTATTAAAATATCTTTCCAAATAAAGGATTGTTTTGCGCCAACCTTTGGTTAATGTGGAACTTCATTTCTTCAGAAGTATTTTTCAAAAATAACAAATATGATGTTTTTTGCTCTAAAGAATAATAGATGTGATTTATATTATTGGAAAAAGAATTGTTTATCAACTACAATTCTATTCTTTATTCTTACAGTTAATGTTTCGGTGACTTCAATTTGATGAATCAATAGAAAATATAACATGTATTAGAAATATAGCCATGGAATATGGAGAATATATTGCAATAACTTATCATATTCTATAAAATATTAATTTCCGCACCTAGCAAATTGTTAGCATTTTTATAAGTTGTTTTCATAGATTTATATATTTATATTTTTGATCAGATGACCGGACTACTTTGCATATATATATATTTGGTTTTGAAATCATGTAAATTAGTTAATTATGAAAGGAAATTAAAAGTGTTAATTTCTTCGAGGTGTTGGTGATTACTCTGCTCGATGATAGAATAGGAAAGTCTTAGCACCCAACACAAATATATCTTTGGAAGTAAAAGTACCAAAATAATACCAAATATATATAGAGGTACAGCCTTGCAAAATATTGAATTTTTGTAATTAATTAATTTTTTATTCATTTTTGACCCAAAATTGTTTAATTAATATATATTAACACACACATATTGAAGTTATCATATATATATTATATATAGGCAGTACTACATATATATATTATATATAGGCAGTACTACATATATATATTATAGGCAGTACCACATATATATATATATATATATATATATATATATATATATATATATATATATATTAAAAAGACGTCCCGTAATATATGGTGAGATATTCCAGCGAAATGATCGAGCTATGAAATTACATGATTGCTTTATAAAAAGGTTTCCTGCATATATCCCGAATTTTAATATCGAAGGGAGGCCATATCAATCCGGTTGGTTGGAATTTATTCCAAATTGATTCTCGCACCCCATCTCCAATACCATTTGGATTTGTTCGCGCCTTAAATCCTCTATTAATTGCTTGCTGTGGAGACACAACTCACAAAAAAAGTAATTTTACGGATTAAATATATTTTCTCTCATTTAAAAAAATACTATTTAGTCACGGAATAAGCTATAGAGACCTACTCTGTATTTATGATCATCGGTTATGTGAAGTTATTCAGAGATTCCTCTATTGTTGATCTTCTGTTCAACTTTCTCTGTTTTGATTTTATGACAAAGAGGTTTGTAGAACGACATTTAAGAAGTTTTACCGCAAATGTTTCTTTTTTACAGAACGAAAAATCATTTTAATTATTTCTCCTTATAATAATTAAAATTACGATTTTTTGTTCTGTTAAAAGAAAAAAAATACGGTAAAACTTGATAAACGTCGTTCTATAATCATAGCCGCATTATATTGTATTATAAAAAGAGGTTTGTGAATAGTTTCCTTGTAAGAATAAAATCTATGACGACACTGTTTATAGTTGATGTCGCTTCAGGTTTTCGGAGAAGAGACTTAGCAGAACTCGATTTTGTAATTGTAGATATTTATAGCATGTGTATGAAAAATTGAAAGTTATATAAGCTTATGATTTTGCTTCGTTTTTAAAATGAATCGATGTTGGTTCCATATGCTTGAATTGAATATTACACTTTTAGTTATATATGTATTTTATTGCCTAAAAAGGAACACAACCAAACAAAAAAAACTACAATTACAAAATGATTTGATAACTAACAAATGGGGGAAAATAATAAATAATTATAAAAATAATGATGATAAAAATTGAATATGTCTGCCAGAAAAATGCTTCTATGAATTAAAAAAATAAGAATAATTACAAAATTAACATATAAACTTCAAACAGCATGGTTTAGCTATATTTCGTCTAAATAATTAGACTACATGTCCAAATTACTTTAGAAAATATCATTATAACATAAGACCTTGCATATCTATATAGATAGATATTATATATGAGGTGGAATATTTTATGCTCTCCTTTTGTCATATATATAAAATATAGTCATTGTTTTAAAATATTCTGAAATCTATTTTGAAAGAAACATTTTTGAAGTCATATTATGGATATTGATGATAGAAATATATGATAGTCTTCCAGAATTCTGTCATTTATATTTTATAACTATATATTTATATCAAAGTGGGAGAGAAACTATATTCTTCTAGTAATATCTGGTTGAAAGGAATAAACGTTAATTCAACTTTACCTGCCCCTAAGCAATCTTACAGATAAGTATGTGTAAATGGCTGTTGATTCTGCAAATTCAGCAAATACGTATATATTCGATAAATAGCGAGCACAACTCCCATTAAAAATATATTAAAACAATGTATTTCTCGAGGTTCTTTTCGCAAAATGCGTCGACACAGATAGGTGAATATACCTTAACACCATCTTTGGCAAATTAGAATTAAAAAGTCAACCTGTTTTAATAAATTTTAAAAAGAGCGGTATCCCTCATATGGTACATGAAGATCTTCTTCCCTCTGAAGACCTTGTTTATTTATAGTTATATTAGTATAACTTAGATTGTGAAATAATTGCAAAGGATTTGAAATCTATTCACAATCTAAGTTAAGATAGAGTTGTCTCTTGAAGATCTAGAGAGGTACAATAGAATTAACATTCGTAAATCTCTTCAGCTTGTTAGATGGCGTTGTAGCTTGAAATTCAATCTTAAAGCCATTTTTATTGAATAAAGAAACTTTTTGCAAATTATTTCGATTGATATATCGTTTTATATTAGTATAGTTAATGTATGAACGCCGTCATCTTATTCACAATTCTCACAAAGTCGTTGGAAGCATGTTCTCTGTGTCAGCTAGAATTCAATAGCCAGATAAAGAATTGATTTTTAAAATGGATGACCCAGCTGTCTCTTGTTTTTTTTTTTTAATGAAATTGAGAATAACCTATATATATTTGAAAAATGTAACTATATATTATTGTTCCGAGGTACTTTAAGTCCTTTATACTGAGGTCTTGTCTCAAGCAGCAGGGTCATCTGGCATAATGCTGGAGTTGAAGAAGCGAGATGACATTATCTGGACAGCGCCATTATCTCAGATCTGTGCTCCACGGACCGTGATCTCTTTGTGTGTGTCTCTTGGATTGTAGGTCGCAGCGGGGGAATACACTTCCGCCCACACCCATCGGTGTATGATACTTTCATAATATTAGCTCAAATCAGTATGTTATTCTTACTGATTTGAGCTTATATTATGAAAGTTAAGTCAAATTATGAAGATTTTTCACTATGAATGTTCTCTTTTATAAGTAATTCTAGCTTTCTCTCAAAAGAAAATCACTTTTAGACAGACCTAAAGTTAGAAATAATCGATATTTTCATTTAACCTTGTCGAAGAGCGATGTTCACTTGAAATCTGGCATTTCTAATAGAATAATTGTGAGATATATTTATAATTTACATAGGCTCTTCTTGTATGTTGACTTAGGTTTGTCTTTAGCTCCTCACCCCACCCCCATCTTTTTTATAATTATAATTATTGATCCGATTAAATTTATTTGGATATTTTGTGTGCGTTCGTATGTGAATATTATTTCGAGATAAATGTATTCATAAATCCTGAACAAAATGGTATATGGAGATTCTACACGCTTGTTCGGCGGTACATATACTAAAATTGGAAATTGATATAAGGTGATTCTAAATATATATCTCCCGATCTCTTTCTTTTTTTTTTCACTGAAAAATGACGTTTATTAATTCGTACATTACAATTCCACAGTAAATCTGTATAAGAGACCCAAATTAAACATGTGATGAGATAAAAATGGAATATTTACATAGGTGATGTGTACAAAATGCTAATTTAGCAAGTTAATTATAGCAGTTAAGGTTTTTTTTATTGTCTCTGTGTGGTGAATTATTGTCGGGCTTCCAGAAATTCACATATTAACTAAAACAATTTTCAGAAATACGATGTTTTTCTATTATTGTAAATGTTTGTTAAATTCACTCGAAGTGTCTGTTCTTCGTTGAATCCTTGACAAGCCAATATCTAAATGAGGTATATTTAATTATTTTTATCATTTTTTGGTTGTCAGATACCCTTTTTTCGTGATCAAATAAACATTCATGAACAAACCGTAAGAAACTCATACCTTTTAGCATGTATATCGGAATTCAGACAATAATTCTGAAATAATTTGATGCACAGTGACATTTATTGATGACATACTAGATAAACAAATGTGAACAAAATTGTCTCTGTCTCCTCAAAAAAAAAAAAAAAAAAGAAAAACGACCGGCGACTTTCCACTTCCTTAAGTTTTGTCCATAAGTATAAAATTGTTTGGAATAAAACTAAGAAGCTTATTATCTTCCTATAGATAATGGCTAACTTGTCTAAACGTGTTTCATATTTGTACTGTACATGTAGTAGTTGTTGAATCACACTTTTTCTGGTTTGATTCAATAACAAGCAAAAATATACCAAATAAAGATATTGAAACATCAGTGTGCATTGTTAATTCTTTTTTGAGTTTTTATTGGTAAGTTCTCAACAAAAGCTACACTCGGAATGGCAAAAACAAGAAAACTTTAAATAAAACATATTTAAAATAATATTTATTTCATAAAAATATATCATGATACACCAGATAATGCCCAAACATAATCGTTATAACAATTTTGTTAAGTGACATAAATAATTGTAATAAAATTCCTCCATATAAAACTTGAAACAGTTGAAAATAACTGTTAACACATGTCCATAATATGATAAAAAAGAAAATATGAAGATATATAACTTTTATTAATAGATAAATATGATATTGAGAATTGACTATATGTTTGTAACAAGGCACCTTATTTTTCACTTGAATGGCCCTATGAAAAGCCCTTCAAACGAAAGCGCTTGCTCGCATGTTAAATGTACCAATAGTATTCATGAAAATCGTTTTGAAGTTTTGTAGATTAAATTGGCGAAACTTCTGCATTCATCAACGACTGATGAGACATGGTTTCTAAATATTTTTCTATTGTTAAAATATATATTGAGATATCCTTTGTGTTTATATAGGTTAATTGAAATTATTATTAAGGCAAAAATTCTTGATATATATATATATTTTTTTATAGATAAAATACATTTTTACAGCTCTTTTTGTGATTGGAGATTATGACAGGGTCACCACTGAGAAACTAGACTATCCCAATATTTTTCCATTCCACAGAAAGGATAGCAGAAATTTATTTTATTTATAGAAAAGAATTCGGGATAATTTCGTAATTCTAACTTTCGTATTTCTGCATTTGAAATTTGGATAAGACATATAATTTCATATACAGAAGATAAAAATTTGGCTAGGTCAAAAGATATATACTCTCATATACAAAAGAGAAGTTTGGATAAGTCAAAAAATAAAATTCTTTCATATACAGAAGAGAAGTTTAGCTAAGTAAAAAAGACAAATACTCTAATATACAAATGACGTACTATATAAATATGTTATGTATTATAATAAAACATATATATTATATAAATAAACAGGACGGGATGTTATCCTGTCAGACGACCGAGGTTACGACAGTGGCTCCAATTAGAATAGAAAGTCAGTGAGTAAAATTCCACAGTAGCTGGGCCAATTAACGTTTCCGAGATAATTATCAATTATCTCATACTTTGATCAATTAACCCTTAATTGAAAATGAATAATGGAACAACTTAAGAGGTGAGAAAATTTGATTTATTGATATTCGATCTTGTGTTGGGCAAATTCCTGGGTGACCTCTCACTTGTTGGTTTTTCCTTCGCCAACTTGTGCTCTAGGATATCCTTACGTCTGTATCTATATATATCTATTTCATATTTTACAGAAACTCGATGCTATCATTCTTCTTCCTTTAAATTTATCGATTGTTAATGTTATGCTTGTAACTTGTTGTTTACTTGTTTGTTCTGTAAATAATTTCCCTCTTTTCTCTTCCAGGAAATCCCTATGACTGTAGATAAATGCCGTGAAGGGAGTCTGTTATCGGAGTCAGCTTATCAGCATGTGAACAGGCACTTTACCTTTTTAGTTTCCATTGCCAGAACAAGGATATATGGAATCTTTCATAATTTGATTTTATGAAATACAAATGCATATTTTAAATAGAATATTATAGAATATTCGTTCTAATCGGGTTATACATATTTCGTATCCATTTTATTCGTTGGTTGAGAGATTGGTTGTCTTCCTTTTCTTAGCGTCATCCAGTTGACGGATCCGCAATTTATTTCTTCTCTGATTTGCCAATGAATGCTAACTTCTGCAGCTGATTGGTTAGCGAAAGGTATGCGCACATTCCTTGGTATTGAAAGACAGAGTCTGCTAAAGAGTTTTTCAGAATGGTTAATTTTAATGTGCTATATTTGAATTTTCAAATTCATATTTTGTTCAATCTGAAGCTAAGTCTAGTTACTAAAGCTCAATTTTCTCTCATCTCTATTAATCTCTACGCAAGATATGCAAAGATGTTCAGTTATTCTGGCAACGGTTGGTTGAAGGAGTTTGAGGCACAGTCGTATTTCAACAATCACGACCCGAGTTCGAATACCGCTTTGAAACTTTTTTTTTCGCAGCAAGAATGTAAACCTACTGCTCCAATGATTCTGTACTTTTTTTGTCCTCCCAAATAAATAGCAGACAATGACCTTCCAGAATCCCTAGACCATCTTTTATTCTAAATACCTTTTTTATTTATTAAAAAAAATTCTTTTCCCCCTGAAGTATATCTTTCTCCTGGCAATTTTTTTCAGTAAACACTTCCTTTCTTTCTCTTCATCCATAACCCAGGGATACTTACTTGTGTTGCAGCTCTGTTGGCTTGCTGCTTGATTGGTTCATTGCCACAGTGCATTTT
>CP092864.1:71007647-71019645 GCA_030710605.1 Cordylochernes scorpioides | reverse complement strand
GATCGTTCTGCTTGGTAAAGCCCGTTGGTAGGACTAGAAGACCATTATATAATGGCCAATCAGTCAAGTAAAAGAGTGAATGACCTTCCAGAATGGTTGCAAGGTTTTCCCATTATGTACTAGGTACAATCTCAACCTGAAACCCCAAACTACATCAATGGCTGTATTGGCTCATCTTTTGATGAGCTCTACTTATCCCCAGCAGACAAAATATCAAACTCTACAGCCTTGATACCCTAATATGATTGAGTGGTGATAGGAAAGAAAAAGAAGACACTTTATTTAAGTTCCAATGATTTTCGTACAAACACTTGCACAACCGTAAGTATAAGAAACTAAACAGCTATATCTAGCACATTTTATATGCAAAAATCGAACTCTGTTCTACATATGTAGACATTAAAAAAAAAGGCATATATTCGATCAAAATATAATTTATTTTGCCAATATTTTAGTTGGCTGAACGCAAACCTTCATCAAGGTATTATAACATATTAATGTGTGTCAACAACAAACTCAGCGCCACATAACGTCAACAGAATTAAGTTTTTAAAATATTTTTGCTTATAATCAATGAGGAGAAATGTGAACAAATATGTAGACACATGGGGCATTTATAATAAAAAGGCAGTTTCTAACTACCCACCCTGATTATCATGTCCTGTACCATATGTACTTGGGGAATAAAAGTGAAAAATATTTCGAATTGAGATAACATTGAATTTTTTATTGTATTTGCGGTTGTAGGCCAATGCTCAGGCAAAGTTTACATACACTTGCCAGGTCCACAGTCCAGTGGACTCATCCATCCCCGCAGTGAGGAAGTGGGAGGTAAAGTGGGGCAGCCTGACCTGAGGTCACAGGAAGTCCCTGAACGCTCCAGTGCTTGCCATTGGGTGGGATCCCCTTCCGGTACGTGCAACGACGTCACATCCGGTGGTTGCCCACCGTTCGTTAGTGACGTGACGTGACACTTTGTCCTGTCCCATCATCATCATCTGGATACGCTTCACTTATCTGTCACTCTGTGGGCAATATTGTCTCGAAATTTACCTTTTTTTTCCCCATAGAATATTTAAATTAATATTCAATGTATTGTTCTCATCTGGCAACGCTGTGAATTCAGACGAAGCGTGTACAATGCCTTTTTAAACAAACAAGAACTATTTTAAAACCTAAATCTTAGCACGATATTTTTCTGTATTATATTATTTAATTTAAATATGTATAATCTTATTACTATTTCTCTCTCTATATATATATATTTTATAATAATATTTATTCATATTTATATTTATTCTGTATTTAACCTTATATAATCTTATATGGACTTTGAAATAAATCAGTTTCAATCTCAATCTCTCTCTCTCTAAAAATATTCGACTATATATCCATTCAAATAAAATAATGGCGCACAGTATTTTTATTCTTTATCTACCATTTTGGAAGATACTAAATATCGGTACCTATTGTGGTTTTTACTCATTGATTGTTAAGTATTCATAAAAAGCTAAAATACTGCGACAATAATATCTTTTTTCAATCATGTCCCTCTCTTTCTTGACCCAGAATGTTCCTACCTCAAACTGACCTTCGCCCTACTAAGTTTTGAATAAAAGATTCAACTGGCAATTTATATTAAGTATACGTTGATCTACCATCGAATAATATTAATATTGAAAAAATTACAAGAGAAGGAAACGCCTGACATCATCTTGAAGAGGGAACAAAAGTTAACGGCGACGTGTTCTTTTATTAATGCTGTAAATTCGGCAAGCTTTCAGACTTTGACGTCCTTCGACAGGCACTCAGTTGCTTGTTGAAGAACGTCAAAGTCCGAAAGCTTGCCGAATTTACAGCATTAATAAAAGAACGTCGCCGTTAACTTTTGTTCCTTCTTCAAATTGAAAATATTATTCAGTATTTTTATAACTTCATTATTACGTTACAAAATGGATATTTGAAAACGCCTGATTATACATCATATAAAGGGTACACTTTACGTAACATCTATATATTGATCTAATAATAGAAAATGACACCTCTCCCGTTGAAATAAACGTGAAAACTATCGTTTTACCATAGCTACAATCTAGCGGACTCGAGTCGGTGACAAAGCCACAACTTCAGTTTATGCAAATTTAGAACGTCCATCTAGAGATCATGGTTTCAGGCTAATAATCCTAGTCAGTATATAACAGGTTTTGATTCCGTGGGTGAACTGCAGAATGTGCAACAGAATATTTTACTAAAGAGACAAAGGTCGCCTTTCCCGTCGAAATATACATCAAAACCATTGACATGTCAATAGATGGCGTCTGGTTTTGACGTCTATTTTGACGGGAGAGGCGACCTTTGTCTCTTTAGATCAATATCCTCCTGGAAAATTTTTCATCGGAATATTTTACGGTCAATGTGTTTTATCGCTAAATGATCTAAAAGGCATCATGCTGGAAAGTCGAGATAAATAGATGGAGGAAAGAATTGGTTTATTTCAAATGTATAGTGTGGTAAATGTTGGTATAATTTGATTGAGAGAAAAAACCCAAATTACCAACAGAAGAAGGAGGTCAGTGGCCCAAAAGGAAATCAATGAAGAAAATTCCTCTCTAGATCATTAACTTTTAAGACTGTAATCTATTCAATAAACGGGATTCTTTCTTTCCTTCTTTTTATTATTGGAGAGATTCTCTCTTTGGGGGAAACAACGGCTGGTCTGAAAAATATACTTTACCTAACCATACCTTTTTTTATCCCAAGTACACGTGGTACAGTCCATGATAACCATGGTGGGTAGTTAGCTACTGCTTTTACTGTAAGTGCACCCCATGTCTGCTACAGATGTCAAAAGCAGTTAGACCTTTTTTTATCATTTATTCCAAGTACACGTGGTACAGTGCGTGATTATCATTGGTGGTAGTTAGCAACTGCTTTTACTGTAAGTGCACCCCATGTCTGCTACAGATGTCAAAACCAGTTCGACTTTTGCATTTACAAATGTGTCAGAGCCCCTTTTCCTTACTTGCACTCGCTGGTGTGGTTGAAATTTTGCAAGAATCGGAGGCTATTTGAGCATTTTTTTTTTCTAATTAGAAAAAAGTACCCAATGCGGGATTCGATCACGGGTCGTAGCGGTCGAAAACCACCCTTCCACCGACCCTCCCTGAAGCTAACCATACTGAATATCACATATGATTGTATTTATAGTCTTAAAATAGGGTTATATGTTTGTACAATCATGGACTTGAGAAGTTTCACATTTTGATGTCACCGATCGTCTGTTTTTTTTTTTAAGAAGAAGAGAGAAGTAATTTTGATCACACTTGGTTATCTCGTGTGTCTTCAATAAAGGTCACTGTGTATCAAATATCTTTCATAGATATTGTCTGAATCCCGATATAAATGCTAAAAAGTACAACTTTCTTAAGTTTTTCCATGAGTGTGTATAGAGCGTCCGTTTTATTTGCCTTCTGATTGGTTCTCTCCTGTCTAGTTACCTCGATCAGCCAATCAGCGTAAAGTATTTCTTAACTCACTTTTTACAAAGAGTATTGATTCAAGCGGTATAAATACATTATAAAAAATTCTGGAAATTTTCCCAGGAGAGGATAATGATCTATAAAAGTCGTCCCTTCCGTCAAAATAAACATCAAAACTAGACGCCATCTATTGACCGTCGCCGCAAACTATCGGTCTCGGGTCGGTGACAAAGCCACAACACCAGCTTTAGCAAACTGAGAAGCGTCCACCTAGAGACCATGGTTTCGGGCTAATGGCCTTTGTCAGTCCAGGGCGGACTTTATTCCATGAGAGAGATTCACAAGGGATCAAATGAATTCTTCACAATCTGCCAAATAAAAGTTCAGATGGCAAAGTGGCTAGGAGAAATCTATAGCCAAAATATAGATTGATATTTTGCCAGAAGAATAATGATATATAAAAATATAATGGTGACCTCTCCTGTCAAAAATTTAGTTATAATAGTTGAATCCTTCAGTGCTGTGTATATAAGCAGAATCGTCCATTACAGTATTAGAGCTCTTAGAAGCGGTCTGGTGGATTAAATTGGCGAAACCGCTGGGAGGGTTCACCACTGATGAGCCAAGCCCTCCCAATATATTTTTTCATCGCAATAAGGACGGTAGAAGTTTGTATTTTGTATAAAAGAAACATTCGTGCTTTTAAATCCTTTCATTTTATAATAGTAGAATGTTGTCTTTTTACTGTTTCGATTCTCTCTGGATATGCAACCCTCCAAAACAAAATACTCAAGTGGCTTATTGAATGAATCTCAATATAATTTCTGTATTTTCCCTATCTATATTTGTATATTTATATATTTCAATGGATATTCATAGAATCAATGCATGTTGGAGGAGAACATAGCATTCTTAAAATTGAACTGTTCAGTTACTGAACTGTTGCGTATAATCCTAAATGCATCATAAAATATTAAAAATTGAGAACATTCTGAAAATTTTCCATTTCCAATTTTTATATTGTATATAAAAGTATTTAAACTTCTCTGTTTTCTTATTTATAAATTTGAAAATATTTATAGTCGAATATATAACGATATAGTTTTAAAATTTTAACAAATTTCGTTTCAATATTATTATTCGTGTATAAGAGATTTTAATAGTCTAAAATTAATATTTCAAAAAGAAAAAACACAAAAATCTTAAAATTATATTTTCTAAATATAGAAAAAAATCAAAAACTATTATATTTATTAAAACTTAAAATGTAAACAAAAATTTTCAACTACATTCGTCTGATTAGAAATATAAAAATGATAGAAGACGCTTTCATCACCTGAGTTCTTTTTTTTTATCGATGAATTTGTAAAAAAAAAAAAATAGAAAGCCTCTGATGGGAAGATTGCACTTTTGTAAAATACAAAAATAAATAAAAAATATCTAAATAAGCATCTGTGAGGTGATGATGATTTTGATGATGATAAATGGGAGCAGGGCAATAAATCATTGTTGCCCCTTTAAACTGGCAGAAGACAACGTCCTGGGGTTGAGGGTAGATACATCCTGTATCGTCTGCAATCTTTTCTTCCAACACCTTTTGTCATGGCTTCTATACATGTTGTACTCATTTTAATTGTAAGGCTTCTCTCGTGTTTATACATATATAGGCTGATAGAGCTTTCCAATTATAATTTAATATTTTGTCTTTTTGAATTTATAAATGTATAATATATATATTTTATCTTTCAATGTATTCTTGTTCGCTGCCTCTCTGATTTGTTTATAAAATATTTAGGATTAATATCTTTAATGGAATTTAACATTTGATATTGAAATATGTGTGATGTAAGATATTTCTTTTATTAAATATCAAACCTAATATAATCAAAATTTAATATTTATGAAGTGTAAACATTTATTTTACGTTTATTAATATGAAATTTAGAAATTGATTTTGAAGAATATGGAGATAGCATCAACCGTTTTATGTTTTTCCCTCCAGGTTTCCATTACTGATCTTTCTGCTAGTTATGATTTCTATATAAAATATGAATTAATATTTCTTGTATATATATATAATGGTTCTTAGACTATAGAATATAGCCAATACTTATTATAAAGATGTACAAAGGCAGATAGAGTGTTTTTGAAGTTTGCTGTGAAATATATTTAAATTTAGAAATCTTATGCGTTTTTTTTTTTTGTGTGTGGAGACAAATACTTTAGGCAAATATACTCTCTATTCTACTGTAAATTCTTCTTAATCAACTCTTTTTACTGATTGAGATTGAAATATTTTTAAAAATAATAATAAAAATGCTTCCTAAAATATATAAAAACATATTTTAAAAACTGTTCTAATATTTTTCTTAGTTTAGTACTAATTTTATCGATATTTTTCTCATTCTTAAAATTAAGATAAATTTCGCCAAATAAACATTTACAGTACATTTACTGGCCGAAGAGTCTCTTAATTCTAAGAACTTTGAATTCTCTGGTCAGGCAACCTCTATCTTTATGATTTTTTCTCCTTGTTACAAATATTTTCTTAAGGTGTTATATATGGAAAATAATTCAATGAAAGTATATTCAGGTAATTACATTACTATGTTGTTAATAAAAAATCTTTCTGACAATGAAATCATAATTGATTTTAATAATCAATTGATGTATGAAAAAGCAAATTAATCACTAACTTAATTTATTATACAAATCTCTTATTTCTAGCCTATATATTAAATATAACAATTTTAATATTAGAGTGAATAAAAATAGCACAATTCACAGAATAATAAAATTAATGTTGATAATATACACTATAAATTAGGCGACATTAATAGAATAAAAAGAATGTTGGTTAAATGGTAAAGTTAGGTTATTCGCATGCTTACATTAGGTTAATTATTGGCCTGGGTGATTTATAACCGGCTGGTCAATGGTCCAGAATTGATTGGGGGGGGGCCATTTTTGTCTTTTCCTATTTAGCCCCGCTGGAGTGATTGGCAGGAGTGCCAGATCTAAAACAAGGATTGCTGGTTGTATCACAGATTAATACTTGGATTATTATTTTCTTTCATTTTTGATACCCGATTTTTTTTTATTTGTTTACATATTATTTACTATGAGTGATAAATATTTTAGACTAAAATATAAACATTAGAAAAATGATACTTTTTGTTTTGCAATGTTCTTTATATTATCTTTTATTATTTATTTAGAAACACATAAATTCTTTATTTTTATATATATAAATAAGATATTTACATTAAGATTTAAAAAATATATATATATATCAATATGTATTATATGAAATTTGAATTTTCAATTATTTTTAACAATCTTTATAAAATTCTATTCCACAGAATAATATTTGTGAGGAGTTTTACAAATATTAAGTTATTCCATTTTACAAACAAATTTATATAAAATTGTTTGCAAGTCTGTAATCTAATTTTATAGTCAATATTAAATTTGTACACAAAGATTTTTATTGATTTAAAAAATATATTTCATAGAATAAATGTTTAAAATTTTGTAGTAAATTGAGTGATATCAAATGAAGTTATGTTTTGTATTTTATAACTAATTATTCTAAATATATTCCAATAAGTTTGTTTTCTAACTAAATTTGAGATTTATATTTTCAAATATTTCTTTCTAATATTTCTGATTTAAAATTGTAAGTATAATTAGATTCTTTTATGTTGAATCTTATTGTTTTGTATTTTGTGATAAGTTCATTGAGAAGAGATTATTATATTCGGAATATCTCTCGTTACTTTTAAGATTGAATTAAAAAGACGTATTACTGGTCCATTTCAACATTTAATGAAAGTTTCCAATAACAATCTTCCTATATCCTTATCAGATACTTCAGATCTTAACTTGAATGACCAGGACCCTATATGATAGACTGGATAAGAAACATAGATACACACACACTTATAACCCATATAAAAAAATGTCGGTGGACAAGTGGGTAACACCCTCGATTCCCGACAGTCATGAACCGGGATTTAATCCCGCGTTAACCCTTTGTTCAATATGTGAATAACCTTCACATATTATCCACTGTTTCAATTATCATAAACTAGGTTGCTCTTGTTGAGCGGTACCTAATAAAGCGATTTTGGAACCGGAACACACACCTGGTCTAAATCTCGTGGATATCCTTTAGATTTTTCACAAGTGATACAAATTATAAGGATATTTACTCGCGTTTTGCAATAAATTATAAAAGGATACTTTATTATACCAGACACAATAACTAGCGTGTTTTGTAACTCTTCATCTGAACTAGGTATCTAACGTGAAACCAACAAGGTAGTATAGATTACAAACATACAAATACATATTTGGTGAGGACCTTTATTATATGGATAGAATTCCAAAATCTATACTAGCATATTGTGGAATAAATTAAATTGAGAGTCTCTCAAACTGTTCTTTGAGCTTGTTGAGTATTATGAAGGTCTGGAAGGTTTAATACAGTTATGATAATCACATGAAACGATGGATATGTTCATATCGGTGTAGTAATTCAATTCGTCTATTGAGAGAGGTCATTATTTACATTAGATATGAATGATTATGGTGCTGATACTTGTTAAGTACATTGCTATAGTAGCATGGCTCCAAGTTTATATCAGAGAGGAACATATATCGGGAAAATAAATTGAGATATTACAGAAGTATGTGGTGTCGTTCAAAAGAGGATTTTATTTTACTAGAATGCCCAAGAATCTGTTCGCCATACAAGGTCTCATAATAATTCTGCTAACATAATATTCCGAATAATTTATTATACTCGAAAGTGGCAAGATCTACATACGAATAAAAACTACACTCGAAGTATAGACGTTACTTTTTCTCTAGCAAAATAAATTATTGTAGGCAGAAATTGTAGAATTATAATAGAAACTGGACAATTTTGGGGAAAGTCTCTCTGTTGGAAGTATTCTTCTATCTCTCTCAAAGTTGAAGTACACTTATGGACAAAATTTAAGGAACGATTTCATATTTTAATCATAAACCACTCCTGTTTTTTTTTTTTTTTGGAAGAGATATAGGCAATTTTGTTCATCCTTGGCTATCTCTTGTGGCTTCAAATAAAGGTCACTGTGTATCGAATATCTTTCAGAATTATTGTCTGAATTCCGATATACATTGTAAAAGGTACAACTTCCTCGAGTTTTGTCCATGAGTGTACATCGAGCGTTGGGAAACAAGAAACCTGTTACACAGACCTCTGGTGTTATGTATTGATATATGCTGAGGATGATTTATTCAGAGCTATTTCTATTATTGCCCCATATGGCGAATTACTGTAATTAGTGAAGGTGAAAAATATCTGAAACATTCCAATAATATTTCGCCAATTTATTATTTAAGAGAGCGAGCGGGCTTTACAACTATTATATTATTTTTTTATTAAATGGAGTCTAAAATATAAAAAAATCGACGATTTAAACTTATTTTAAAGCGATCTCTGATTCTTTATTATATGATATATGGCTAACCTTTGGGACAAATGCCCTTCAACAGGCCTTAAAAAGTTACTCAATATACTTTAAAATAATATTGAATCGTTTATTTTCAAATAGTTGATTATTTTTGATAAACTAGAATCGGGATTCAATTTGATAATTGTTATATGTGTAAGAAAAACACACACCAATCATATGTATATAATTTACATAGGTATATAATTGCATATCAAAGTGTATATGAAGAGAGATATATTTATAATCCAGGTTCCTGGAGCGTACAATGCCAAATATCTGGGAAGTCCAACTCATTAGTGTGGAATAGTGCAAAGCGCCTTTAATCGCGTCCTGTTTTGATATTGCTGAGCTGAACCTGTTGACCAGGAAGTTCCAATACTGAGGGTGAGTCTGGGAGGCTAGCCATAGATGTAGGGTTGAAAAGGATGTATATATTTGATCTGTATTTAGAATATATCTCTGTGAAATATATTATATTTAATACAGATTCATAGAATAATATATTAGAAAAAAAGGCGTATTCTGATCTCTCATATAAACTATGTCGTTTTTTCTACCTATTGGTTGTTTAAAATCTCAGACAACATAAAATATTTATTTTGAAAAATTCTCAACAAATCTTCAGCACATACCAACATTTTATAACTATATACAGTACTTTTATATTTACAAAACCTTCATTTTCTAAAATGCAAAATTTACATATCTACTGCATTTTTATTCTGTAAAAAAGAAAGAACAAATCAACATATATAATCATCACTCTACAAAATATATTAAGCAATTGTAAAAAAAGGTTAATAGTTTAGTTCCAAAGCTAATCTGAATATATTTGAGGTTAAAGATTCAAAATAAATATATTATATTTTTTTCTACAAAAATTCAATAATGTAAACTGTTTAATTAATCTATAGTACTCACATATGTATAGTCAGCATTGAACAGATAAACATATTTTAATTCAAATAATTTGTTATTCAAATATCAATTGTAAGTATTCTTTCAGAAATAATTGGTATTTTTCAAAGCGTCAATTTTATATATTTATTTTGATACTAATAACTTTATAATTACGAAATTCAAGTACATTTTCAATTTTCAGGACAATTGTATTTTGGTTATATATTCAATCATATATAATAATTTTATCTCATATTTAAAATTTATTTTAGATCCTTTTATAGTCAGCATTGAAAGGTCCATTCTCTTGATATCTTGTGTTTAAACGAAACTAGGATAAAGTAATTAAGTAATTCTAAATGTTTATATATACTATATGATTAAAAAAGAGAAACAGCTCTAAATAGTTCCAACTACTACCTTAAGATGGTGCTATGTGATGCATTTACTCATAATTGATTTGTTACAATAGCAAAAGAATCCTCTGAAATTTGAATTACAATAAAACGCAGGTTCCGAGGATGAATTTCCAATTTTATTAATTTCTTCTCAAACATTCATTTATATTATGAAAAAGGCATCTCCTTATCGTGTAACTGAAATTTGCTGATGGCTTGCGCCATCTATCGGAATAAATATCAACTTTTCTCGTTGATTGTTGCACGATAAGAAGATGCCTTTTTCATAATTTATGCACCTTATCTCAGTACAATATCACATTTGTGCTATTTTTCACATTTCGTTTATATATTTGATCCTGTAGAAGCACTACCCAAAGCTTGTGAAGAAATTAATAAAAATAGGAAACTCATCCCTTGAACCTGCATTTTATAGTAATTTGTTACAATGTTTACCAGTTGATGTGTTTACAACTATAACGTAAATAAAAATTTGAGAGTGTAAATATGAAAGAAGAGTAAAGTAAATTAAATTTTAGAAATTAAAAAATAGGTGAGGAATAAACTAAAGTGTATTAGAAAGGGAATTTTGTCGAGAAAGAAAGTTGAAAAATAATATTTCACTTCCAAACAAAGGAAAAAAAAAACGGTGACAAATGTCATTTGACTGAAATCACTGACCTAGATAGATGATTCTAGAGTTTCCACGTTTATATTTTGGAGGTTTTTTTTTATTTTTAATGAATATTTTGTACATTGTATATAGCATATTAATGGTATGTAACTATATTATATATTCAGGTATCATTCATATATTATATATATATAAAACTTCTAAAATATTGGGTTTGGATTCTATTGATTTCTCTCTCTACAATCTCTTTTACAAAAGATTATTCCTCTATGCCCATATATAAATTTTCACTTTTTTTAAATATCATAACCCCTTCGGTAAAATTATAAATAAAAGACAATTCGCTTGAGGAAAGAGTTACTTATATATATATATAACGGTAATACATATATATATCGGTAATATATATATATAGGTTTTGCCGTTATATAAAAAAGAAAATCTTCCATTAGTGAATTGCCTTTTATTTATAATTTTCATTTTTAATATGTTTCTTATTTATCATATATTGACTCTATTTTTGAGTCTACTGTGTTCACTGTCAACGTACATTTCTATCTCTCTTAAATAAATTATGAAATATATAATCAATAAAAGATATATACTTCTATATTTTATTCGTAACTGAAAATTATAATTAAATGTAAATGTTAAATGCCATATGTTTATTTATATATGTTATAAATAAATGAGATTTTGATTATCTTGAAGATTATGCTATGGTAATGTAGTCGTGGTTAAAATCTTGAAACTATAATAATAAAAATAGTGAAGATTAGAAATAGCTTTAATTGAGCTTAAGGAATATATTAAAAAAAAAACAATTTGATAAAAGTACTGCCTGACTTAAGGCGTAAGAATAAAAAAATGAAATACTTATTTACATAATGTACAAAAGATTTGAGCCGGCCATCGAGAAACAACAACAATGAGTTTTTATAGGAAAAGCGTGACCTCTGGTGGTCGAATTAGCAGAGTATTTGAATCTATGAAATATATTTTAAATAACATATATATATTCAATCATCTATATAATTTACAATAAAATATAAAATTTAATTCTGTAATTATTTTCAATTATTA
>CP092864.1:70979435-71007547 GCA_030710605.1 Cordylochernes scorpioides | reverse complement strand
ATTTTCTTCAAGGATCTCCTGGACAGCTCCGGTACTGGCTGGGGTTAAGATTTGATGAGCCTGACCTGGTAGAAGAGAACGTCAGTCCGAACGACGCCATTTTTGAATATTTTAAATTATTTTAAAATAAGCTTTTTGGATGCAAGACCATTAATACCTATATCATCCTAGGTCGCATGTTCAAATCTTTAGCATATTTGTGAATAAACCTTTATATTCAGGAACTTGCGACTCTATATATTAAACGTAAGTGTATTAAACGTTATTAAATGTATTAAACGTAAAGAAATCTGATTGAAAACAGTTCGCATCTCCTACTAGTTATAATTTCCTTGAGGTAGCTTCATTTTGTAGATACATATATTGTTGCCAAATTCGAAATAAAATGCCTAATTATTTAAAGAATAAGTAATATTGAAAGGGCACAAACTTAAACAGAAATAAATATAAAATAATAACGAATATTAATAGAATATTTATTTATATTTCATTCAATTCATAAACCTATATATTAAAAATGGCATATCCTGACAAATATTGATTTTAACACCTGATCTTTTTATCTTTTATTTTTTTCTTTCGTTTTTCAATATAAACCTATATATATATAAATAGTGTTGTATAAATTATATATTTTGAAAGATATAAAAATACAATATTCCTTTCGACTAAAACATGACGAAATTTAAAGATTAATCAAAGAAATATTACTCTGCATGCTCTTTTAATATATTTCAATCAAAATGTGAATATTTTATATATCTAATAATATATATAAAATTTGAAACTAATATTCAATGTATTGTATGTGCAAAAACCAATATATATTATTTAATGAATAGAACGTCTCTTTCTATATTTCGATTTTCGATTCGAATTTCAAACTAAATTCAAATTCCTTCTTTCTATTGTTAAAAAGTATCAAGCAACTTCCCTTTAACAATACATTCACCAAAGAGAAATATTCTAACAAAGAAAGTCTAAGAAAGTTACATGTTGTAAGTCAATTTGACTTTTTAAAATATTTGGTCACAGTGGAGGTCGCGGAGACTTCATTTTAAAATGTTCACTAATTACATACTCGGTTCCTCCTTCATTTGTATGCAAATTGGGTGGCGGTATTTTAAGTGGTGTAAATATGGTCAGCTTCTCAAATATTTGCGATGGACGTATTATTTGGGTCGATGGTCAAATGTTTGACTTTCTGGCTCCGAGACTCTATGAGAGTTGATATACCTATTTATTATCATTTTATTTCTCGTTATCATATAGCAATAATAATTTTTTTATTATGAAAAATAGTTCTAAATTTTTTATAAATAAGTATGTTATAAAATAAATAAAGCTTCCAGTGTTAAGTTTTCTTGTTCAAATATTTATTTTCACACAAGCTTTCGGATTTGTCAGTCCTTCAACAAAAGTATAACGATAATAAAATGATGATAAATACTATTTTTATATACAAATTAATTTTTACATATTTTGAATATTAATGATATTGAAAGGGGGAGAAAATAAGTATGTAAATATGTTAAATGTTATATATATATATGTATGTTATTAACAATTATATTTACATTTAAATTTTAATATAATAAATCTTGTCTATTATGAACTTTTATTATAACTTGGATTGATTATATAAATTTTTTATTGTAATATCATTATTTATTGCAAAATATTTTTTTGATTGTGTAATTTTATTGATATGGTATTGAATTGAAATGAGAATCATGACTTTCTAATAGTCCAATAGATGTAAACAATACACACAGCGCTTTCTATATATCGAAAATATAATTCTTTACCGATTTAATTTTTATTAAAATTTATGAATTTGTAAATTCATGCACAAAACTTGAATAATTTGTACCTTTTATCATGTATATCGGGATTCAGACAATAAATCTGAGATATATTTGTTACACAGTGAGTGACCTTTATTGAAGATACACAAGATACCCAAGTGCAAACAAAATTGTCTCTGTCTCCTTAAAAAAAGACGACGGAGGACGTAAAAGACTTTTCACTTTACAGAGTCTTGTCTATGAAAGTATAATTGGTAAACCGAATGTGAAAAATATTATAAATACATGGTGTACATTAGACTTAATCTTTCCGATCAATTCGTCTATTCTCATCAGTCCTAGATATGAATATCAAATAAATAGAGCATCCATATTCTGGTTTTATTAAAATAGAACTTTAATAAAGCAATCTTTAAGATGGTCTTTATTCTTAAGATTTTCATTGAACGGCATCATTATAAATCTTAAATGTATTATTTACAATAGCATGTTAGAAAGTTTTTTTTTTTAATTATTATTTTTGAATATTATCTGTATGTGTGTGCTACCAAAACTTCAATTTAACTTTCAAATTTGTTGATGGTGAGAAGGTTTAAGAGCCTCTGGGGTATAGTTTTCTAGACAACCATATACAGTTATACCTGTCTATAGCGCCCCTTCTAAATAGCGCCTTCCTCTCTATAGCGCCCGATTTTAAATACGTAGTACAATGCGATTTACATTAAAAGTGACCTGTCTATAGCACCCCCTCTCTATAGCACCTTATTTTGGTGAGTCCCAAGAGGGGGCGCTATAGACAGGTTTAACTGTATTATAAATTTATAGTTTTAATTGTGGAGATTTAATAGTTAAATAGGGGGGTCAGTTGACGAATGGTCTAAACCATTGGTTTTTCGAACGCTACGATCCAGGATCGAATCCTGCATTGTAGGCAATCTTTTATCTGATAGAAAAATACTCCAATGAGAGTGATCCCCGAATCTTTGAAAAGGTCCAACCCCACCAGTTAGTGTAAGTAACCATATAGGGCTTTGACACAATTGTAACTGTAAAATTCGTACCGTTTTTCACATATTTAGACATACAGTATATTTGTAGTAAAATCAGTCACTAACTTCTACCCACCATGATTATAATGGTTCGTACCACATGTATTAGGGATATTTAAAAAATAAATATTTATAAATATATATTTTTTTATCTTCCAGATAGATCTAGCAGTGAATATGAAGAATGTATCTACCAAGTTAGAGTGAGGAAGGAACTGTGGCAAGAGGTAACCAGAGGTTGTAGATGAAGGGCTGGAATGGCCTTTAAAACGACCCACTTTGTGGAGAACGATTCCAACAACGTACTTGGGATTGAAGTCCCCTGGATTTAAAATGCAGAAGTCGCTCCCCTCTCCTGAGAATGGCGGCAATTCATCCAGTAATGGTTGCCTTGAAATACCATGTTCTATGGACCTTAGAATGGAACCCATTTGGGGGACAGAAAAATCGAATGTTTGGTGTTCTTTTTATCTACTTAAATAGATACCTAAATGAAAGAATGCGGATTTAATTATATTTTGAATTATTGAATTGATTCACTAGATAAACAAATATCTAAAAAAGACACTAATTAAGATTTTAAAGATAAATATAATTATTTCATTATTGTTTTTAGACATCTTTTATGTACCAAAAGAGAGATAGAGGCATCCCTCCATTAAAATAGCAATAAACAATATATTTTGTTTATCATTCCTGTACAGAATTCAAATGTGAGATAAAGAATGTGACATAACACGCCTGAAAATCGGCATTACTACTTCACACCGTTTAAAAAACCGTTTTAGCAAATTCGACCGAATTTATAACTCCTGATGTTGTTACGAAAGCATGTCTGTATTGATAATGGTCATAATCCGAAACAATGGTTTATAGTTTATGAAAAAGGCATCTTCTTATCGTGCAACTGAAAGTTGCTGATGGCTTGCGCTATCTATCGGTATAAATATCAACTATTCTTGTTGATTTCTAATTATTCCAGAATTGGACAAATACTCATTCTTGATTAATCAAGAAAAGCTAACCACGGATGCGTTTCAGGTTGTTGGTCCTCATCAGCGTGGTACAAGCTGTACCTCAACGACCAAAATATTTATAGTTTGTTAATTTTTGTCTGAATTTGTCAAAGCTGACTTTGTGGCACTTCTATATCACTAATTTTGTGTTCTCTAATAAATATTGATTTAAAAATGCATTATATTATTCAATATTTTAAGGGAAATGTGTCTATTTTTATACATGAATACCAACCTCCCGTAACTTATTTTTGGTAGATATATTTTAATACTATTATGCGTATTACGTGTTAGGGTTAGAGTTGAAAATTTTGTGATATTTCGTTGCTTACTATATATTAAATATTTTGTTAAGCTATACCATGAAATACTATGCTGATATAATTCAATTTATGTTCAAGAAATTTAATACCGCTTTATGTTCCTCTTTTTAAAACTTGGTAAATATGTAAAATGTGAGAGGGATATATATTAAAATGTACAGAGTAGGAAAAATAGACAATATTTTATTATATTATAGACCAAACTGCAAGCAGCACGTGCGTTCGCTCCCTGTAAATATACTTTTAATAATCTACTTTAATATTTAATTAACCTAAACATAAAGATATAATTAACTTAGTAATACTATACCCCACTCCCCATCCCTTGTGAACTGGCGAATCCTGTATAGGGCGAGAGGCCCTAAATAAAGGCTTTGTTGTTGTTATTATTATATTTTAGATATACGTAAGTTAAAAAGAGACCAAGAGGAAGAAATCTATTGTAAACCTTTTCAAATTTATTTTCCACACAGAACCAGGTATGCTAATTTCTTAATTTTCGCAGCATTAATGCAGTATTTTAATTGAGAAGAGTAAATATTATTCTTATAATTCTTTTAATAAGATTTCTTATTACTTGGTTTTCTGAAATATCCAGTAAAAGTCAATTAATAATAGTATAAAGGGTTTAAAATAAGTGTACACACACCAACTTCGATAATCATCTAAAAAATGTGCATATCTCAAAATATAAGACATCTATAAATACATAGCCAATCTCTAATACAAACCAATATGTAATGAATACGTGTACATATAGAGATTTTAAATAAAGGCAAAAAGAAGAAGGAACAAACCATCAACATTGTAGACCAAATTACTATGGTTACACGAACACTTAAGCAGATTTATTCATAGGCGCATATGATTTCCATCTCTAATCGTTCCCTTGACACTATATTACATCGAATACAATCTTGTTTGAGCAGGATAAATCTTATACTGTAGGGTGGGGCCATCAATATATGGTACAAGTTATTTGACTTAGATTATCTTGTTTTGGTAGATATCTGGGACACTTCCTTGGTTACATCGCTCCGTTATACTCGCCTAATGTTTGTAATCTTAACAAATATAGTTTTTGAATAGCTTTTATATAGTCTATCGTGATTATATATAGGTTAGGAAAGGTTAGATATGACGGCTGAGTAATGAAATTTAGCGATAAACAAAGAGATGTCTTCAGGAATCTTTTTTATCGTAGACACAACCATGTTTCTTTCTATTTTTCACATCTAATTCTATTAATGATAAAATTGTGAAAAACGTTTTAAAATTACAAAATATATTTCTCACAATGAGTTTCTTTTTATTACAAAACGCTAGCTTTCAAACGATTATCGCTTGAAAGCTAGCGTTTTGTAATGAAAAGAAACTCATTGTGAGAAAATAGTTTGTAATTTTAAAACATCTTCTTATTTATTAATATATTTACTCTATATAAGATCTCATCGTCTTTTTTATTTTCTGATATATTGAAATTCTGTTGACAGGACTTGGTAAGTCTTCTTTCCTTCCACAGCAGTATAGGTCTCATCGATTTTCTTTTACTGTTGTGGATGGACAGAAAACATCCTAACTTTTTTAAATAATAGAAAAACATGGCAAAATATTTGTCGCTTTCTACACACATACTGTAAATCCTTTCTACACGTGAAAAAGAAGCTTAAATATACACGTGCAAAATACCAGTATCACGCTTGAATATTTATACCTATGGGCATATAATGGTCGTGCAATAATTGAAACTATTGAAGCAATAAATATTTTTGAAAGATTTCTTCAAATTGGATTTTAAGACGGGATATGGCTATAAAATTATAGAAAAAAACAGGCTTGACCAAAACGATTCCCGAAGAGCTAGAACAATAAACGTAAATGTTAGCTTCATTTTACATATCACCAAAAGAACAAACAAAATTAAGTGTAAGATACTGCAGGAAATATCATTTCTGAAATTTGACCCGCCATATTAAAATATTAGCCATTTCTGATAACACCCTTATCCGTAATTATGACTTAAATACTTTAGGTCCATCATATAGGTAACAGAAAAATCAAACCAAAATTGGCGCTAACGTGAAGAGCCATAGGCCGATATCGAGGAATAATATGCTATATATATTTGCATATCCTATATGCATATATCCAGAATAAACAGCGTCAGCGATCGAAGCAGGCAGTCCTAACGTGACTCGGTAGAAATCGATGAAAGGGGGCTTGCTCCTTTTACCTGTCTCACGGAACAACCCAGTTATGGAAATATATACAAGTGTATTTACTTAATACGTCCTGTTACATATTACCGTATTTATCTTAAGTAACTTTATTTACTTTATATATCGAATATATATTCTTACCTTTCCTATCATACAATATACGCTTTGCCATAGTATTACTTATATATAACAATTTATATACGATTTTATCGTATTTTTGGCCTTATTCCTGAAAATAATATTTGAAAATGAATTTATATATCTCATGTTAAATTTACATATATAATATATATTTTTAGGGTGAAAACATCATATCAAGCTTCCAGGAAGAAACTTATCCCTAGAAACCTAAAACTTTGACTCGTATATTGATACAAGGGATTTACTGAATATATTTATTTATTTTAGTTTATATTGTTCTAAATGTATACATAATAAATTTATATTAACACACTTTGGGTTAACTGTTGAGGTAAATTGGTAGTTTCAGGTAAATATTGTTTTTAATATAACTTCGACCTATTATTTTAATTTGAAAACTACTGGTCTAGACTTTTTTTCAACTTAAAATATAATTTTATAATAAATAGTTCTCTGAATTTGATATCCCTTGTGGGGGATATCGCGTCTTATTTGATGTTAATAAATAGATAAAAATATTAATTCAGATGAAAATATATATTTACCAAGTTAAATTATTCTAAATAGGGTTTATAGTAACTAATTTTACACATCTCAACTTTCATAAATTACATAAAGAAAGGAAAAGACAACTCCCGATAAAATAATTATTTTTAAGTTGTGATTCTTTACTAATATTTTTCCTGAACATATTCAATATATTACAGAAGACACAAATGTTATATCTGCTTATTTATCAAGTGTAGAGGCCCTTAGAGAGGAAATCAGGGTGAACGAACCTAAAAAAAAACAATAATACAGCTGTTTGGTTACATATAGCTAGAAATAATAACAATATCAAGTTGTGATTATATCTACAGATAAACAGATCTTAGGCTGATTCTGACAACTTACTACATTCTTATGAAATCCGGGCCTCTCTCCACATATCCACTTATAATTAGCTCAATGCCTAGAAACCATAACATACACAATTTGACATGTTTATCCTAAAGTTAAGTTAGGGACAAAAACCTAAGCAAATATCTGTCTATGAAGTTAAATAGTATATGGAAGAAGTTCCCTATTATATTTTCCACACATAGAGAACATTCGAGATAAAAAGTCACAATCATAGAATAATCTTTTAAAATAAGGCTTTTCTTTTACGTAAAAAATGGACGATTGGTCCATCGAAATACTAGATAAATAAAACTTATTAAATCCAAAATAAGTCTTATTTTTAACTATTTATATTATGGATTGCTTTATATTCAGAATAGAATATATATCTATTCTGTTCCGTATTATAATCAAAACACAGGCTAATTCGTAGCCATTTATTCAAACATACCCCTCAACATATCAACACCTAATATTGATTAGCTGATAGGTTCTCCATATAAAAATGGAAAAGAAGAAAACATTATACAAATACAAGTAAAAGTAAAATATAAAAGTACAAGTAATAAGAATACTTGAACACTATTTAATATTATATTGAAATCATATTCAAAAGAGAGAGATTAAGATTGAAAATACTTAATTACAATGTACATATAAAGTTATAAAAGGTTTAACACAAAAAAAATGAATATAAATATGAATAAAGAAGAATATATAATAAAATAATGAAAAAAGGTCACAGGTGTTGGTATTAACATCAAAAAGGCATGTAATAAATAGCCCATGTGAGAGTGGTCAGGACATGCCTTTTTCGATTTTAATATAATTATCAATATAAATATTAATTAGATAATAAAAAGGCATATTATGGATTGAATAAAAGATTTATTTGCCAAATTTGCGGTTGGCTGAAACGCCAATCTTTATCAAAACATTACATTTTTGTATAAATATCAGCAAATAAATATTTTAATCAATCCAATATATGCCTTTTTATTATCTAATGATTTAAATATGGGTTGCTCTATTTTCGAAACAATATATATATAAATAAAAATTTAAAAAATAAGTATAAATATTTTGAAAATAGAGCAATCCATAAATAAATCTTTAATTAAAAAAGCATATATTGGATCAGAATATCATTTATTTTACCAATATATGCCTTTTTAATTAAAGTATGAATATATAGAGAGAATCTATACAAGGTCTTCATTGATGAGAAAGATAAGCAATAAGACAATAAAAGTCTATTAATTGTACTAATTGGAAATATTTATCATACAAAAAAGCGATATTTATAGGCCAAGCACACACATATATAATACCTAAAACTATAATATAAATTATTCATGGCGGATTAAACCAGAAAGTAATAAAATTCCAAAAAGAGAAAGAGAGTCGTTTTAAAACTAAATTATTTAATTAATTGTAACTCTCTCTAATTAGTAAAGAATTGATATATAGAATACATGGAAGTAGATATTATAAATAGAGAACAGAAATAATATTCAAAAGGATATTATAACGATATAAAGCATATTAAAGAATATAAATAACATATAACTAAGAAAGTGAAAGGGGTATTCACCAATTAATTGATTATTTAATTGTTACTAATTGGGAAAGAAAATTTACAAGTTTAAATGAAAGAGCAAATATTTAGCTTGCCATTATTTCCCCCTTTTACATCATTTTCAAATTAGGCCTAGGTGAATTCAGCTGCAGACGAAAAAGATATACAATTTAAAACGCATTTGCATCTTATATTTATTTAATATATTTAAGCCTAAATTTGTAAGGCAAATGTCACGATTAAATAGGAAGGAAAACAAATGATGAATCCTTTTATGAAAAGTTAGATTTTTGGGGATTTTTTAAAATATATATTTTATTGAAGTTTTTTTGGACGTTCTTTATAAAACTGAAAAATTTTAGAACATGATTCCTCTTCTTTTAAATCTTTTTGTGCTGGAGGAAAAAGAAGTGTTTTTTAAGAAAGTTTAGCAATAAATTTTAATAGAAAAATCACTTTTTGCGAAATTATAGGAATTTTAAAAAGGAACCAACGTTCTTTTTTTTTAAATAAAAAAATTGTTGTATGTAAATTTGTGAATGTAAAAGGTTTTAGTCTTAAAATAACTTAGCATATATATACCTATTTAGGGATTATAATTATTATTTTAATAATTAAATATATAAAATAACATGGATTTATTTTTAAAGAAATATTTGTAAGATATAAAATAAATTTTATAAATTATACGTCTGATTATATTATATATAAAGTGATTCTTAATACGAACACATATTCAAAAATGATTTATTAAATTATATTTTAATCATTTCTATATATTTTTTAATATTATATCTAATTATTATAGATTTTCGGGGTATTGGTAGATGCGTTTCAGTAAAAACGTCGATTTTTGACCACTACGACTCGGAATCGAATCCCGGAATGGGAAATTTTTTTCTAAAGAGAATATTGCTTTAATAGCAACAGATTCTTGTAAAAATCCATTCTCACCAGTAAGTTAAAGTAACTAGATTAAGATCTGGCAAGCTTCTAAGTGAAAAAATCGAACTGAATTCTACCTATGTAGACAAGTGATGCATTTACAGTCGCTAACTACTCCGTAACATGATTGTTACTGCCTCTACGACGTGTACTAGCGATAATATATATATATACTAAGAAAAAGGCATCTCCTTATCGTGCAACTGAAAGTTGCTGATGGCTGGCGCCATCTATCGGAATAAATATAAACTATTCTCGTTGATTTTTAATTATTCCAGAATTTGGCCAAATACCCATTGTTGATTAATGATAGATGGCGCCAGCCATCAGCAACTTTCAGTTGCACGATAAGGAGATGCTTTTTTCTTAATTTATGCACCTTATCCCAGTACAATGTTACATTTGTGCTATTTTTTCATATATATATATATATAAATAAATATAAGGCATATATTGGATATAAATTTATTAATTAGCCAATATTTCTAGGGGCAACACGCCTCTCTTTATCAAGGCTTTTTTTGATTTAAACTAAATCAGGTGGGCATGTGATCCACTCACGCTATACAAGACCAAAGTAAGAAACCATCTAATGAAAATTTCACTGTATATAAAATATATTTACAATTGTTATATTTAATAATAATCAAAGAGTATATAATTAAATAACCATTTGATTAAATAAATGAAGAGACTGATAAATATTAGAAAATAAAATGAGTGAGGATTATGATTCAATATGTTGTGTTGATATATATAAATAAAAATATATTACAAGTATAAATATATACAAAAATAATAAAATAATAATAAAAAAAAATAATAATAATTTAGGAAGATATAAATTCTCTGTAAATTTCTGGTAGGTCAATTTTCCTATTTATGCTTTCTGAATCTTTTATAGAGGCCCAGCTTTCTAAAAATAACCTGCAGTGCTTTTCTTTTATATTCTGGTATAAAATGGATGCTTTGTCAAATTCGGGTTTATGATTATTGTTCAGTGCATGGTCTACTAGGATAGATAATGGTTTATGGATGCGTAGAGCTGTTTGTGTTGGTTAATGAGTTCTTTCAATGCTTTGCTGGTTTCTCCAATGTAAGTGGCTGGACAGGTTTTGCACGGAATTTTGTAAATAATATTGTTTTTGTTTTCCTTTTTACTATTATTCTTGGTGTCTGAGTGGCGTAGAATTTGTTTTAAATTTGGTGCAGATTGATATGTGGCAATTATATTATATTTCTTTAATACTCTGGCGATTCTTTCTGATCCATAACTGTATGGTAGAGAGCAATACCTTTTATCGGATTGATCATTGCTATTGTTTGAAGATGGAAATCTGGGAGTGTAAAAATGCTTCTTGATGAATTTATTCGGATAATTATTGTCTATCAACTCTTTAAAAATTATATTACTTTCTTCTTTTCTTTCAATATTTCTATTTGAGCAATGTGTAGTTAATCTTTTGGAAAGTGTTTTTACTACGGCGATTTTATTATGAATCGGACCAAAAGAGCTAAAATTTAAATAGTTTCCTGTGTGCGTAGGTTTTCTGTATATGGTGGCTTCTATATGAAGTTCTTTTCTTATTAGTTGAATGTCTAAAAATGCTAAAGAATTATTGTTTTCTATTTCGTGTGTGAACTTTAAATAAGGTTTTAGATTATTCAGAAAATATAAGAAAGTATCAATTTCTGTTTCAGTTATGCAAAATACATCGTCTATATATCTCATCCATAATAAAACTTTTAAATTATTTGCTTCAGTAATAATTTTGTCTATTTCATTCATGAAAATGTTTGCCAATGCTGCTGAAATAGGGTTGCCCATAGGCAAGCCTCTTATTTGCCTAAAAAATCTGTTTTTGAAGTTAAAATAGCTATATTCTAGACAAAGCTTCAATAAATCTATCAGGGCTTCTTTGGGAATAGGAAGGACTATTTCAGGATGGAGTTCTAGAAAAGACTTGAGGGCTAGGAGAGCTTCGTCGTGTATATATATGTCAATTTGAACGGAGTGAAAACCTTTCATGAGAGTGATTCATGTTTTTCAAACTAAAAATGGCTGTTTTGATCTACTCAAACCCTTAATAAACGACCAACTCCGAGAGAGACCAGAAATATCTTTGTTTTAAACTACGGCCCCTCATGACAGGTTCTACTGTTTTGTATGCATTACATTGAATGCCGTACTCATCCAAAATTTCAGAATATACTAAAAGACATATAGCTTTTGTATGCAACAAATTCTTGTATTGATGCCTAAAGGGAAAAAAGACGATCTTTCGAAGTATCTTTTTGATCTGAATATATATTATGAAAAAAGGGTAGATAGATATTGAATGATTAATACTCATATTGGTAAAAATATATCCATATCTCTATTACATTTTTATTCATTGCATTAAATAAAGTCCCCTTTTAAATTGTTTACAATTTTATATACATTTAAAAAAGAAGAAGGGTTAAAATTAATTATAATTTTCAACGAAAGCTAGCGCTAAGTTTCTATGTATGGTAAATATGCAAATATATTCATATATATATTCTTCTGTGAGATATATAATATATATAGATAAAGTTTTTAAGTTATAAAGAGAGGCTGTTTATTATTATTATTATTCATAAAGTTTTTATTATTTTATATTCTTTATAATGTTTATTGAAGATTTCAACGTATCTATTTAAATAGAATGGATTCTTTATGGATTCACTATGAAAGTTTCGTAAAGTCTATATTTGAAAAAAAAACTTTTCTCAAATCAATATATATAGAATCTAGAGAGGGAGACATAAAATAAGAACGTATCTACAATGATATTAAGAAAGGGATTACACCGAAATGTAATTTCAACAAATAATAACGATATCAGTATATAAAAAAAGAACAGATGAATCAAATATTTATAACTAATTACAAACCAATAAATAATAGTATATTCTGATAGTTAAAACTAATTAACATAAATAGAGGAAGGAAAATGTAATTTAGTTAGAGTGATGGCAACCAAAGAAATAAATGGAATTTCAAGGGAACAATTTCTATAAAAGCAAGCTCCCATTTTATCCTGGCCATCCACTTTGGTCGGTGCCTTAAAAATGTCTCAAATCTTGCTAATAAAACATTTTTGTTTAATATTACATTGAAACACATAAATTAGAATGGCCCCCATTGAGGCAATAAAAGTGGGCATCTTACTTTGATATATCTCGATGTAGTTATGGATTGGGTTTTAAGAAACTATTTATGTTTGGATATTTGGATTAAATTTGTTGATATCTATATGTTATAGGGTTAGAATAGGCTACATTGTGTGTTTATAATCAAAATATATATTTATATATAGAATAATGGAGAGAGATAATTTGATTTAAACTACTTTATTATAGCGTCCATATGAGTTTATATAAGGTTAAATATAATACAGTAGGACCTCCATGAGAGGACACACGCGTGTTTTCATTTGCGATATTACCATTTTTACTATTTAGTAGCTCTCCGGTAAGAGGAGACCTCTATCTTTTGCTCTGCAATTAAATGTATTTTACAGGGAGTTTCTACTGTAAATATATATGAATAAAAATGATTAAAATATGTAAAAATAAGAATAAATACAGATGTAAATATATAAAATAATTGATAAATATACATATATAATATATATTCATGGTCTCTCTTCATTGGTGGCGCCCAACGCGGGTTTGAGAAGTGATATATTAATGATCACAATAGTGTAAAGTTCACAAATATTAATCATAGATTGTTATAAAAAGTGAAACTATTTTAGACGCGTGTGATTCTTTTATAAATAAAATAAATTGTTTTGTATCAAAGTATTTTATTAATGAAGAATTCTCTAAAATGTATTTCTCTCATTACACAAAGGTTTTTTTAAAAGAAATTCAAAACTATTTTTGATGTATATGTTCCTTTTTTTAATAAAATAAATTTCTACTGGCCTTACTGTAATGATAGAATAGTGAAAGGGCCTGGTACATCAATGTTTAACTATCCCAGTTTGCAGAAACGGTAGTAGAAAATGTTTATTTGAAAAAAGGAAATGTATGCGTCAAAAGTAGTTGCCAAGCTAATGAATAATGTTGAAGGTTTCATCTATTCCAAATGTACATATTACAAGGAATGATAATCATGGTAAGTAGAGCTTAAGAAATTTTTCACTGTAGACACTCCTAAGTCTACAAATGTGAAGAATTTCGACTTTTGCTCTTAAAGGGTGCCCTGTGTTTAGGTACTTGTACTCACTAGGGTTGTACTTGTGCAAAAGTCGAGAAAAATTGAACATTTTCAGGGAAAAAATGCCAATGAGGGATTTGATCGCGATACGTGGTTGTCAAAATATAAATCGACAGTGTGTATAGGTACCATCAATGGTCTGCCCACATCCTCCCCAAGAGATGTGTTTTCTAATGAATTCTTCAATATGGGGGTATATGGTCACATTACGCAAGAAGTTTTTTCTTTAGTTATATTTAGTTCTATTTAAATCATGGCGATGGAGTCTATCTAAAGCCTCTAAAATCTAAACTTACAGATTCAATCAATATTATATACAATATTTCCTACAATTATTGCGGAATTGGCTATATAATTGGAGGAAGATTGATCGTTTTACCTACAGATTTATGTAGATACATATAGTTGTATCTTGATGCCACGTTTTTCCACCGTTAGATGTCCCAGAATGTCATCTCTGGTCAGATGGTGACAATGACAAAAGGCTGGTGTATGTACCAACCTTATATTACTACACAACTTACAGATCAAGGAGATCAAGCGTCAGATTTTTATAATATTGTAGCGAATATTTCAAAGGTTTTTTAAATAGAATAAAGGCAGTGGTGGATTCAAGTTGCTTTCGTGGTATTGAGGAACAAACCTCAAGACATCTACTGATCGATTGCCCAGCATTTCAAGATTATAAAATGAAGAATGAACTAGTTGTTTGTGAACTTAACGATTTGATTTCGGATAAAAAATTATATTTAAAGTTCAATTCATTTTGTAAATACATTCTAAACTTTCTACAAAATCTGGATCTCTAGTGTTTACATGCGTTGAATAATGTAAATAACATATGTAAATAAACTTTTCTCCTTGTTTGGGGAAAGTATCCCTTGCGGGATATAGGCGCTTTGGAAATAAAATAATTGGTAACTGGAATATTCATTTTTTGGACAGATTATTAATTGTTATATATTGCTACTCTATAAAATCCCCTTATTGCTTCTCTTGTATTTGATAAATTTCAGTTTGTGCTTGTCCTTTAATAAATTGTTGTGTCATCCTCAGTTTTTCGTTTTTAATTTTCTACGTGACATTTGGTGGAGATGCTGGGTAGATATTATAAAGCCAAATGACACTACATCCAGATGGCACACACACAAGAACCTATAATACATGCAACAACTGTCCTGGTGTGGAACTAACACCTACTCACATATTCCTATTCACAGCAATGGCCGCAGCCTTGCAGAAAAATAACATAGTCCCAGAACAGCAGTTTTACACACTAAAGATAAATAACATTGCGACTGCTGTGATAGAGATTCAAGGATACATCTGATGCTCTTCATTGGACACGACAACAACAAAAGGCCAAATAGATATCAATATTTTTCATTAATACAACGAAATAAATTTGTTTTGAAAATCTATATACAAAAATAAAACGACAAGATATAAATATTTTAGTGTTAAATATGAAAAAAGAAAAAAAAAAGAGAAATTCGAGACCACAATCTTATATCAGTTTAATTATATTATAGTACTTCATGCGCGCACAACCATTTAGCTAAGAAAACATTGCGTAGTGATTGTCTAACGAACTCAATGCTGATTTTGTCGTTAATGTCACGTAACAGTGGAGCACCAATGAGCGGGCGAATAAAACTGACACCATATAAACGTTGAAACGTATTTAAATATGATTGAACTAACCAAAACCTATTCTATAAAAAAAAAAAAAAAAAAAAAAAACGCACACAAATACCTTTTTCAAAATTTTCCGAAATTTCCATAGCTAACTTTGCCAAGGATATATCAAAATTGCCGTATTTATAAACAGAACAGTCAAATACAATAATGGAGCGGTATGGCTAAATAAACTGACGAAACCGATGGAAGGGTTCCCTACTGATGAGCCAAGCGCTCATAATATTGTGCCCATTACACTAAGAGCAGAAAGAAAGAAAATTTATATTTGAGAAAAAGAAATCGCGCTAAAAATATAGTGTCAATTCCTAAAATAACACCTCTACCTACTTAAACAATAATATATAAAATGTTAATTCACACGTTTTTATACTCGCTAAATAAATAGAGAGTGAAAAATTACTTTTCAAAGATTTTTTATCGTTTATTTTCAGTGTGATCAGTCATCATTTGAGAGCACACATATATTTCTTTGAGTTCTAAAATTATAATCCATCAAGTTCATTCCATTTTATAGCGACGGCTTGCCTCGACCTGAAAAAAAAAAGGCTTATTGGACAGGTTTAGAGAGCTGAATTAAACTTGCATGGGGTCGACAGAAATTAATGAAGGTAAACTGTGAAAGATTGCTATGGAACTCTTTCCCACTAATTTCCTCTTTCTATTTACTGCCCTCTTTATTCATATCTTTATACCTTGTTTATCAGCCATTATATTGTCTTAAATCGAGTATATAAATAACTTATAGGGTTTTGCTTTCATTTTTAATTATTATAACGTATAAAGAGGCAAATAGAGTGTGGTATTATTCATGTTGAAGGACTGGTAAGTCCGAAAGCTTGAGAATAAAAGGTTTGCACATGAAACTTAATCCTGGAAGCTTATATTATTATTAAATTGATCAATTTACCGATATACCAATTATTCGCATGTCAACCGTTATCAAAAGGTGTAATAACCTGAAAACAGAATTAACATTTATGTTGCTACATATCCTGTTTAACATGGCATTTTAACTATCCGAAATATATTGTTAAATAGAACGAATTTATTTGATCCAATTTATAATTTTTATTATATGAAGATTTAAATAATGGATTGCTACATTTTCGAAATGAAAATCTAATATTTATAAATTTCATAGAAAAAACAAGGATTTGAAAATCGAATTTATCCAGTGGTGGTGTGAAACAAAAGAATTATAATACACTTATAATATATACGTAAAATATTGAATGTTCAATATTTCTAACTAAATTGACTTAACCCGTTTTATTTTGTCGCACACAACTACTCAATATTTTATAAATTTATATTTGTTCTATACTTCACGTATTTTCTCATTTTATTTTCTCAAATCTGAATTAGTTGAGTTTCAAATAAAATTCCAGACGGTTATATTGAGCGAGAGAATTAGGCTTAGAGCTCGGTAGAATTGTTGGCGATAGAAATTCCCTTTTTACAGGGCCATAAAAGGTCAAGTATTTTGAAAACATGCGCGGATACATCCCTGTCATATATCCGCAGTATCAAATATTTTATATAAATAATTGAAAAATTCTTAAGTCGCATGTATTTCTCTCTTTTAAGAATTTAAACAATATTCTACTGCATTTACTTCAATAAAAAAATAATGGGAAGGCTTGTTGATCAGTGTTTAACTCTCTCTAAATTTAATTTAATTCAAAAATAGTTCAAATTTCTTATAATAGATGGCGCGCTAATGCATCATCCAAACATTTTATTAAATCTCTCTCTCTTATTTTGATCTCTGAATCTTGATCCCTTGATCTTGATCACTGAAATGATCCCTTAAAAATTTTGAAGCCTGCGGCGCTTTAGCTGTGCTTGGTGCTGCCTTGGTTCCCTCATAAACGGCGCTCTCGCCCTCTTCTCCCCCGGTGTGCCCACGGCCCTGCCGGCGCCTCTCCAGCCCTCTCCTTGGCTCTCCATTGCGGCGGGCGCTTGGTGACTCTCAAAGATGTTGTGCCTTAAAATGCTTATCCGAAAGCATGTAGAAGGCGGATTAATTGTTAATAATCTCTCTCTCTCTTATAGGCCCTACATACATGTGATGGAGAAATATCTAACCCAAAATGCTAAATTTTGTGATGTTTTGATTCACACACACAACCTGAAATTTAAACAATATTTATCTAAATGATTAATTAAATAAAATACATACGACTTAGAAATTTTCAATTTATATAAAATATTTGCGACTGCGGATATATGAAACGTATGTATCCGCGCTTGTGTTCAAAATACTTGACCTTTAATGGCCCTGTAAGAAAGAAATTTTTATCGCCAACAATTCTACCGTGCTCTAAGCCTAATTCTCTCGCTCACTATAATCGTCTGGAATTTTATTTGAAACTCAACTAATTTAGATTTGAGAAAAGAAAATTAAGAAATACGTGAAGTATAGAACAAATATAGGAAACGACTTGAAACAAGAAATAGATAACATCTTTTACTCCATGTTGAAGAATGGTTATCTCTATTTGAAAAATATCAAAATCTCTATTTCTAATGCATGATTAAAATGGATATAAAGATTACTAGAATAGCCCAATTTCAATCGAAATACACGTTATTTCGGAATCTAACTAAAAGAAAATCTCAATATATAATCATAACAGAGATATTGTTTCCTCTGTATTAGGCGCAAATATTGCATATTGCATAAATAATGCAAAAACGATATTTACTCTTCAAATATAGAAATATGACATTGATTAACAATATTTTGAGGTTTAAAAATAACACATTTTCGATTTGAATTGATATCTTATTGTTAACACCTTCCTATTTATATTAACCTTTGTTTATTTTTCAATTTAGAACTCTTTTAAACTTGACAAAATGACGTGATATTATAAGTTTTAATCATTTGTGATAAATGTGAAATAGTAAATATAATATATAAAAACGGATATAAAAAGTACATTTAAAATATAGATGTTTTAATGTGGAATTTAAATAAAAATCGAGAATTTGTTAATTATATAATTAAAAGATTTGTTGGTATATAATTACTAAATGTTACTTTTAAATGCTAAAATATTGGTATTTTATATTGTATGTAGTTTCGAAATATTTAAACTTTGAGTTTATTATTTTAAATGTCGTTGTTTAACATCGAAAATTCCTTTCTAAATCTTATATTTATCGCTATTAAATATATAAAACTATAAAATGTTGAATTATCGAAAAAAATATGTCATTATTAAACTTTTAAATCGCTTCTTAAGAGTGCAAAACCTTCAATATAAGCACATAAATAAAATGTCTTCAAAAATCAAAAATGAGCTTATTAAAACTTACCTTCTTATACAAAAAAAAAAAATAATAAAATATGTCCTGATGATAACAATTTCAAGTTTAATTACATATTTTTATATGAAAACCTTTTTGTAAAATAATATATATATATATAAAATATATAATTTTTTAAATATCTCTCGTACAAGGTTAACTTTTTTAATACATCAAATTTAATCGTAATTTTATTCTAAATTAAGTTTGCTCTCAGTTACTAATATGTTAATTTTATATATTTTGAACTATCTTTATAAATATAGATATGTATATATAAGTACACACAGAGAGATTTATTTAATATGTTTTCAATCGCAAAAATAAATTCAGCCCTGAAAATATATTATTTCCAAAATATGGCGTTAAAATATTAAAAAGGAAGCATCTTTATATATTTACTATCTGAGATTTTTCTTTATTAAATATTTCATATTTTATTTCTCGAGTAATTTTTTGCCGTCATTTACGCATGAGTTATAAAAATGTCTCAAATTGTTATTTTCTCCTTTTTTTTTCTCTTGAAAATGTCTTTATTTTCAGTTGTAATTAAAAAACAGAGCGAAAAGCAAACGTTTATAGTAAATGAATTTTATTTCGCTTTATCATTATTTTTATTTTCCCTCCTTTAAGAAATATATATTTTTTAATTTTCAATTTATTTTCTTCGCTTTTCATATTTAATTTTAAGGGTTATGCATTTTAATAAACGCATTTTATTCTTCACCAAAAATATATGAACTTAAAGTGTACGATCTATTATTCTAATATATATATGTGCGAATATAAATATATCTCTATATATTTGTTGAAGGAGTTTTTGAAATTGCGCATTTTTATATATTTATAAAATTGATATTAACCATAAATATATCAGTAGATATTAAATTATTTAATTTATTACGAAATATACACCGAAATAGTTCGACCATTATTATAAATTAAATTATGTGTAATTATATATTTTGATATAAATTATTTTAAATTTTGTTAATAAGGACAATATTAATTTGTATGTTCATCAATGCAATAAGCTAATAAGTCAAAAGATATTTGTAATTTTAATACATTCTATATATAGCAAAAGATAATATAGAATTACAAATTAAAATAATTAGACGAGCTACTAATTTGTTGTGTTGAAGTTATCTATCATTTTAATGATGTGTAGCTATTATTTACATTTGTGATTAGAACTAACTTTGTATAGGTTCAGGAAATAAATTCGGAAATATTTCGGTTGGATTAATGGGAAATCTGGAATTGCTTCAGTTTAGAATTATGTGCATAATTTTCCAAGCCTGCTGGTATTTTCTCGATATATCCTGTATGACATCTCTCATATAACTAATGCTATGGTTTTTAATATATAAATAACATATTCAGGGAATTCTCTAGTTATATATATTTACTTTTATATTGGTCATACATTTATAATGGTTAGACGTTTTTTCTTTGTATCTCTTAATAAATTTCACCCTTTAATTCTATAATTATATTGTTAAAAGAAAATATATTATAAAACACATAAAATAGGTATAAGCAGCGCATAATTAATCTTTTATATTTACAAATTAAAATAAAATTATCAGAGTAGAACAAGGATATATTACTTTTGAGATGTTATTTATTATTTATAGCAAAATATAGAATGACCTTTAAGCCAAAAATCTCGATATCATACCTTTTTTAAAAATTCGCCGCTGGATGGTTTATAGAATCATTTGAAATTTGTTGACTGTTATTTGGAAGAATAATCTGATATATATAAAAAATATTATCTCTTAAAATAATATTGAATTGTTTAAACTTCCATTACAACCTATATTCAGGCTTGTCCCTTAGAACCGAGAAATTCTTGGCCTATTATTACTGTCAATGTTTAAATATCGATAATATATATCTATATACACTGCGTGACATTGAAAATGGAACACCAAGAAATAGTGGCCAGAAAATTATGCAAATTTCAGGGTAGACGCGCCTAACCGAGTTATGCAAATGATGTAAAATGCGCAGCTCTCGTGCGCACATGGAGTAAGATATAAGGGAAGGAACTTGCAGAAAGGACAGTATTCGTGTCGTTATTTATTCAAGGAAAAGCATTGTAGAAATTTTGTTCTTGTGTCAAAAGACACGTGTAATAACAGAGAATGCCAGGTCATCGTAAACGGAGGTAGTTCAAGCAGACAGACGCTTTTACGAGGGGCATGGTGATCGGACTGAAAAGGGCAGGTTGGTCCATACGTCAAATCGCAGCTGATACACACCTTGGTGCGTCCACGGTGCACCGACTGTGGAGAAGATGGTTGGAACAAGGAAATGTGGCAATTTATAGGAATGTCGGTGCAACCAGAGTGACGTCAGCACTTGTGGATCGGCGTATCCTTCGACAAGCAGTGGCGGCCCCCACAAGCCACTTGTACCGCCATCCTGCAACATGTGCAAGACACCCTAGATCATTCCATCTCGACCAGAACCATTTCCCGTCGATTGGTTGCTAATGGCTTGCACTCATGCCGTCCGCTAAGAAGAATGCCATTGACCCCACCGAATAGGCGCCAACGTTTGGAATGGTGCCGGGCTAGATCGACGTGGATGACGGAATGGCACAGGGTCGTGTTCTCAGATGAGTCGCGTTTCTGCTTGTCCAGTGATAGTCGCCGTGTACGCGTGTGGCGTCGACGTGGAGAAATGTCCAATCCGGCAGCAATTGTGGAACGCCCCACCGTGCGACAAAGTGGAATCATGGTTTGGGGCGCAATCGCGTATGATTCCAGGTCACCTTTACTTCGTATTCAGGGCACTATGACGGCCCAACGATACGTTGATGATGTGCTGCGACCGGTGACACTCCCCTACCTTCAGGGGGTACCCAATGCCCTTTATCAGCAGGATAGCGCCCGACCGCACACTGCTCGCATTAGCCAACAAGCTCTGCAAGATGTACAGATGCTTCCCTGGCCACCGTACTCTCCTGATCTCTCACCAATCGAGCACGTCTGGGACATCATTGGACGCCGTTTGCATGCCTTGCCACAGCCGCGTTTAGAAGACGAACTGTGGCAAATGGTTGAGAGGGAATAGAGAGCCATCCCTCAGGACGCCATCCGTACTCTGATTGACTCTCTACCTAGACGTGTTGCTGCGTGCATCGCCGTCCGAGGTGGTCCGACTTGCTACTAAGCCGACGCCGTTCTCGCTCTGTATTATGACTATCATTTTGAAATAAAGATCACTTATTGTTCGTCCCTGTCTCTCTCTGTCTGCCGAGTTTCATCACTTTCTGGCCACTATTTCTTGGTGTTCCATTTTCAATGTAACGCAGTGTATATATATATATATATATATGTGTGGTAAAAATTTTAAATATTTTCAAAATTTACTAAATTCTGGAGGTTTATGGTTGCAAATTTATTGATATTAACAATCGTGACTGGGAAGAGACCTCCAAACAGCGTTATTTTCGCATTTTCACAATAATTTTATAAGTTTATTTGATCATTCTTAAAATTCGGTATGAACATAAACACGTCAGGTTACAAATAAATATAAACCTAACAGAATATAGTAATATTATGAGTGTTTTGACCGCTATAAGTTGGATATAAACTGGTGCGCTATTTCTAAGGACGGGTTACTGGACACAAATAAACAACTAGATCATTCCAACCTCTCCCAGATATAAGAACAAAAAACCGTCATCGACGAAGCTAATCAAAAACTGATCAATAAAAAGCTCTGATTAATCCAGGTTTTGTCCCCAGGAGTGCCAAATCTTTCTTTATTAATCATGCTAGCTGCTTTAATGGATCTCGTAGAATATTGCCGTCAAGTTTATTTGTTTCTCTTGTATTCTATATATATATTACAATTTGTAATTGATGAAATTATCGCTAAATGATTGAAAAAATCAAAGAAACACTTATATCTTTAATTTTTACAAATATATTTATATTACAAGTGCCGGTCAATAAGTAATACAACGACCTATAAAAAAATATTTAAATAATTCATAATGTCTCTAATTGAATAAAAATTCATATTTTTTATATCTGCCAACATAATTATGATACCTTTGAATAGGTAAACACAATAATCCGACATGGTCGATGTCATTCAGTCTCTGTAATTCACTCGAAGCTAAAGTCCGTGTATGGAAACGAAGCCATGGATAGTTTCAAATTCAAAAATGGATTCAGCTCTTCAGACCGGTGATTTTGATATTAGGAATAAAATATCCAGGTAGTGCAACCTCTATAGTGACGGACCAAATTGGAGGAATTGATAAAGAATAATCAGACAATGACGATATATGAAATAATATAAAATTTTTCCCTGTTTGAAAAGTGATCATAAACTTATTAATGATCTTGGATATCGAAAATTATGCTCAAAATGGGTGCCAAAACTTCTAACACGAGAAATGATGCAAATTCGGAACGAGATTTGTTCAGATCCCATTGAGACTTTTTTCTTGAGAACTTACTCGGGTATTTAAGGGTGTGATGTAACATGAGAATTGGATTTATTATTATGATACTTCTTTATAAGACCCCCCCCCCAATTGTCTCTTTTAGTGTTTTTTTTTTCAAGCATGCGCGGTTCATTTATTTCTGTCGTTGTTACATTTGCACAGGCGTGGAGGTGGTAGGATATCCTAAAGACTCGTCCGTTCTTTGAAGCTGTTTACTTTTGTTTTGAAAATTATTGAATAAAGACATGTTCGGTAGTTTGTTATGGGGCTATCCTCGAGTTTGCTCGTCGCATATGCGGAATGTACCCATAAAACAACGTCAGTAAAGAAAAACCCAAGGCTTTCTCTTTACAAAGACAAAATCATGATCTCTATTTTTGGGACCACAAGAAAATCTGATATTCAGGCACACTCTTTAAATAAATAATTATATAAAGAAGAATAGGTATTGTAAATCTTTAGAAAAACTAAAAAAGAACAATGTGGAAACAAAAATACCCTATCTTAAAAAATAAAAACACCCGAATCGAATTTCATCAGGATAATGCGAGACCTCACACGGCGCACCTGACTTTGCCGAAGATTGCAGGGTATGGGTGGATGCCTCTCCCTGCTTAGAGCCCTGATCTGGCACCATCAGACATCTACTTTTTCTTCGATGATTGAATAGATTTTACGTGGTAAAATATTATAAAGTGATGCAATTTTACTCCATGCTGTTAGAGGATGGATTAAGAGTTGGATAAGGCGTTTTATCAAAGTGATTTTGCAAGTTGGAAATAACGCTGAAACAAATGTGCACAGAAGTAAAATGGATTGAATAATTCTAATATATAGAGGACTTCTTTGAGAAGAGAGAGTTCTTATATACAGAGGTTATTTTCTCGTTCAGTTTTATAGAATATGGGGACACTTCAACAACAATCATAACTGGCCACGGTTACATCCAAGAAGGCTATGGAAAGAATTTGAGAGAAAAATTAATTTTTCTTCACATTAGCAAGATAAAAACAAAACGCTTTATTATCCTATATTCAATGGCCCAACCTTCTAACAATCTAAAGATTCCAGACAGCAATACTCCTTGTAATTATCAAACTCAATTCTGAAACCTTTGAAGAAATAAATATGCCTGGGGACACCTCATGAATTGGAGCTCTCCCATTATTATAATATTTTCAAATCAATTGAAGACAAGTTAGCGTTGCTTAGAGACATCTATGCCTTCTGGAAACCCGAGATAATTAAATAGGTTATTGTTTATTTAACGCCTATATGTTGACACGATATCAATAAACATCTCTATTTACATAACCCGACGGACGTCTCTATATAACTATATATAGTTACATCATATATCTCGTTAAGATACGCCCCTCAATAGAATTGGATTGGAAATAATATATAATTCTAGGTTATATATGTGTGTATATATGTGTTAGTAATATTTTATTACATATTAATCTATGATTATATAAAATGGCGTACCTGGATCTGTAAAGAAAAAAGAAAACAATTTTTATCTCAAATTATTTCGAGAGATTGCTCCCTCTTTATCAATTTATTGCACAGTATGGATAAAGAGGGAGCAATCACTCGAAATATTTTGAGAATTTTTTTTTTTTTTTACAGATCCAGGTACGCTCTTTTATATAATCTTAATTAATGGATCGACTTTTGACTCAAAATATTAATCCATGTTTTTATATATTATGACAATTTTATTCTCCCCCTTATTGTCTCTCTTAGCGCTATTTAGTCACGCATGCGCGGTTCATTTCATTTCTATCGTCGTTACATTTGCATGAGCGTGTTGATGGTGGGATATCCTACAGCGTCATATATTTTAAAACATATTTTAAAGATGTTTACTTTTGTTTTTAAATATGTTGAATGAAGACATGTTCGGTGTGGGGCTATCCTCGAGTTTGTTCGTCGCATATGCGGCACACACTATTGACTGAATTCTGTTATAATCGTGTAAGCATCATTCCTTTATACCATGTTGATTTTATTTCCAATGTTGTACCATGTTGGCCTTTTCCCAGCTTTAACATTATCCTATTTCTAAAATTATCTCTATATATTTAAATCTATTTTTGAATAGTTGTGAATATGAGGGATACAAAACAAGTTTAAGCATTTCAATATCCTCAAATTATCCATCGCCCGTGTAGAGGGCTGATGTTTTAGGGGGTGATCAGATAGCGAAGTATTCCACAATGAAATAAGTAAATTAACAACATTCTAAACGTATAAACAACCAAGGATATTGATCTACAGGGACACAAAACATCTTAAAATACATTTCCATTCACACAGCATGTCTATTATTTGATTCAACAGAGGCGGACATATTCGACTTTGTAAGGGTTTTATTATAGCTCCTAGAACTATCAAGGTAACATATTTACAGGGATAAATGCACTTAGAGCTCTATTTTATATTCTCACATATATTTATATGTATTACTTTATAGATCATACACTTTAAAATTCTAACAAGAAATCGCAGCGCCCTCTATCTATAAATATATTAAAATTTTTGCGCCAACAAATAATTTTGGAAATGTGTTTATTTTTTATCTCTACAGACCTTACTGAAATGATAAAAGTTATTGAAGGAGAGAGGGTTTGAAACATCAATGGTGAACCCTCTCAGCGGTTTCGACGAACTGAGAGGGTTCACCACTGATGAGACTTCTTATTTAATAATTTTTATCATTTTAGTAATGTATGTAGAGATAAAAAGAAACACATTGGCAAAATATTTTTTGTTGCAGATTTTATCGATCGATGACATTCGAATTAATAAATGTAATATAGAAATTTTTATCATCGGGGTTCTCACTGATAAGACAGCCTTTCCAAATATTCTAAAGAGAGGTTGCAGAGGGATCAGAGGTTGCAAATATGTCAGTCTTTAATATCCGCTTTTCCAATAATAACTTCAACATAGTGAAGTCTTATAACATTCACGAGGAAATACTTTTTATCTCAGAGTATGATAATCATGCTGTGAGATTATTGCGTCTGTGATTGCAAGACCTTCCTCACCTATTTACGATATAGGGCAAACTTTCCTCAATAGAAACAGAATGCTACCTAACCGATGATTTCCCTTTAACAGTCAAACGATGTATAGCTCAATCCAGAAAACTATATAAAGTCTTAAAGAAAACCACGTTCTGACGTTTGAGGCCAAAAACCTAATATGTACACTGTGTGACAAGGAAATTACTGAAGAACTCCCCATTACCTGCTTAATTGTACAGCCCTTGATTCAGAGAGGAAGGCCCTATATCAATAAATTAAATGCACCAACACTTCACCCTACGTATTGCTTTCGAAAATATCAGCAAACAAATCTAAGGCAATAGCTTACTATAATTTTTTTAGATCATCATTATGTAAGGACCAGTCAACAAGTGAATGACTTTGAGACGAAGAGTAAAGCCAGTTCAATTTCTATGTAAATAACACTAGATGATCATTACCTTACCCAATTGGAAGAATCTGTATGGGACAAGTCCCAAATAAAGGCTTTTGTGGGGGTGTGATAAAGGGCAAACAGTACGACGTTACATTAACAAACTTCTGAACTCTACATTTACTCTGTAGACGTTAAAGGAGTAAACGACGATTGATTTACGTATTATTATATGGTTTATGTCAGGGTTATATATGTCATATCGATTCCCCATTTTTTATATTTGTTATATTGAGAACCTCTAATTGTCCATATATGCATTTACACTCAAGAACAAGGGAGGAGGGTATACAAAGTAAAGCCCTCCCTCTCTGAAGGAAAACTATCTCAAGGTAGAGAAGCCCCCAGACTTGAGTGGTAAATATGTAATATATGTATTTAACATTATCTATCTTTCTTATTCTATATACACTCATCGACAAAACTCAAGAAAGTGGAATTTGATACATCGGTCGTCTGCTCTTTTTTTTAAAGGCAATTTTGTTTACACTTGGCTATCTCGTGTGTCTTCAATAGATTTGACTGTATATCAAATATCTTTCAGAGTTATTGTCTGAACCCCAAAAAACATGCTAAAATGTAAAAATTCCTTTTGTTTTGTCCATGAGTTTATATAACATTTATAGATTCTGTATTAAGTCCAGTCACTATATATATATTGAATATAGAGAATTTTGTGACGTAGGAAAACTAGGAAAGACCAAAATGAATATTCCAAGAAGTAATTCGTTTTATTTGAAACAATTAAACCCTAGTTGCATAAACGAATAGAGAGCCAATGAGATGAATGTAGCTAAATATTGAAATTAATGTATATAATAATGAATATTCCATTTGAGAGAGGAAAAATTCATCCAGCGAAAACTCGTTACAATCTATAATGGCGTGTGTGTGTGAATTTTAAAGTACTTTTACA
>CP092864.1:70953848-70979335 GCA_030710605.1 Cordylochernes scorpioides | reverse complement strand
GGTGTCAGGTAATTACAATGGGGAGTTGTTATCACACAGCAGGACTTCTGTACAACATCTTGGTTACAACATCATAAGTCTAAAGCCCCAATGATAAAGCACAAAATTTGGGTTATAGATTAGAACTATAAGGCAGAATCTAAATAAATAGTATTTTAATTTTGTCTTATTGTCTATATATATAAAAGTCAATGTCTGTCTGTTTCGCGATAAACTCAAAAACTACTGAACCAATTGGTACCAAATTTTGCATGTCGCTTTTTATAAACCTGAGGAAAATTTTTGGCTGCATTTTGATTAGTACAACATGAAAACTTTCTCCATAGATTATATAAATAGCAATAAAAAGTAAGGAGAAAAGATTTTTTATTCGGATAAACGAGTGACAAGCTTTCGGGCAGTCACACCCTTCAAGGGCCTGTTGAAGGGCGTGACTGCCCGAAAGCTTGTCACTCGTTTATCCGAATAAAAAATCTTTTCTCCTTACTTTTCATTGCTATTTATATTTTGATTAGTATTTTTGGCTATTTCTTTTTTTCATTTGAAGAACTTTTTTTTACGCGGACTAATCCGGAATGGAATGAATACCTAAATATGGCCATTTTTTTTAAGCATCGGTGGTTCAGTGGTAGAATGCTCGCCTGCCACGCGGGCGGCCCGGGTTCGATTCCTGGCCGATGCATTTTTTTTTTACAATTTTTAAAACCCATTTATATTATATATAATATAAATATATATTATTATATCAACTATATTAATTAAATCAAATACCTAAACACTAATATAATACAATTTTTGCCATCACACACACTTTTTGCCTGTAGTTTATGTGTTACTTCTGTATTGCTATTCTATGGCACTTCTAATATTTATTATTGATATACTTTTAGTATGAAGGAAATTGCACCCAAGGGATTTCTCGGGCGAAGTCGGGTCATTCGCCTATTGTCTATAATAAATAGTATTTGAAGTTTCAGTAACAGCGTTTTTATATCATCAGACATAAGACTGAATGAAAAGTGTCATTTTGTAAGTTGGATCAGATTAATCATATCTGTTACCTAAAACTACAAGAAACCCAGTTATAGGTTATATGTGCCCATGGGCTATTGCCACTTTTACTATCTGGAGATCATATGGGCCATTTAACACCGTGGTGTGGTGGTGACATGGAATTGGAGAACTACTATGAATATATCTAATATTGATAGATGATTTATTGCTCCTCCATCATTTAGTCTTTTGTCTGATGATGGCAACAACGCTGTTACCAAAACGTTGCACACTATTTATTTATTTAGATTTGGTTTTATTACCTTGTAGTTCTAAAGCCCCAAGTTTTAAATTCCAAGTGTTTTAATCATGTTTATAATAAAAAATATGGGGTGTTAGCAACATATAAATAATATTTACCTTAAATGTCATTGTTATAACAAGATTTCACTTATGTACACGCACACAAAAAAGGTTTCATTATTCTTATATCATTGTTGTTCAATTACTTTTTATATTTTAAAGTGATGAAAATTTTTTAAAAATATTTATAAATTATTAATATATAAAATTACTTGCGCGAAAAGTTTCTTTATTATTTCTAGAGCTGGAAAACTTTTGAGAAGAACCACAGAGTTCTTTAAAAAATTGAAAAATTATATGCCAAGTTCTATATCACCTTGGAGCAATCACAATAAGGATTGGCCCATTGAAGAGATTATGCCTCAAAAACTTGCCAGTGTTGAAAATAATAAACATTTTCAGTTAATTAAACATACAGTAGAATCTCCAGGATTGATAAGATGGGAGGTTGCTTAGAGTAAGCAAAAAGAAGAATATCCCTAGGAAGAGACACAATGATTAAATTGGACAGGATTATGAAAGATAAAGGCATTTCATTCAAGACAATGAAAATAATTATATAGGCATTGATATCCCCTGTGGTAACTTATGGATGTGAGAGCCGGACTCTCAGAAAAGAAGGAAGAAAAAGAATTGAAGCTTTTGAAATGTTGGCATGGAGAAAGTACTCAGAGAGCCATGGACAAATAAAAAAGAACAAATGTTTCAAACTTAAATGAAATTAATCCTGTTAGATCCCTAGAATCCCAAATATGCAAACAAACACTAACCAACTTCGGACACATATTGAGGGCAAATGGTTTATAAAAGATGCTGATGTTGGGGAAAATTGAAGGAAGAAAAGAAGAACTGAAATGTGCTGGCTGGAAAGGGTCAAGAAAACTATTGGGGGTCACTAGAAGAGATGTGAGTGATGGTCATTAACAGATCAAATTAAAGACTATTTGTCCATATAATCGTCATAAGTCGGGGGGGTCGGTGGAAGGCTGGTTAAACCGTTTGGTTTTCGACCGCTACGACCCGGGTTCGATTCCCGCATTGGACACTTTTTTCTGTTTAAAAAAAAAATGTTTCAATGGCCCCCGATTCTTGCAAAAGTCCAACCCCACCAGCGAGTACAAGTAACCAAACGGGGCTCTGGCACATTTGTAAATGCAAAGTCGAACTGCTTTCACATGTGTAGACATGTGGTGCGCTTACAGTGAAAAAGCAGTCGCTAACTACCCACCATGATTATCATGGCCTGTACCACGTGTACTAGGGATAAGCCAAAAAAAAAAAAAATCATAAGTTGAACTCGACTTGGACATTAAAAACAAAAAAATCTTCATACGAAGACACTTTTGCTTGAGGACAAAGGTCAGTTTTCATTGCCAAAAATTATCATTTATTTAATTAGTTAAGATCTCTGGTATACGGTCATCTCTCCCTGTAGGACACTTTGGCTCTGCATCTAGGTGTTCTTTAGAGAGAGGTTCTACTCTACACCTAGTTGCAGAGCTGAAGTGTTCTTTAGGGAGTAGTGTTTTCTTACTAGAGCTGCTAATTACTTGAAATAATCATTTTTACATTGAAAACTAGAGATGGCCTTTAGTGAAAGTGTCCTCTCAAAAAGGTTCTACTGTTTATGATTTTTTAAAGTATATACAGTAAAACCCCGCTAATACGAACCCTGGATGTAGCGAACCTTCCCTTATAATGAACCCACGACGATTCCCGATTCCATTCCATTGAAAATACCATCATTATAACGAACTTTGCGATTTTTAAAATAACGAACTACTCTATAACGAACCTATTTTCGGTCCCAAAATGATAAAACCTATTAAAATACTATGCTTATAACGAACTTAAAATTGTGATTTAAAAAAATTTCAAAACAACAAAATTTTGAGCATGTTTCAGCTCACGGATTGCGATTTCAAAACAAAAAAAATTAGCGGTATTGTTTGTTTTCATTTCCATTCTATTTTTGCTGTATGTTGCATAAATTTTTACACATTATACTTTTATTTAATAGAATATCTTTGCATTCGACAATTTTGAAATAGAAGAAAATACAAATGGCTTCCAAAATGAAGAAAAGAAACAAAGAATGGCGTTCTAAAAAAATACAGTGGCAGCATGCCTTTTTAGAAGCGTTCTATATCAAGTTTAACCTAGGCTAAAAAATAATTCCAAATAATTTTAAAGCCAGAAATGGTTTGAATTAACAGGTTAAAAACAAAATTTAATATACACTTCAGAAGAATATGTAGAAACTGGAATTGGAAGAAGGAAAAAAAAAAAGTTCCCCCAACCCGTGTCTCATGGGTCACAAACAAATCGACTTATAAATTCTCAAAAACTACCACTACAGTTCTATTTTTAGAATGGAATTCTTGTTAGGTATATGACTCATTCAGGGTTCGCGGATATTCCCCCTGGCCGGCCGTTTCCCTACCGATTTGGTGTTTGCTAATTGGCGTTTTTTATTCGCAATTTTACCGATCGCGCTATCGTATCAACATGTTTCGCGTCCGATTTTTCTGAATGGGATACTTTTGATTCATCCTCAATTGATTCAGAATACTCAGAGCTTTATTTCTTTGATGGAAATAATGATATTTTAAGACAATTTTGATTTTTTTCATTTTACTTTTCACTTTCAAACAACAAGGCATTAGAGGCATAAACACAAGGTAATAAGACCAAATCCAAATAAATAAATAGTGTGTGACGTTTTGGTAACAACGCTGTTACCGAAACGTCACACACTATTTATTTATTTGGATTTGGTCTTATTACCTTGTGTTTATAATCTACAATCCAAATTGTGCCTCATCAGCATTAGAGGCATGTTTTTCAAACAAATTTAGTATTATATTATTTGAGAAAGATGTTCTAAAATACTCATACCTTTCAAATATATAATTAATAATGTTTTGCCTAGGGGATTTGGCATAATTTTTAAATAATACATAGGTTTATATATAAACATGTATGCTAATGATAAGAAGAACCTATTATCAAATGACTTCTTTTGATATTCAGCCTTACTGTAAAGAAATAGGTCAATTTAGGGAATTAAAACCAAGTGATCATTATTAATTGGCTGCCTTTTCCTGTTTGTATGGCTGTTTTTTAATTATACGATCTAAAAATTTAGTAAAGTTGAAAAAAATGGCCAAACCGTGGCTATATTGAACCAAAAGCTCTGTCCCATTGGGGTTCACTATAGAGGGGTTTTACTGTATAATCTATTTAAAATTTCTGTAACTACATTGTTAGTTGCTTTTCAAGTCTGAGGATGGAAGCAAGGCTGTTATAGAAGTATCACGTGTAAATCACTGAGTTAAATTTATTTTGTGTAGAATAGAAATTGCAATGATACAATGTACATGGCAACAAGACTAAATCCAACTAAAGATGTGAGGTTATGGCAGCTCTGAGGGAAGCAACAAAGCAAAAACATCATTTAGGATTATTAGGACTCAGACTTGATACTTTTTGAAGAATGTTCTGAAAGAAACAAGCAGCAGCAAGAGTAAAGTTATACTCACCATATCCACTCCGTATTGAGAACCAAGTTTTTCCTCCACCAAATGGTCAAGTTCTGTTCGAAGTCCACTAACTAGGGCTGGGGTGGCTTGGAGAGCTTTCTTCAGCCGGCTGCTTCGCTGGATTCCTTGTGGAGTGACTACAAGCTGCTGTCTACACACACGTCAACCCCTGGAATTTAGGGATAGAAATTCCCTCTTTATTTTATTAGGAATTTTGGTAAAGGTCTAACAGGTAATAAATGACTAGATTCAATTCAAAAGTTATATCAAATTTATAAAATATTACATTTATTATCTCTGAAATAGAAATTTTAAAAATGTGAGCCCATCCAATCAGTAATTGTTGCAACAAAGGAGATCTGAACTTATGCCACTATGGATACATCACTAATTTAAGCTAAATATAAACACAGGGTAATAAGAACAAATAAATAAATAATGTGTGCTGTTTCAGTAACAACGCAACAACGACACACTCTATTTATTTATTTGTATTTGGTCTTATTACCTTGTGTTTATAATCTACAATCCAAATTGTGCTTTATCCTTTAAGCTAAACATGTAATCTAAACAAGTCACATCGCCACTCTGTACCTAAATGTAAATACTCCAGAATTTTGTACTATTCCTACTACAATCTCAGAGAAACCATTAGGTTACTAGAGGTGAACCTCCCACCACTCTGTACCTAAATGTAAATACTCCAGAATTTTGTACTATTCCTACTACAATCAGAGAAACCATTAGGTTACTAGAGGTGAACCTCCCATCACTCTGTACCTAAATGTAAATACTCCAGAATTTTGTACTATTCCTACTACAATCAGAGAAACCATTAGGTTACTAGAGGTGAACCTCCCACCACTCTGTACCTAAATGTAAATACTCCAGAATTTTGTACTATTCCTACTACAATCAGAGAAACCATTAGGTTACTAGAGGTGAACCTCCCATCACTCTGTACCTAAATGTAAATACTCCAGAATTTTGTACTATTCCTACTACAATCAGAGAAACCATTAGGTTACTAGAGGTGAACCTCCCATCACTCTGTACCTAAATGTAAATACTCCAGAATTTTGTACTATTCCTACTACAATCAGAGAAACCATTAGGTTACTAGAGGTGAACCTCCCATCACTCTGTACCTAAATGTAAATACTCCAGAATTTTGTACTATTCCTACTACAATCAGAGAAACCATTAGGTTACTAGAGGTGAACCTCCCACCACTCTGTACCTAAATGTAAATACTCCAGAATTTTGTACTATTCCTACTACAATCAGAGAAACCATTAGGTTACTAGAGGTGAACCTCCCATCACTCTGTACCTAAATGTAAATACTCCAGAATTTTGTACTATTCCTACTACAATCAGAGAAACCATTAGGTTACTAGAGGTGAACCTCCCACCACTCTGTACCTAAATGTAAATACTCCAGAATTTTGTACTATTCCTACTACAATCAGAGAAACCATTAGGTTACTAGAGGTGAACCTCCCATCACTCTGTACCTAAATGTAAATACTCCAGAATTTTGTACTATTCCTACTACAATCAGAGAAACCATTAGGTTACTAGAGGTGAACCTCCCACCACTCTGTACCTAAATGTAAATACTCCAGAATTTTGTACTATTCCTACTACAATCAGAGAAACCATTAGGTTACTAGAGGTGAACCTCCCACCACTCTGTACCTAAATGTAAATACTCCAGAATTTTGTACTATTCCTACTACAATCAGAGAAACCATTAGGTTACTAGAGGTGAACCTCCCATCACTCTGTACCTAAATGTAAATACTCCAGAATTTTGTACTATTCCTACTACAATCAGAGAAACCATTAGGTTACTAGAGGTGAACCTCCCACCACTCTGTACCTAAATGTAAATACTCCAGAAATTTGTACTATTCCTACTACAATCAGAGAAACCATTAGGTTACTAGAGGTGAACCTCCCATCACTCTGTACCTAAATGTAAATACTCCAGAATTTTGTACTATTCCTACTACAATCAGAGAAACCATTGGGTTACTAGAGGTGAACCTCCCATCACTCTGTACCTAAATGTAAATACTCCAGAATTTTGTACTATTCCTACTACAATCAGAGAAACCATTAGGTTACTAGAGGTGAACCTCCCACCACTCTGTACCTAAATGTAAATACTCCAGAAATTTGTACTATTCCTACTACAATCAGAGAAACCATTAGGTTACTAGAGGTGAACCTCCCATCACTCTGTACCTAAATGTAAATACTCCAGAATTTTGTACTATTCCTACTACAATCAGAGAAACCATTGGGTTACTAGAGGTAAACCTTCCATCACTCTGTACCTAAATGTAAATACTCCAGAATTTTGTACTATTCCTACTACAATCAGAGAAACCATTAGGTTACTAGAGGTGAACCTCCCATCACTCTGTACCTAAATGTAAATACTCCAGAATTTTGTACTATTCCTACTACAATCAGAGAAACCATTGGGTTACTAGAGGTAAACCTCCCACCACTCTGTACCTAAATGTAAATACTCCAGAAATTTGTACTATTCCTACTACAATCAGAGAAACCATTAGGTTACTAGAGGTGAACCTCCCATCACTCTGTACCTAAATGTAAATACTCCAGAATTTTGTACTATTCCTACTACAATCAGAGAAACCATTAGGTTACTAGAGGTGAACCTCCCACCACTCTGTACCTAAATGTAAATACTCCAGAATTTTGTACTATTCCTACTACAATCAGAGAAACCATTGGGTTACTAGAGGTAAACCTCCCACCACTCTGTACCTAAATGTAAATACTCCAGAAATTTGTACTATTCCTACTACAATCAGAGAAACCATTAGGTTACTAGAGGTGAACCTCCCATCACTCTGTACCTAAATGTAAATACTCCAGAATTTTGTACTATTCCTACTACAATCAGAGAAACCATTGGGTTACTAGAGGTAAACCTTCCAGCTCTACCAGTTTATTCTCCAAGCTATTCTTGTTGTAGTGGTTCATTCTGCTTCTCTAGTAGGTATTTTTAGATGAAGTTCTTTTAGAGACTAGAGTAAAGATGTCTTCAAGAATGACAACTTGTGTAGAATCAACATATCCTGTTCTAAGCCAACTTTTATGAACAACCACATCCAAGGAGAGACCATCCATGTTTGTTCGGGCTATGGTCTCTCAAGGGAGATTCTATGGTATACAACTCTGGGATTTTATTTTTAAGATTGTGCAGAAATATATATACATTGTATGTCCAACTTTATTTTTAACACTAATTTAATATATTTTTTTGAGAATCACACAATCAGCCTATTCAATTTAACCATCTATATAATTCAACACAGACTTTAATTCAACTAAAAATTTTGATTCCTTAGTAGTTAATTAGAGAAGTTGAAGAACTGCTTATAGACTCATGGACAAAACTTAAGGAAGTTGTTCCTTTTAGCATGTATATCGGGATTCAGACAATAACTCTGAAAGATATTTGATACATAGTGTATTATATTGAAGACACATGAGATAACCAAGTGTGAACAAAATTGCCTCATCTCTTAAAAAAAAAAAATAGACAACCGGCGATATAAAACTTCCTTAATGATAATCCATAATTTGGAATATATATTATAAACATAAGGTAACAATACCAAATCCAAATATATAAATAGTGTGTGACGCTTTGATAACAACATTGTTACCGAATCGTCACACACTAATTATTTATTTGGATTTGGTCTTCATTTAATACTTTTTTCTGAAGATGGTAACAACACTGTTGCCAAAACGTCAAACATTATTTATTTGGATTTGGTCTCATTCAGTACTTTTGTCTGAAAATGGTAACAACACTGTTACCGAAACATCACACACTATTTTTTTTATTTGGATTCGGTCTTATTACCTTGTATTATAAAACTTCCTCAAGTTTTATCCATGAGTGTATATGTCATTAAGCTTTGTTCTTACAACAACAACAAAGAACTTGGCCATTAGACATTAATTGAAAGTTATAACAGAGCAGCTCAACAAAGGAATGTGGAGCTGGACTCACTGGTCTTCAGGACGAGTGACTTGATGGAATTCCTCCACCTCTACTGCAGCAAGAAACCCTCAGTGTCAGTGAGCAAACAGGTACAGAATGTTACTTTGTGGAATGTTCTCCTTGACAGGACTCTTCCTGACTCTTGGGACCTCTATTTTCTTCGGCTTCTTTTTCCTCACCTTCTTCTTGTCTAAGATACACAGCAATATATGTACATATAGAGGCTACTACCATGTGTTCATACATATTATCTCTTATTTCTATTTTAAACTAGTGTTACATTTTTTAAAATTTAAACTCCAAAGAGAGAGATAGAGAAAATTCAAATTATTTTCTCATAATAAAAAGATACCTAATTCCTGTCAGAATAGAAACAAAACTAAGAAATCTAGAAGACTCAATTCGGTAACAAAACCACAATACCATCTGTGGTAACACTGATCTGGAGACTATGCTTTGTGGCTATGGCCATATCAGCCCCAGTCGGGGTTTGATGTCTTGTGATCCACAAGAGATACATGTATTCTGAATTGGCTCAAGAGGTGCTTAGATGGTAGAATGGCTGGGCAAATTTTATGGCCAAAATATAACAGGAAAATTTTGGCAAGGAGGAAATAAATCTTAAGAAAGAAAAATAATCACTAAGACAAAGTGCCATCTATCTCTGGGATCTAGTGGACTCAGGTGAGTGACAACACGTCACTTCTTTTGATTAACATTCCTGAGAAAATTTCTCCCTAATTGTTCCATTACTTCACAATTTACATGTCTACCATGATACAGAGCTGTTCAAGATAGAGAGATTTACCAGCAATGGCTGTAACCTGGATTGGGGAAACTTCTCTGAGTACTGGGATATGATCTGGACACATTCCAGTAACATTGATGTGATAGCCGGTAAAACATAGTACATAGGCAGGAGACAGGGGACATAGGTTGGAAGTCAGAAGACAAGGCGAGGGTCAGGGAACATAGGCTAGAAGTCAGGAAAGAAAGTTGAGGTCAGGGGACATAGCCTGGAGATCCTAACTATTCAGTTCAGCAACTAAGTCCTATGTATAAAGCCTGCTATAAACCTTTTGTGGCAAATAAATCACCAGCTTCAAATGGCCCTTAACTATATATTGCACAACACTAGTCGTACTAGTAAGTTCAAAGTGGGCTCTGTAAAATTTCATTAATTCTTATCTCTTAAAGATTCTTTAGTCCTCTACCAACATAGGGTCTCCAGTGATATCTCGCTTGGGTATTAATTTGTCTGCAGGAACGGAGGTTAGCAGCTGTTATGGTGGCTTTTATCCAGCTGGTTTTAGGTCTTCCTTATTTCCTAATATCATCTATTCTATTATGTAAGGCTTTATACTGAGTCTGTCTGGGCCATTCTGGATAGTTGACCACAAACCATGGCAATATTTTTTTACTAATGATATTTTTAGTTAGGTTTTTAATTCCGAGTTCCCCATGAAACAATATCATCATATCATCTATGTGATGTGTATAGAAATGGTGTATACTTACCCTACGTACCATCATTTAGCATGGCCTGTTCCACCACTGTTTAGGATAGTTGGGATAAGGAACAAGACTCACCAGATATTGCAGGCTGCACCCTGACTGGACTGGTGGTCGTTGGACTAACCTGAAACATTCTTTGAACAATGTTTATACCATTCGGAAGATAAATAACTAGAGGTTTGAGGATTAGGTATATAGCATTGGTACCAGCACACCAGAATAGGTGCCTTGTGACAAAAGTAGGAATAGGCAAGGAGAAAGGAGAGAACTGGGGTGTAGACTCACAGCAGGATGGTTGGAGAAGATCAGCTGATGGATCTGGCTGGCCTGACTGCCCAGCTGTTCCCCTTGCAGCTTACAGATAGACAGGAGTTTCTCAATCTGTTTGTCCACAGCTGCTGAGGTGGGGACCACAGTGGGGTGGCTGCTGAGGTTGTGCTCCACACTCTCCATCAGCTGCCACACCCTACAGTTCCCATGTCTGTCTGCTGTCTGTCTGATGGCTGTTACCTCCTTCAGCTGGGTATCCTGCTGGTGGCTGAGACTCTTCAGCTTCTTCTTCCAGTACTCATCGTACTCCTCCAGCTTCACCTCAATCTCCCGGGACATCTGGCCCAGCTGGAGCCATACACAAGATTAGAACTTTCCAAACTGATGAATTACTAGAGACAGACATACCATTCAAAAATATATTAGAAGTCAATGTTCTCAGTAAAATATAGTGACAACATCATTCATGCAGCCACCTGTCATTGTGGGGTGTACTGTGAAAATGTCTCACTGGTAGGTCACTGTAGGTTAACTCCTTCTACCTTATCAAAAAATACCATTTATACACACCTGGTACAAATTCAAAGTTTATCAGCACAATTCCTATACCTTGCCACTTTGATGTAAGACATTGGTGAAAAGAGATTATTAACAACTGGGCAAATAACTATTGAAATGACAGAAACCAAATTTTCCATCAAAACACCTTTTGCTAAGCTGTCACCATGACAGACAGAAAAATTGATAACCACCACATTAACAGCTTGTAAAGGGAACCTTTATGCACCTTGAGAGGAAGCAAACACTACATAATTCCTAGATTTAGAGGATATAAAAGGATAATTATAGATGATATAAAGGATGAGATGTGAGTGGCCTACCTGGGACTTAAGGAGGGCCTTCAGGTCCTGGATCTCGGCCTTAGTGGAGGGGGGCGGGGGGCCATCAGCCAGCTCCTCCCCCAGCTGGGTGGTGTGGAGGATGGCCTTGCTGTACTTCACATCCAGCTCCTCCATGGCCCGCTGCGAGTCCTGCAGCCTCTCCTGCATCTCCTTCTCCAACTTCTGCAGGGCCTCCTGGTGTTGCTCCTTCTGCTCCTTCTGCCAGGTCTCCAGGGACTCCCTCATCTCTGCTTCCTTCTTGGTGGTCCACTCCTCCACCTTCACACACCTCTTGTATAAAACCTGCAACTTTAGAATGGGTCCAAGCTTTGATGTGTTAACACATCTAGGGAACACCAGGGTGTTATCCAAGATTCCATCAGCTTTGGGGGAACAGATATAAAGTTAACCTTCTGTAACTTAACATCTTGTAGAATTAGTTTTCTGTTGGAATGAAGAGAATTGGTTGTTGAGGAGATTTTATCTCAAAAGACACCCAGTTTCTCTCAGAGCAAAAGTGTCCTTTAGAGAAATGTCCTCTTACCGATGTTGCTCTAATTAGTAGTGTAGTCTAGTTAAATTATTTATGGGAATTTTTTTATATTGCTAATTTTCTGTTGTCCATTATGATATTCAAATTTGACAGGGCAGCATCTAAGTTTGCCCTCTCTACTGTCATACCAATGGCATATGAAAAAAGTGGAAAGCCAAAATTGTCAGTACCATATCTTATATCTCTACAGTTATCTACAAGATTGTAGAGGATACAGAAAGTTGGAAAATCATCATTTATACCAACCAGGTCTCCAGAGATTTAGAGAATTGTTCAGTAAAACCCCTCTTTAGTGAATGGGACTGAAACTTGGGTTCACTATAGCCATATTTCATTGTATTATAAAATAAAAATGGAGATTATTTCAGGTTTGTTATTAGGGAAGGTTTGCTATATTCCCAGTACATTTTTGTGAGGTTTTACTGTATATTGTTTCCTATATATATCCCTGTTATATCCCTGGTTCATTTTAGCAAGGTTCTACTGCATAGTGTTTCCTTATTTTACACATGTAAAAAGGAATATGATGAGCACATCTAACACATGCCACGGTATGAGGACACTCACTGTCTGTTTCAGGTTCTTCTGTGCCTCCTTCTCCTCCTTCAGCTGAGTCTCAGCATCTGTAACTTTCTTACAGAGCTGCTGAACTTCCAGCTCTAACTCCTTGATGATGTTGGTGTCCACTGCTTTGGAAGGAAGTGTTGGGATGATCACCGGGGCTGAGCTGGGATGTCTCCGGGCAATGTGCTGGGAGAGGAAGGAAGGCTTGAAAAATGTCTTGGGGCAATGTGGGCACTGGACACCACTCCAGCAATAGTCCAGCAACCATGCTGACCAGGGTGGGCAGCTTAGAGATAAGGTAGGACCTGAAATCTCAAGTTGGCAGATTCGTCAAAAGTAACACAATTAGAACTAATGCTTCCATGTTTAAATGTTTTGTAAAAATATTTTGGAATAAAAATAAATCAATGTTTTGCTGATATTTACACCAATAGATGGCATAGACCAGTAGCAACAATCATCTGTGTGACCAGGAGTTACCTTTTATTTACTTTTATCACTTCACTCATTTGATAAAACCTGCAAACCTTTAGACTTCCAACTCTCTTCACTTCTATAAGACAATTAATTTTGGTTTTTGCCCTGGTATAAAGTGGTTATAATAGTTAGACTGTTGTCAAATCAACAAAAAAATAGTTTTAAGAAATGAAATAAATAATAAAGTTCCAATAAAATTTAACTAATCATCTTCAAGTGGAAGAAATATATAGAAAAAGAAAAATATAGTAGAACATCATGTTAAAGAATACTTAGTTGCAAAGCTAAAGTGTCTTCTAGGGAGAGGTGTCCTCTTACTGGAGAGCAGCTAATTGGTAATTTTAGTGGTGGAAGGTTCTACTGTATTCAAAATAATGAAGAAATATCTATAAATTACATAATTTTTTTCTTGGTCACATTTTGTTGATTGTAGCACATTTATTTTTGAATGAAAATGGTTTTTAATTAAATGTTCAAAATATTAGGATGGCAGATAAACCAGAAATGTGCAAGGTATACTTCTTCTTTCTTATCTCCACTCAATCATATTAGGATATCAAGTTGTGACCTTTGATGGTGACTGTGTAAGGTATGCTTGATGTTTCAGTGTAGACATCATCAGCTCGAGTACTGAGTACTTGACTAACAATTACTGGCAACCATACTGAAGGTTAACTCCGCCTTTGCTGGTCCCAAGCCCGGATGAAAAAGGAGGAGGGGGAGCAGTAACAAGCTCACTAAAAAACCTGGGCTCAGCTGACCCGGCTGATAGTACCCTGTAAGGGCTCCTAATCTAGGAATACAGGATGATCAGTGTTTGTACTCCATGTTAGGAGTGGCTGCACATGGCGTCTGTTCCTCATGTCAGAGGCGCCCATTTCTTTTGGAGCTAAGTCAGTGACCTGCCACTGAGTAGTGCTCCTAGTCTTAATGACAAAGGCAGACGCATTCTACTTTACCCAGTCATGATGGTTGTCAAACAGACACCATCAAAAGTCTCAAGCTTTACAAACTTGATACCTGATAAAGCACAATTTGGATTATAGATTGTAATAAAAGAAAACAAGACCTAATCCAAATAATTTATTAGTGTGTGACGTTTCGGCAACAACATTGTCACCATCATCAGACAAAAGAATGATGGTGAGAATGTTGTTGCCGAAACGTCACACACTAATAAATTATTTGGATTAGGTCTTGTTTTCTTTTAAAACTTGATACCCTAATATGATTGAGTAGAGATAAGAAAGAAGAAGAAGAAGATACTGAAGGTAAAATTTCAAATTATCAGCCGCACACATGCACAAACATGTTTTTATTTAAAATTGTAAGCTTTCGTTTAAAAACTTTTCCTCCAACAATGGAGACAAGAATTGCTGATATGACCATTTGTTATGTGCAATTTTATAATTATTTAACACATGGAATAAATTGAAGGAATATTGAGAAGTAATATTTGACACATTGTATATAGAGAGGATGGAATTGTTGCGGAATATTGAGATATGGGGTGTCAGGTGTGATGAAGAGGATTCTACTATGACAAAGCACAATTTGGATTATAGATTATAAACACAAGGTAATAAGACCAAATACAAATAAATAAATAGTGTGTGATGTTTCAGTAACAGCGTTGTTACTATCTTCAGATAAAAGTACTGAAATGTTACACACTATTTATTTATTTGGATTTGGTCTTATTACCTTGTGTTTAGGATTCTACTGTAGAATTACCTAATAGAGAATTACAATAGAGAACCTTGTTATAACAGCCTTTTTTATAACAACAACTTGGTTTTAACATCAGAATTCTAAAGTCCCAAGAGGTGAGTCCCAAATGATTTAACTGTGTTTATAACAACAACATGGTTATAACAATATAAAATCTTGCTCCCAAGTGATGTTTTTATAACAAGATTCAACTGTAACTGTAATTGCTTGCTTTTTGATTATTGGTCTTCTTCTTCTTCTTCCTTATCTCCACTCAATCATATTAGGGTATCAAGTTGTGTCCCTTGATGGTGTCTGTTTGAAAACCATCATAATTGGGTGAAGTAGAATGTGTTTGCCTTTGTCATTAAGACTGGAAGCACTACTCAGTAGCAGGCCGACTTAGCTCCAAAAGAAATGGCCACCTCTGACATGAGGAACAGACGCCATGTGCAGCCGCTCCTAACATGGAGTACAAATGCTGCTCCTCCTGTATCCCTGGATTAGGAGCCCTTACAGGGTACTATCAGCCGGGCCAGCTGAACCCAGGTTTTTTACCGAGCTTGTTACTGCTCCCCCTCCTCCTTTTTTATCTGGGCTTGGGACCAGCAAAGGCAGAGTTTGATTATTGGTGAATTATTGCAGTTCTCTTTAGAATTGTGAAAATAGAGCAAGTATATTCAGCTGTATTTTCAGGTTGATTATTTATTTGATACTTCTGAAGTAATCTTTATAAAAACTAATCGATAAAGTCACCTTGAAAACACACCCCAATTTTGTAAGTAACTTATTTGGGCTTGATATGCTATAATTGTTAGAGGTTGGAATGGAATTAAGGAGTACAACAATGGAAAAAGGAGAAACAAACCTTAGAAAGAAGCTGGGTCATATGGCCTTGGTTCTCCAGCTGCTTGCGCTGTCGTTTGTTCTCCCTGCGCAGCTCGGCCAGAGTCTCCCGCTGCTTGGACGCAGCTTGTCTCTCTACCTCCAGGTTCTTCTGGGAGTCTGCCATTTTCTCTTCCAGGGACTTGATGCAGCTGGTGAGGTATTCTTGGGAATGCTGCCACATGTTGGAACTTATCTTGTTTGTTTTAAATACCATGGTTGGTGGGGGAGTGGTGTAAACTGTTGACTCTCTACACCCAAGACCCCGGATTGGGCACTTTTCTGAAGAAAAAATTGCTTCAAAGGCCCCCAATTCTTGCAAAAGTCTTACCAACCAGTGAGTGCATGTAACCAAACAGGTCTCTGACACATTTGTGAATAGTAAAGTAAAAGTAGTCGCCAACTACCTGCCATGATAATCATGACCAGTACCATGTGTATTATTATTAGTGAATCCCAGACAGCTGGGGTGAAACAAGCTGAATCGAGAAAAGAAACAGCATCAAACTATATATATATATAATAGCAAGATTTACCAAGAATAAAGGAACAAGACTCAAATCTCCCCCACTTGTCCAAACATATCCATGCACTGGCTGCTCCAGAACACAGCTTGTATTGGTTGGATTAAACATTTTCATATATCCTGGTCATTTACAAACTGGAGAATCATGATCATTCATGTTAGATCTACAGATTGTACAAGGAGATAGACAGTCACAAGAACAGATTATGTGTAAGGTGTTTAACTTACCAGAAGGTACTCTATGTTGAGCTGCGCAAGTTTGAAAAGTTTGATGAAGTTGGAGTCAACATCCTGTATAGCAGCAAGAGGGACACAAAAGTTAGATATAATGGAAGGTAAAAGTGGGGGTAAACTTACAACTTCATGTTCAATAGAGCAGAAGGTGATGTGCCAGATGTTTTCTTGGAGGGTGGTGAAGTCCACCTCTCTGGCCACACGGTCAAGATCAATGGCAGCTGGAACACCAGACATCACACCGGCTTGGTCATCAGGTCAATGAATAAACCAATGCTTATTGCAATATCAGATGATTTCGACAACTTAATAAAAAAAAACAATGTCTTTTTTTCCTAGTGGTTGAAATTTAAGCAACTTCATGGAGACGATTGGTATTGATGAGGCCATAAATGAGGAAACGTATTCCTCAACCTAAGTCATTCCAAGACTCCACCCTATTTAGTTTCTCATCCATTGAGCCATCAACTTGGACATAATTCTTTACCACAATTCCAAGCCCTTTTCTTGTTCAAACCCTACTGGAAGTAGAGGAGGATACCCTTGAAAACAAATTCAAGAATACATCAGCAGGGGGTTTAACCCCACATGCCGAGAAGACAATAAATGAAATATTAGGAGTAGCCAATGACCTCTGGAATTTCTTCAATAGTTTTCCCCTTTCATCCACTTAGAGCCTTTGGATAGTTTCAAGTTCTATAGCCCTTTCGGCCCAGTCCATAGTACCCTGCTGGGTCCATTCAAACTCTTGGACTCCACTGAGGGGATGATGTTTGTGCAGACTCATGCAAGTCTAGTGAACCAAGTTCTGCTACAAGTTCTCCATGTTTCTATATTTATAATAGGATAATGAGGATATCTCCTTTGATATTTTCCAGCTTTTTATTCCTCTTTTGAAAACGCAGATCCTCCTGGAATTCACAGACAACATCAATCTCACCACCTTTATCACCCATTACTGATCATGTCAGCTAGACAAAAATAACCCAGCAGAACTGATGCATAGTTTTAAAATTTTCTCCATTTCAATAATTTTTATCCGGATTGATAGATTATTTAATCCATTTTATATCCAACTTGAGGTTGAGTCTTAGTTAAGAGGGTGTGAGAATTATGAGTTTTCATCTTAAAATAGAAATTCAGCAACCAATTAGGATACAAATGCTCTCTGTAGTAACATGGTAAATTAAATGGTATTGTCAGGAGGACAGAGTATTCCCTCTTATCTGGACTGGATGGACCGGTCTGGGAACACAGTAGTGCCACGTGGAAGGGAGAAAACTCAGTTCTCCCCCTCTTGCTCTAACTGCTGGGTGATTTGGCTCATGTACATAGTAACTTTTATTTTATATTTAGAATCTTTCCTATAACTAATTAAATAAATATTTAAAGTAATTCGGAAGCCTATTTAATTATTTTTTATCGCGACAGCATGAACAAACAGTCAGGTTTACTAGAGAACTGATTGTAAAATCTCTCAGATTGAAATTACAGTAAGGACAGTCGAAGTATGTTTTGTGTGTAAAAGAAACATTCATGATTTAATGCTTTCATTTTGTATATATAAATGGCACATTAAAGCTTTATAATAACTTCTGTAGATGTCTATAGCTCTCACCTATTTGCTTCCAGTCCACTCTCTCATTCCTCTTGGCAAATGTGAAAGGCTTGGGTTGTCCTGAAGAGCTGGGAGCTTTACTGAGCATGGCATAGCAGTGGAACCCTGCAACCAAAATGTTATATTATACAGTCTGCCAGTCTGAATCCAACTTTGTAAAAATGCTGGAAGGTAGCGTACAAATTGGCATCTATATACAGTGGAACCTCATTGTAACTGCCTTCTTTATATTAGCAACTTGATTAGAATATACACTCATGAACAAAACTTAAGGAAGTTGTACCTTTTAGCATGTATAACGGTAATTCAGACAATAACTCTGAAAGATATTTGATACACAGCAACCTTTATTGAAGACACACGAGATAACCAAGCGTGAACAAAATCACCTCTGTCTCCTTCAAAAAAAAAAAAAGACCATCGAAATCAAAGACTTTATTCCTTAAGATTTGTCCAAGAGTGTATATCAAATTTCTATAGTTTCAAGTTCTAATTATTTTTAAATTTCATTAATGATTATCAACAAAACAAAAAGCTTTATTAAGACAATTTAGTCTTATACGGATTCTCCAAGCACAGAAATGTAGGGTACATACAAGAATAACAGTAGTAACAACAACAAAAGTCCCTGTTATGACCTTTTGGTCTTATACAACTTCTCCACGTAGAAGAGGGTATATACAGGAACAATAGTTACAATAATTAGCAATGCTATTTACAATGTGTCAAGGGAGATAGTAGCAGGAAAGGGGTTGCTGGGGAACTAGAATATTAACATGGGTAGATGTTATTATATCTCTTGAGGAAAGATCTCGCGACAATAAAGTTGGGATATCCAGCAGGTTAAGAAAGTCTTCAAGGTGGTTGGTGCGAATGTTTAGTTCACCATATAAAATTATCTCCAGTCCATTGTGTATCTTGATCGTAATATATATATTCTCTAGTTGGAGTTCGTTAGGAGGTAGATACGTAAAGGTTATACAAGTCAGCAATGAATCTAAGTTTGGTTTCATTTTAAGTAACCGAAATCCAATTAGTTTTCTCTTCAACATTGTTCGGTGTGTATTTATTTTTGTTATAAATTCCTACAATGATGTCTTCAGAGCTTCTTCCCTGACCCAAGGTTTTTCTAGCAAGTGATTGGTAAACCTGAAAATCCTCGATCTCAAGTTTTAGAACAAATTGGCACTAAGTTTCCGTTATAGCAAATATTTCAAACTGCTTTACATAATCAATGAAAGGGGAATGGAATTTATTCTAAAGAAACCATTGATATTCCAATACATAATTTTTACATAATTGTGACCAAGTTTTAATAGTTGTTCGATCAAGTAGTTTAGTTTTCCATTCCTATTAGCTATATGTGGTTGATGATGATATTTTCTTGCCTGTAAAAAGAGATATCATGTGATCCTTCCAGTTCATTTCTGTGTGTTTGCTATATCTCAGTTCCTTCTGAACTCATGATATTATCATTTATCACTTGGTAAACAGTACTTCCAACAATCAACTTGTTATCTCGAAGTTTAGATGAGATTCCTTTAGCTAAGAGTTCTTTTCTCTTATTAATCAACAATCGACGCTGTTGTCTAACTTTTAAGGTGTAATCCTTATTTATGTAAATCCTTGATTCCTTAAGCTTGAATGCATTCCTGAATAATTTTATTCTGTCTTCATATTTGGGTATTTCAACCAGTAGAGGTGCGCTCGGCCTTTTAGACAATCGATGACATTTAAGGATGTTAATATTCTCGGAGATTTGCATATTATCCGTAATTATATGTTTTATTTTTGCGAGAGATTCATCGCTTGTTTCATTTTCTTTCTTTTCGACTCCGTAAAAAATTAAATTACTATCTCTCATTTTCATCTCCGTGAATTCTATTCTTTTCTCAATTTCTTGGATCTTTTCAGAATTCTTCGAGACAGATTTTACCGTGTTTTCCATAGTATTCTCCAGTTGTTGTATGCGTCGATTTAATTTCTCAACTCCTTGCTCTATAGAAAGTAACCTTGTCTCCAATTTCTCCCCCCAGTCATCCATTTTATTCGAGAGTGCACCAATCAATTGTCGAATATCATCTTCCCTACATGACTCGAGCGTTGTTTGCCTAGTAGGCCTAGGTCCCGGGTTTTGCTCTATGCCAGATATCAGTAATAACATCAAAATTATACATCTAAGATTTGGCCTTCTGTACTGAATCTGAATCTTGAATTTCAGATTCTTAGCATAACCCAGATCCGTTGCCAAACTATAATTTGCACAATTTTCAAACGAATCAAAATTTGCATAGTTAAAAGTTGAGTGAAGCTTGTTTCGCTGTAAATTTAAATAAATTATGATAAGAATGACAATTGGCCTCATATTATGAGGATATAAATTTACCAATATCACTTCAATCAAAACAAAAATAACTCTATTTTATAAAGTACGGCGATAAAGCATAAAAAAATAAATCACCTAGCAGGAGCTGTCGTTTCATGCAACCTTTCCGTTTGGCCACCTGGCGGAGAATCCCTCATTAATGATTATCACAATCTTCTTTAATATCAATCAAAAAAATGGGTAGAATGATTCTTTTTATCTTCTTTCACATTTACTGAATAGGAATTCAAGTATATTTCTCTTTAATATATTAGATGGTACGATTTTTTTTTTTGTAATTTTTTTTTTTTGCTTATCCCTAGTACACGTGGTACAGGCCATGATAATCATGGAGGGTAGTTAGCGACTGCTTTTTACTGTAAGTGCACCACATGTCTACACATGTGAGAGCAGTTCGACTTTGCACTTACAAATGTGCCAGAGCCCCGTTTGGTTACTTGCACTCGCTGGTGGTTGGAATTTTTCAAGAATCGGGGGGCCATTGGAGCATTTTTTTTTTAAACAGAAAAAAGTGTCCAATGCGGGAATCGAACCCGGGTCATAGTGGTCGAAAACCAAACGGTTTAACCAGCCTTCCACCGACCCCCCATACATGGTATGATTATAAATTAATAGAATATATAGCAGATCAAATATATTTTGTGAATATTTTATAAAGAACTAGACGAATGACCCGGGCAATGCCCGGGTTTACCCGATTAAATGTTCTATTCAAACACTACACAAAACTGTGCGCGCGCACAGGGAAGTCACGTGCTCGCCGGCAGCCAACGGTCGGTGGGAACTTGGACTGTCCAACCGGCCGACAGCCGGACGATTACATTTTCTCGACGGCCGGCAGCCGGACGATTACATTTTCTCGACGGCCGGCAGCCAGACGATTACATTTTCTAGACGGGGGGGGGGTCAGGGAAGTCACGTGCTCGCCAGCAGCCAACGGGCGCGCGCCACCGTCAGATCGCCCGCGTTCTAAAGGGCACTGCTCGTGAGCTAAGTAGAATAATTTGAATATATAGTTTTAATAATTGATTTATATATTTTTTTAAATAGCCTATCGTCATCCCCGTTATTTTTTACCTATGTATGGAAATTTTGGTTTGAATTAGTGAACTACTGCGAATTTGTATACAGTGCATACAGACCAACAGACAAACTAGCAGATCTAATATATTTTGTGAATATTCTATAAAGAATATATAATTACTTTATGTCATTGTTACTCTCTCAAGTTCAAATATTTTTACTGTAGCTATAATAACAATATGATTTTAAGTACAATTATAAAAGAATTTTTTTCACAAAGAGAGAGAGAGAGATTGAGATTGAAACTGATTTATTACAATGTTCATATAAGATTATATAGGGTTAATAGGAAAAGTAAACTTAAATATTATTTTCATCAGGGGAACCCAACTGATGGTCGTCTGGTATGATGTCACATTCCGTCCTGACAGTGTTCCAATCAGACAGTGTTCCGCGTAGATCGAAAAGATCTCCCCGACTATTGCCATGTCGAGGAATAGCTTCAGAACAGACCTCTGCTCAGGCGTCAGGTACTTGAGGATGTCCTCCCTGTTAGAAGGGGAGACAACAGCTATCTCCTCCCTATAATAGTTTTTATAAAGAGATTCTAGGATGGTGCTGGCATTCAAGCTCTCGTCCTCTACCTGTGGTAAAGAGAGATTGAGATTGAAACTGATTTATTATAACGTTCATATAAGATTATATAAGGTTAAATACATAAAAAGAATAAATAAGATTAATAATAATAGATATATGAATAAATAGATATAAATAGATAAAATAATTGATAAATATACATATATATAAATATATATACAAGGTCTTCATTGGTGGCGCCCACCGCGGGAAAGACTCCGGCACCGATGAACTGCTAGAGTTCTTTCCCACAGAGTGGGTAGGTCGATGTGTTGGTTGGCGTTACCCAACTCAAGACCAAGATGGTACTTGTAGATGGTAGCCTTTGCCACACTTGTTAGCTTCACTGCCTCGGGATGAGTGAGAGAGGATCTATTTCAAGCTATAAATGCATACACATGTGAACATTCCTAATTAAGAAATTGTTAATATCTCTTTGGTATATAAACCTGTGTGGAGAGATTCTTGATCTTGGGCATTTTAAATGTGAATTGATATCCACTGTGAAAAAACTTTTATGATTTTAATAATAATAACAAACTCCGCCTTTGCCGGTCCCAAGCCCGGATGAAAAAGGAGGAGGGGGAGCAGTAACAAGCTCGCTAAAAAACCTGGGTTCAGCTGGCCCGGCTGATAGTACCCTGTAAGGGCTCCTAATCCAGGGATACAGGATGAGCAGCGTTTGTACTCCATGTTAGGAGCGGCTGCACATGGCATCTGTTCCTCATGTCAGAGGTGGCCATTTCTTTTTGAGCTAAGTCGGGCTGCCAATGAGTAGTGCTCCCAGTCTTAATGACAAAGGCAGACGCATTCTACTTCACCCAGTCATGATGGTTGTCAAATACCATCAAGGGTCACAACTTGATACCCTAATGATTGAGTGGAGATAAGAAAGAAGAAGAAGATAATAATAACATATTTATTAATTAACAAGTTTGTAATCTAGGTTAGGTCAAGTTATATCAGAATGGCTCGACATAATCAATTGTAAATAAAGAATCCTTGGAGTCTATTTTGATGCACTTCCCATATAATTTTTTAATAAATCAATATTAGAATACTTTTTTTATAATATAGATATAATGTATAATATAGAATATGATTAGGAGGATACTAAATCAATATCAGTATTAATTTTTGCATTTGAATAATTGTTGAGATTAATTTTTTTAAATTTGATATATCAAAATGAGTATAGTTATAAACTAGACAGATTTTGTACTTACGTTCGTTCAAACGAGGGTGATATGTCAAATTCGCTTATTTTTCTATTCATTTAAATAGGTTATTATATAGTTAATGAGACTAAAAGTATATTCATTTATATAAAATAGCCATGATATAGAATCTAAATAATAAATAAACAACAGCTTTACTTCAAAACCAAATTTTATACAAGTAAACAAAGATCTTTAAAATTTTGTTTATAGCAACCCAGTGTAGCCAATTGTAATACGTTTTGGAAAATAAAATGCTTATTGACATTATTTGATGGGTATTAAAAAAAAATGTCAATAGAACTGTCAGGAATCTGGTATAACGATATATCTCAATACAATTTTAATATTCGACATTTCAACAAGCAATTTTCGATCGAAAATTCACCTTTCTTTGCTAATTTTGTCTAGTTTTCGTTTATAGACAAATTGACTATTGTTTCGAAAGTAAAGTTACTTTTAATTTAAAACAGAGAGAGAAGGGTTTAACATAAGTTGCGGGAGGATAGTATTCATTTACCAAAAGTAACATCTCTCCCTGCTCTGATGCTGACCAAAGCTCGAAACCATGTATACAAGTTAGCTTTTGCCTGAATTTGCCTAAACCTAAGTGGTGGCTTATTATTTATTTCCCTCATTACGTTTTGTGCTGGGATGATAAACCAAATGTATTTATTTAATGCATATTTAAAGGTAGAGGTGTCACTTTAGGTGCTGAAACTTTATGTTTCAAAAATATACAAAAGAGAAAAGTAATAAATAGCAGAGCGCCATCTAAAGTGCTTATGTGCGCGGTCAGGAAAAGCAATTTGTTTTTAATATATATAATAAAGCTGCCATATATATATGAAAAAGTAATTTTGAAATATAAAATAATAATAACGGTCAGGTGTTGATATTAAAATCAAAAAAGGCATATCCTGACCACGCTCACGTGGTTTGTTCACATGTTGAGCGTATTTACGCAAGTTTGGCTTTATAAACCCATTTCTCAATTTCTCAAGAAGCCTCTGGGACCAAAATATTTTGGTCATAGAGGTACAGCCTGCACCACGATGACGAGGGCCAACAGCCAAAAATGCGTTCATGGTTGGCTTTTCTTTATTTATTAAGAAAATGGGTTTGCCAAATATCAGGGAACAGGCTAAATCGACGTTTAATTGATTTCTGTTCCATCATATGGCGCTCTGCCATCTAAAAAGCTCGTGTGAGTATGGTCAAGATATGCCTTTTTGATTTTAATATATATAAAGACCTCATTGGTGGCGCCCACCGCGGGAAAGGCTCAGCCACCATAGACCGCCAGAGTTCTTTCCCACAGAGTGGGCAGGTCGATGTATTGGCTGGCGTTATCCAACTAAAGACCAAGATGGTACTCATATATGGTAGCCTTGTCACACTGGTCAGTTGAATCGCCTTGGATGGAGGCCGACGCCGAAAAGCCCGGCCTGCAGATCCAGGGGCACTTTGCATGAGGCGAATACCTCCCTGAGCAGGGGTCGCATGACTCAGCAACTTTAGTATCTGTGCGTCAGCGACCCGTCGCTGGACCCACAAGCGGTACAGGTAGTATGCCTCGAGACAGGATGGGGTAGGGCGTGGAGGGCTAGTCGTAGGGCGAAATCTGCGTCGTGCCCCGAGAAGCAATTGAGTTGCGATGTAGGTTGACTTAGGAAATGGAGTGGTGAATATCCTCTGTGGGGGTCCACAGCGCAACAATCTCGGCAACATGATGCTCCTGCAGCCATGCCGAATACAGCGCCCGGCGCTCCCTCTTGCTAATGTGGGTCACCGTGGGTAATGAGGGTCACCGATTCCCGCATGACGATGATCTAACGTTTTCCTGCAGGAGACTCTGGCAGATGGCCCCCAAGTGCTACGCGTCCAGAAGTGTGGCCCGCGTTGAAAGCGCTCCGAAGCCAGCAGGTCTGGTGGCCGCAGAAACCTGTTATCACCTCGAAGACACAGGGACCTCAGGATGGCGGGATGAGGTGGTCCAGCTCAAGGACGCTTGAGACGGCCTCCCAGAGACTCAGCA
>CP092864.1:70917552-70943373 GCA_030710605.1 Cordylochernes scorpioides | reverse complement strand
AAAGATACCCAGTTTCAGAACCAAGGTGTCCTTTAGAGAGATGTCCTCTTACCAATGCTGCACTAATTAGTAGTGTAGTCTAGTTGAATTATAGATGGGAGTTTTTTTAAATTGGTAATTTCCTGTTGTCTATTATGATATTCAAATTTGACAGGGCACAGCATCTAAGCTTGCCCTCTCTACTGTCCTACCAATGGCATATGGAAAAAGTGGAAAGCCAAAATTGTCAGTACCAGATCTTATATCTCTACAGTTATCTACAAGATTGTAGAGAATGGAGAAAGTTGGAAAATCATCATTTATACCAACCAGGTCTCCAGAGATTTAGAGAATTGTTCAGTAAAACCCCTCTTTAGTGAATGGGACTGAAACTTTGGTTTACTATAGCCATGGTTCATTTTAGTCATAGTTCATTGTATTATAAAATAAAAATGAGGATTATTTTAGGTTTGTTATTAGGGAAGGTTTGCTATATTCCCGGTACATTTTCGTGAGGTTTTACTGTATATTGTTTCCTATATATCCCAGCTATATTCCCAGTTCAATTTAGCAAGGTTTTACACGTGTAAAAAGAAGGATGATGAGCACAACTAACACATTCAACTGTACAGGGACACTCACTGTCTGCTTCAGGTTCTTCTGTGCCTCCTTCTCCTCCTTCAGCTGAGTCTCAGCATCTGTAACTTTCTTGCAGAGCTGCTGGACTTCCAGCTCTAACTCCTTGATGATGTTGGTGTCTACTGCGTTGGAAGGCAGTGTTGGGATGATCACCGGGGCTGAGCTGGGATGTCTCCGGGCAATGTGCTGGGAGAGGAAGGAAGGCTTGAAGAATGTCTTGGGGCAATGTGGACACTGGACATCATTCTAGCAATCAACATCATGCTGACCAGGGTTCTGGATGGGCAACTTAGAGATAAGGTAGTACCTAAAATCTCAAGTTGGCAGATTCATTAAAACTAACACAATTGGAACTAATGCTTCCATGTTCAAATGTTTTGGAAAAATATTTTGGAATAAAAATAAATCAATGTTTTGCTGATATATGAGCCAATAGATGGCATAGGCCAGTAGCAACAATCATCTGTGTGACCAGGAGTTACCTTTTATTTAAATTTTTCACCTCACTCATTTGATAAAACCTGCAAACCTTTGAACTGCCAACTCTCTTCACTTCTATATGATAATTAATTTTGGTTTTTGCCCTGGTATAAAGTGGTTATAATAGTTAGACTGTTGTCAAATCAACAAAAAAATAGTTTTAAGAAATGAAATAAATAAGAATAAAGTTCCAATAAAATTTAACTAATCATCTTCAAGTGGAAGATATAAATAGAGAAATAAAAATATAGTAGAACATCATGTTAAAGAATACTTAGTCGCAAAGCTAAAGTGTCTTCTAGGGAGAGGTGTACTCTTACTGGAGAGCAGCTAATTGGTAAAAATGGTAATTTTAGTGGTGGAAGGTTCTACTGTATTCAAAATAATGAAGAAATATCTATAAATTCCTAAGGTACAATTTGAATTATAGATTATAAACACAAGGTAGTACTTTTGTCTGAAGATGGTAACAAAGCTGTTATCGAAACGTCACACACTATTTAATTATTTGGATTTGGTCTTATTACCTTGTGTTTATAATCTATAAATTCCATATTTTTTTCTTAGACACATTCTGTTGATTGTAGAACATTTATTTTTTGAATTAAAATGGTTTTCAATTAAAAGTCCAAAATATTTTGATGGCAGATAAACCATAAATGTGTAAGGTATACTTCTTCTTTCTTATCTCCACTCAATCATATTAGGATATCAAGTTGTGACCCTTGATGGTGTCTGTGCAAGGTATACTTGATATTTCAGTGTAGACATCATCAGCTTGAGTACTGAGTACTTGACTAACAATTACTGGCAACCATACTGAAGGTTAACTCCGCCTTTGCCTGTCCCAAGCCCGGATGAAAAAAGAGGAGGGGGAGCAGTAACAAGCTCACTAAAAAACCTGGGCTCAGCTGGCCCGGCTGATAGTACCCTGTAAGGGCTCCTAATCTAGGAATACAGGATGATCAGTGTTTGTACTCCATGTTAGGAGTGGCTGCACATGGCGTCTGTTCCTCATGTCAGAGGCGCCCATTTCTTTTGGAGCTAAGTCAGTGGCCTGCCACTGAGTAGTGCTCCCAGTCTTAATGACAAAGGCAGACGCATTCTACTTTACCCAGTCATGATGGTTGTCAAACAGACACCATCAAAAGTCTCAAGCTTTACAAACTTGATACCCTAATATGATTGAGTGGAGATAAGAAAGAAGAAGAAGAAGATACTGAAGGTAAAATTTCAAATATCAGCCACACACACGCACAAACATATTTTTATTTAAAATTGTAAGCTTTCGTTTAAAAACTTTTCCTCCAACAATAGAGACAAGAGTTGCTGATATGACCATTTGTTATGTGCAATTATAAAATTATTTAACACATGGAATAAATTGAAGGAATATTGAGAAGTAATATTTGACACATTGTATATAGTGAGAATGGAATTGTTGAGGAATATTGAAATATGGGGCGTCAGATGTGAAGAAGAGGATTCTACTGTGATAAAGCACAATTTGGATTATAGATTATAAACACAAGGTAATAAGACCAAATCCAAATAAATAAATAGTGTGTGATGTTTCAGTAACAGCGTTGTTACTATCTTCAGATAAAAGTACTGAAATGTTACACACTATTATTTATTTGGATTTGGTCTTATTACCTTGTGTTTAGGATTCTACTGTAGAATTACCTAATAGAGAATTACAATAGAGAACCTTGTTATAACAGCCTTTTTTATATTACAGTAACTTGGTTTTAACAATAGAATTCTAAAGTGCCAAGAGGTGAGTCCCAAATGATTTAACTGTGTTTATAACGACAACATGGTTATAACAATGTGTAAAATCTTGCTCCCAAGTGATGTTTTTATAACAAGATTCAACTGTAACTGTAATTGCTTGCTTTTTGATTATTGGTCTTCTTCTTCTTCTTTCTTATTTCCACTCAATCATATTAGGGTATCAAGTTGTGTCCCTTGATGGTGTCTGTTTGACAACCATCATAATTGGGTGAGGTAGAATGCGTCTGCCTTTGTCATTAAGACTGGGAGCACTACTCAGCGGCAGGCCGACTTAGCTCCAAAAGAAATGGCCACCTCTGACATGAGGAACAGACACCATGTGCAGCTGCTCCTAACATGGAGTACAAATGCTGCTCATCCTGTATCCCTGGATCAGGAGCCCTAACAGGGTACTATCAGCTGGGCCAACTGAGCCCAGGTTTTTTACCAAGCTTGTTACTGCTCCCCCTCCTCCATTTTCATCCAGGCTTGGGACCAGCAAAGGCAGAGTTTGATTATTGGTGAATTATTGCAGTTCTCTTCAGAATTGTTAAAATAGAGCAAGTATATTCAGCTGTATTTTCAGGTTGATTATTTATTTGATACTTCTGAAGTAATCTTTATAAAACTAATTGAGAAAGTCACCTGGAAAACACACCCCAATTTTGTAAGTAACTTATTTGGTCGTGATATGCTAAAATTGTTAGAGGTTGGAATGGAATTAAGGAGTACAATAATGGAAAAAAAAAAGAAACAAACCTTGGAAAGAAGCTGGGTCATATGGCCTTGGTTCTCCAGCTGTTTGCGCTGTCGTTTGTTCTCCCTGCGCAGCTCGGCCAGAGTCTCCCGCTGCTTGGCCGCAGCTTGTCTCTCTACCTCCAGGTTCTTCTGGGAGTCGGCCATTTTCTCTTCCAGGGACTTGATGCAGCTGGTGAGGTATTCTTGGGAATGCTGCCACATGTTGGAATTTATCTTATTTGTTTTAAATAGCAGAGTTGGTGGGGGAGTGGTGTAAACTGTCGACTCTCTACACCCAAGACCCCGGATTGGGCACTTTTCTGAAGAAAATATTGCTTCAAAGGCCCCTGATTCTTGAAAAAGTCTTACCAACCAGTGAGTGCATGTAACCAAACAGGTCTCTGACACATTTGTGAATAGTAAAGTAAAAGTAGTCGCCAACTACCTGCCATGATTATCATGACCAGTACCACATGTATTATTACTAGTGAATCCCAGACAGCTGGGGTGAAACAAGCTGAATCGAGAAAAGAAACAGCATCAAACTATATATACGAGGGGCATCCAATAAATAAGTTTCCCTATTTTTTAACAAATAAACCACATTATTTACAATTATGCAGTTATTTATTTTCATTATACAACTCATAGACTACTTCTCTAAATAATCACCATTTCTGTTCAAACATTTTTGGTACCATTGTAGCAATTTTTTGATACCACTGTTGTACCAAGCCGTGTCCTGTCTTCGTAGCCAGTGGTTCGCCTCCGCCTGCACTTCGTCATCATTCGCAAAGTGCTTGCCTCCAAGGTGCCACTTGAGTGCTGGATAAAGATGGAAGTCGCTTGGGGCAAGTTCCGGAGAATGAGGTGGATGTGTGAAAATTTCCCATTTGAAGTTTTCCATAGCCATAACTTTGCCTGCAGAGATTGTGACCTTCGCCTTTTTTGGTGCACTTTCCTCAGGCTTCTTCCACACCATGCTTTGTCGTTTTGTTTCTGGAGTTGAATGATGCACCCAGCTTTCATCTCCAGTGACAATACGGGAAAACAGTTGATCTCCATCTCTTTGATGCATTTCCAGTAAAACTCGGGCTGCCTCCATCCGTTGTTGCTTGTGATTTTCCAAGAGCAATCTTGCGACCCATCTTGCGCAGACTTTGCGAAAATCCAAAACATCTGACATGATTGTTCCAATCGAAGAGTGTCTAATTTCGATTCCAGGAGGCAGTCGAATTATTATTTCGTCAATGGTGACGCGGCGATCTGCTTACACCACATTCCGAACAGCAGCAACGGCTGCATTGTCCGTAGCAGTAACGGGGCTGCCGCTTCGCTCGTCATCATGCACATTTTGCCATCCTTCTAAGAACCATGAACGCCATCGGCGAACCATTTGGATGCTCATACATTCTTCACCATACACTGACACTGAATTGCGATGAATATTGACCGCAGTTTAATTTTTCGCCGTGAAAAAACGAATTACAGAACGGAGTTCGCAAGTGGACACGTTCACCAGTGGTAGCTCCATGGAAACTGAAGCGCTACGGACTTGCGCGTACGAGTTAGCGTGATTTTGAAGGTCACCAGCTTCCAACGCATCCTAGTGACCATTTCATCTATACTAACTAATTTTTACAACGTTTCGTTCGCAGAAAAAAAAATAGGGAAACTTATTTATTGGATGGCCCTCGTATATATATATATATATATATATAATAGCAAGATTTACCAAGAATAAAGAACCAAGACTCAAATCTCCCCCACTTGTCCAAACATATCCATGCACTGGCTGCTCCAGAACACAGCTTGTATTGGTTGGATTAAACATTTTCATATATCCTGGTCATTTACAAACTGGAGAATCATGATCATTCATGTTAGATCTACAGATTGTACAAGGAGATAGACAGTCACAAGAACAGATTATCAGTAAGGTGTTTAACTTACCAGAAGGTACTCTATGTTGAGCTGCGCAAGTTTGAAAAGTTTGATGAAGTTAGAGTCAACATCCTGTATAGCATAAGGACACAAAAGTTAGATATAATGGAAGGTGAAGTGGGGGTAAACTTACAACTTCATGTTCAATAGCGCAGAAGGTGATGTGCCAGATGTTTTCTTGGAGGGTGGTGAAGTCCACCTCTCTGGCCACACGGTCAAGATCAATGGCAGCTGGAACACCAGACATCACACCGGCTTGGTCATCAGGTCAATGAATAAACCAATGCTTATTGCAATATCAGATGATTTCGACAACTTAATAAAAAAAACAATGTTTTCTTTTCCCAGTGGTTGAAATTTAAGCAACTTCATGGAGACGATTGGTATTGATGAGGTCTATTACTGGCCATAAATGAGGAAACGTGTTCCTCAACCTAAGTCATTCCAAGACTCCACCCTATTTAGTTTCTCATCCATTGGACCATCAACACTTGGACATAATTCTTTTTCAAAATCCCAAGCCCTTTTCTTGTTTAAACCCAACTGGAAGGAGAGGAGGATACCCTTGAAAACAAATTCTGGAATACATCAGCAGACATGTCTTAAACCCCCACATGCCGAGAAGACAATAAATGAAATATTAAGAGTAGCCAATGACCTCTGAAATTTCTTCAATTGTTTTCCCCTTTCATCCACTTAGAGCCTTTGGATAGTTTCAAGCTCTATAGCCCTTTCAGCCCAGTCCATAGTACTCTGCTGGGTCCATTTAAATTCTTGGACTCCACTGAGGGGATGATGTTTGTGCAGACTCATGCAAGTCTAGTGGATAAGTTCTGCTACAAGTTCTCCATGTTTCTATATTTATAATAGGATAATGAGGATATCTCCTTTGATATTTTCCAGCTTTTTATTCCTTTTTTGAAGAAGCAGATCCTCCTGAAATTCACAGACAACATCAATCTCACCACCTTTATCACCCATTACTGATCATGTCAGCTAGACAAAAATAACCCAGCAGAACTGATGCATAGTTTTAAAATTTTCTCCATTTCAACAATTTTTATCCGGATTGATAGATTATTTAATCCATTTTATATCCAACTTGAGGTTGAGTGTTAGTTGAAAGGTTGTGAGAATTGAGAGTTTTCATCTTAAAATAGAAATTCAGAAACCAATTAGGATACAAATGCTCTCTGTAGTAACATGGTAAATTAAATGGTATTGTCAGGACAGAGTTACTCCCTCTTATCTGGACTGGACGGACCGGTCTGGGAACACAGTAGTGCCACGTGGAAGGGAGAAAACTCAGTTCTCCCCTCTTGCTCTAACGGCTGGGTCAATTTGGCTCATGTACATAGTAACCTTTATTTTATATTTAAAATCTTTCCAATAACTAATTAAATAAATATTTAAAGTAATTCAGAAGCCTATTTAATTATTTTTATCACGACAGTATAAACAAACTGTCAGGTTTACTAGAGAACTGATTGTAAAACCTCTCAGATTGAAATTGCAGTAAGGACAGTAGAAGTGTGTTTTGTGTATAAAAGAAATATTCATGCTTACATTCCTATATATAAATGGCACATTATAGCTTCATAATAACTTCAGTAGAGTTCTATAGCTCTCACCTATTTGCTTCCAGTCCACTCTCTCATTCCTCTTGGCAAATGCGAAAGGCTTGGGTTGTCCTGAAGAGCTGGGAGCTTTACTGAGCATGGCATAGCAGTGGAACCCTGCAACCAATATGTTATATAGTCTGCCAGTCTGAGTCAAACTTCCTGAAAATGTTGGATGGTAGCGTACAAATTGGCATCTATATACAGTGTAAAAAATCTCATTGTAACTGCCTACTTTAATTAGCAACTTGATTAGAAGATACACTCATGAACAAAACTTAAGGAAGTTGTACCTTTTAGCATGTATAACGGTAATTCAGACAATAACTTTGAAAGATATTTGATACACAGCAACCTTTATTGAAGACACACGAGATAACCAAGCGTGAACAAAATTACCTCTGTCTCCTTCAAAAAAAAAAAAAAGACCATCGAAATCAAAGACTTTATTCCTTAAGATTTGTCCAAGAGTGTATATCAAATTTCTATAGTTTCAAGTTCTAATTATTTTTAAATTTCATTAATGATTATCAACAAAACAAAAAGCTTTATTAAGACAATTTAGTCTTATACGGATTCTCCAAGCACAGAAATGTAGGGTACATACAAGAATAACAGTAATAACAACAACAAAAGTCCCTGTTATGACCTTTTGGTCTTATACAACTTCTCCACGTAGAAGAGGGTATATACAGGAACAATAGTTACAATAATTAGCAATGCTATTTACAATGTGTCAAGGGAGATAGTAGCAGGAAAGGGCTTGCTGGGGAACTAGAATATTAACATGGGTAGATGTTATTATATCTCTTGAGGAAAGATTACGCGACAATAAAGTTGAGATATCCAGCAGGTTAAGAAAGTCTTCAAGGTGGTTGGTGCGAATGTTTAGTTCACCATATAAATTATCTCCAGTCCATTGTGTATCTTGATCGTGATATATATTCTCTAGTTGGAGTTCGTTAGGAGGTAGATATGTAAAAGTTATACAAGTCAGCAATGAATCTAAGTTTGGTTTCATTTTAAGTAACCGAAATCCAATTAGTTTTCTCTTCAACATTGTTCGGTGTGTATTTATTTTTGTTATAAATTACAATGATGTCTTCAGAGCTTCTTCCCTGACCCAAGGTTTTTCTAGCAAGTGATTGGTAAACCTGAAAATCCTCGATCTCGAGTTTTAAAACAAATTGGCACTAAGTTTCCGCTATAGCAAATATTTCAAACTGCTTTACATAATCAATGAAAGGGGAATGGAATTTATTCTAAAGAAACCATTGATATTCCAATACATAATTTTTACATAATTGTGACCAAGTTGTAATAGTTGTTCGATCAAGTAGTTTAGTTTTCCATTCCTATTAGCTATATGTGGTTGATGATGATATTTTCTTGCCTGTAAAAAGAGATATCATGTGATCCTTCCAGTTCATTTCTGTGTGTTTGCTATATCTCAGTTCCTTCTGAACTCATGATATTATCATTTATCACTTGGTAAACAGTACTTCCAACAATCAACTTGTTATCTCGAAGTTTAGATGAGATTCCTTTAGCTAAGAGTTCTTTTCTCTTATTAATCAACAATCGACGCTGTTGTCTAACTTTTAAGGTGTAATCCTTATTTATGTAAATCCTTGATTCCTTAAGCTTGAATGCATTTCTGAATAATTTTATTCTGTCTTCATATTTGGGTATTTCAACCAGTAGGGGTGCGCTCGGCCTTTTAGACAATCGATGACATTTAAGGATGTTAATATTCTCGGAGATTTTTGCATATTATCCGTAATTATATGTTTTATTTTTGCGAGAGATTCATCGCTTGTTTCATTTTCTTTCTTTTCGACTCCGTAAAAAATTAAATTACTATCTCTCATTTTCATCTCCGTGAATTCTATTCTTTTCTCAATTTCTTGGATCTTTTCAGAATTCTTCGAGACAGATTTTACCGTGTTTTCCATAGTATTCTCCAGTTGTTGTATGCGTCGATTTAATTTCTCAACTCCTTGCTCTATAGAAAGTAACCTTGTCTCCAATTTCTCCCCCCAGTCATCCATTTTATTCGAGAGTGCACCAATCAATTGTCGAATATCATCTTCCCTACATGACTCGAGCGTTGTTTGCCTAGTAGGCCTAGGTCCCGGGTTTTGCTCTATGCCAGATATCAGTAATAACATCAAAATTATACATCTAAGATTTGGCCTTCTGTACTGAATCTGAATCTTGAATTTCAGATTCTTAGCCTAACCCAGATCCGTTGCCAAACTATAATTTGCACAATTTTCAAACGAATCAAAATTTGCATAGTTAAAAGTTGAGTGAAGCTTGTTTCGCTGTAAATTTAAATAAATTATGATAAGAATGACAATTGGCCTCATATTATGAGGATATAAATTTACCAATATCACTTCAATCAAAACAAAAATAACTCTATTTTATAAAGTACGGCGATAAAGCATAAAAAAATAAATCACCTAGCAGGAGCTGTCGTTTCATGCAACCTTTCCGTTTGGCCACCTGGCGGAGAATCCCTCATTAATGATTATTACAATCTTCTTTAATATCAATCAAAAAAATGGGTAGAATGATTCTTTTTATCTTCTTTCACATTTACTGAATAGGAATTCAAGTATATTTCTCTTTAATATATTAGATGGTACGATTTTTTTTTTGTAATTTTTTTTTTTGCTTATCCCTAGTACACGTGGTACAGGCCATGATAATCATGGAGGGTAGTTAGCGACTGCTTTTTACTGTAAGTGCACCACATGTCTACACATGTGAGAGCAGTTCGACTTTGCACTTACAAATGTGCCAGAGCCCCGTTTGGTTACTTGCACTCGCTGGTGGTTGGAATTTTTCAAGAATCGGGGGGCCATTGGAGCATTTTTTTTTAAACAGAAAAAAGTGTCCAATGCGGGAATCGAACCCGGGTCATAGTGGTCGAAAACCAAACGGTTTAACCAGCCTTCCACCGACCCCCCATACATGGTATGATTATAAATTAATAGAATATATAGCAGATCAAATATATTTTGTGAATATTTTATAAAGAACTAGACGAATGACCCGGGCAACGCCCGGGTTTACCCGATTAAATGTTCTATTCAAACACTACACAAAACTGTGCGCGCGCACAGGGAAGTCACGTGCTCGCCGGCAGCCGGACGATTACATTTTCTCGACGGCCGGCAGCCAGACGATTACATTTTCTAGATGGGGGGGGGGTCAGGGAAGTCACGTGCTCGCCAGCAGCCAATGGGCGCGCGCCACCATCAGATCGCCCGCGTTCTAATGGGCACTGCTCGTGAGCTAAGTAGAATATTTTGAATATATAGTTTTAATAATTGATTTATATATTTTTTTAAATAGCCTATCGTCTTCCCCGTATTTTTTAACTATGTATGGAAATTTTGGTTTGAATTAGTGAACTACTGCGAATTTGTATACCGGACATACAAACAAACAAACATACAAACATTGATTTTTATATATATAGATGTTTCACTATAAATTTTCTATGATAAGATACGCTACTTTCTCTATACTCTAATTTTTAGTCATATAAAAACGTTTTTATTTATTTATTTCGTCTCAGTTTACAGGTGTTACATTCAAGTCACCTTGTCCTGGTTGTTTACACAGTTGGTGGAGTATAGATGACAGCTGTTGGAGCTCCTAACTAAGCGTCAGGTCGTCAGGGATTGATATCTCCTTTATTTTGAATAATGTTTTGTATAGTGAGATTCTAGGATGGTGCTGGCATTCAAGCTCTCGTCCTCTACCTGTTGTAAAGAGAGATTGAGATTGAAACTGATTTATTATAACGTTCATATAAGATTATATAAGGTTAAATACATAAAAAGAATAAATAAGATTAATAATAATAGATATATGAATAAATAGATATAAATAGATAAAATAATTGATAAATATACATATATATAAATATATATACAAGGTCTTCATTGGTGGCGCCCACCGCGGGAAAGACTCCGCCACCGATGGACTGCGAGTTCTTTCCCACAGAGTGAGCAGGTCGATAAGATGGCTGGCATTACCCAACTCAAGACCAAGATGGTACTTGTAGATGGTAACCTTTGCCACACTTGTTAGCTTCACTGCCTCGGGATGAGTGAGAGAGGATCTATTTCAAGCTATAAATGCATACACACGTGAACATTCCTAGTTAAGAAATTGTTAATATCTCTTTGGTATATAAACCTGGAGAGAAGAGATTCTTGATCTTGTGCATTTTAAATGAGAATTGATATCCACTGTGAAAAAACTTTTATGATTTTAATAATAATAACATATTTATTAATTAACAAGTTTGTAATCTAAGTTAGTTCAAGTTATATCAGAATGGCTCGACATAATCAATTGTAAACAAAGAATCCTTGGAGTCTATTTTGATGCACTTCCCTCATAATTTTTTTAATAAATCAATATTAGAATGATACTTTTTTTTATAATATAATGTATCATATAGAATATGATTAGGAGGATACTAAATCAAAATTGGTATTACTTTTTGCATTTGAATAATTGTAGGGATTATATTTTTGAATTTGATATATCAACATGAGTATAGTTATAAACTAGACAGATTTTTTATACTTACGTTCGTTCAAACGAGGGTGATATGTCAAATTCGCTTATTTTTCTATTCATTTAAATAGATTATTTTATAGTTAATGAGACTAAAAGTATATTCATTTATATAAAATAGCCATGATATAGGAACTAAATAATAAATAAACAACAGCTTTACTTCAAAACCAAATTTTATACAAGTAAACAAAGATCTTTAAAATTTTGTTTATAGCAACCCAGTGTAGCCAATTGTAATACGTTTTGGAAAATAAAATGCTTATTGACATTATTTGATGGGTATTAAAAAAAAAATGTCAATAGAACTGTCAGGAATCTGGTATAACGATATATCTCAATACAATTTTAATATTCGACATTTCAACAAGCAATTTTCGATCGAAAATTCACCTTTCTTTGCTAATTTTGTCTAGTTTTCGTTTATAGACAAATTGACTATTGTTTCGAAAGTAATGTTACTTTTAATTTAAAACAGAGAGAGAAGGGTTTAACATAAGTTGCGGGAGGATAGTATTCATTTACCAAAAGTAACATCTCTCCCTGCTCTGATGCTGACCAAAGCTCGAAACCATGTATACAAGTTAGCTTTTGCCTGAATTTGCCTAAACCTAAGTGGTGGCTTATTATTTATTTCCCTCATTACGTTTTGTGTTGGGATGATAAACCTAATGTATTTCTTTAATGCATATTTAAAGGAAGAGGTGTCACTTTAGGTGCTGAAAATTTTTATTTTTCAAAAATATACAAAAGAGAAAAGTAATAAATGGCAGGCGCCATCTAAAGTACTCATGTGCGCAATCAGGAAAAAGCAATTTGTTTTTAATATATATAATAAAGCTGCCATATATATGTGAAAAAGTAATTTTGAAATATAAAATAATAATAACGGTCAGGTGTTGATATTAAAATCAAAAAAGGCATATCCTGGCCACGCTCACGTGGTTTTTTCACATGTTGAGCGTATTTACGCAAGTTTGGCTTTATATACCCATTTCTTAATTTCTCAAAAAGCCTCTGGACCAAAATATTTTGTTCATAGAGGTACAGCCTGCACCACGATGACGAGGGCCAACAGCCAAAAACGCGTTCATGGTTGGCTTTTCTTTATTTATCAAGAAAAAGGGTTGGCCAAATATCAGGGAACAGGCTAAATCAACGTTTAATTGATTTCTGTTCCATCAGATGGCGCTCTGCCATCTAAAAAGCTCGTGTGAGTATGGTCAGGATATGCCTTTTATATATAAAGACCTCATTGGTGGCGCCCACCGCGGGAAAGGCTCAGCCACCATGGACCGCCAGAGTTCTTTCCCACAGAGTGGGCAGGTCGATGTATTTGCTGGCGTTACCCAACTAAAGACCAAGATGGTACTCATATATGGTAGCCTTGTCACAGTGGTCATTTGAATCGCCTTGGATGGAGGCCGACGCCGAAAAGCTCGGCCTGCAGATCCAGGGGCACTTTGCATGAGGCGAATACCTCCCTGAGCAGGGGTCGCATGGCTCAGCAACTTTAGTGTCTGTGCGTCAGCGACCCATCGCTGGACCCACAAGCAGTACAGGTAGTATGCCTCGAGACAGGATGGGGTAGGTGCAACATCTTCGTACACATTTATTTTTAGCAAATCTTTATTGTCTTAATAAAGTCTGATACAGCCTTTTATTGTTTATTTTCGGAACGCCAAAAAGTGACAAAAACAAATCAAAAAGGGATGATGATAACCTGCGTCTTGCAGATTAACATTTTCATAGAAACATATATATATACATATTTATTGCTAGCTATATATCACCATCTTCTCTCTTCAAACACGAAATCTCACAGGCGGTCTCCTCGCTCTAGGTGGGTTCCGCCTTAGGACAGGACCCTCCTCTTTCAAGGCCTCGGGGTCCAGCGAGCGAAGAGGCTCCAATGACTTTCCATCGTCTGTATCACTCTGAACCTCTGAATCTTGATCCGACCGCTGGCTAGTTAGTCCTGGCGACAGCGACTCCATATAACCTCTGTCTCGTACAACCTCCGAGATTATGGCACTGGGACCTGCTCCTCTTGAGTGCTCGGGTTGACGCTCTCCATCTCCACTCTCATCTTCCTCACCATTCCTCCACCTTTTTCTAATTTGATCCCTGTGATAGGCCTTTACCTGTCCGTGGATCAAAATGGTGTAGACTCTAGTTCCCTTCTTGCCCACAATTTTTCCCGGGATCCATTTATCACCACCTCTAAAGTTTTTACACCACACTAAATCATCTATCTGGAATTCTTCCAATTGGGTTCGCCGATCATACTTCATTTGCCTGGCTTGCTGGTCCCTAACTCTAGATGTCAAGCTGGGATGTATCAACGATACTCTGGTTCGAAGCGCACGCCCAATAAAGAGCTCTGATGGAGTCTTTCCCGTTGTCACATGCGGGGTGCTTCGATATGCCAGAAGAACTTTTGATAAGGTGTCTTGAATGGTATCCCCAATTTTCCTTTTATTTTTATCCAGGGCAGTCTTAATTGTTCTAACCGCTCTTTCAGCCAAGCCATTACTTTGCGGGTGGTACGCCGGGATCAATGTTTGTTTAATTCCATTTCCTTCCAGAAAACCTTTCATTTCACTACCAGTAAACTGAGGTCCATTATCAGATACAAGTTCCTCCGGTAGACCATAGGAAGAAAAAAGTCGCCGTAGTTGCTCAATGGTTTTGCGTGTGGTGGTCTCTCTCATTGGGATGGCTTCAATCCACTTCGAATGACTATCTACTACTATTAATAAATTAATGTTTTCCTTATTTGCAAAATCAATGTGGATTCTTTGCCAAGGTCTGGTTGACCATCTCCAGGGTTGCCATTTTCCTTTATTTGGCCCATCCTGGGATTGCTGACAGCTTCTGCACTTATTTACCAAAAACTCGATTTGGGTATCTAGATTTGGCCACCAAAAATGTGATCTTGCTACAGCCTTCATTTTGTTCATACCGGAATGAGTCTCATGAAGACAGTTCAACATTTTTATTCTGAGAGATGGTGGAATGACAACTCTCATTCCCCAAACCAAACACTCCCCATCTACAGTTAGCTCAAGTTTCCTTTGAAAATAAGGTCTGAGGTGATCAGCCACCTTTTCAGGCCAGCCTTGCTGAGTATAAAATTTGGCCAATGAGAGCACTTCGTCTTTTTCAGTTTCCGTGGCAATTTCCTCTGCTGTGATCGGCAATTCTTCCACATAGGATAAAGCATAGACATTATTTAATCTTGGAATTTCTTCACAGCCCACAGGAAAACGTGACAGAAGATCTGCATTCCCATGGTCTTGAGTTCTTCGAAATTTAATATCGTAAGTATAAGCTGACAAAATAAGCGCCCAACGCTGCAATCTTGAAGTAGATAAGGTGGGGATTCCTGATCTTGAGCCCAAAATGGTCACCAATGGCTTATGGTCTGTAATAAGAATAAATTTTCTTCCATAAATAAATTGATGAAACTTGGTAACTCCATAAATAATGGCTAGAGCCTCCTTCTCAATCTGAGAATAATTTTGTTCTGCTTCCGATAAAGTCCGTGAGGCAAACATAATCGGTCTCTCCTGGCCTTCTATAATATGTGACAACACAGCGCCCACTCCAATCTGCGATGCATCAGTGGCCAAACACAATGGCAAAGTCGCATCATACGGGACTAGCACCCTCTCAGAGGTAATGCTATTCTTGCACTTGTCAATGGCCTCTCCACATTCCTTTGTCCAAACCCAAGGACGTTTTTTGTGAAGAAGCTCATGAAGAGGCTTCAAAAGCTCTGGCAAATTGGGTATGAACTTCCCATAAAAGTTTACCAAACCAAGAAATGACCTTAATTCAGAGATATTCGTAGGCGTTTTGGCCTTCTGTATTGCTTGTACCTTATGATCTAAAGGTCTGATGCCCTCTTCCGTGACAAGATGTCCTAAATATTCAATTTCTTTTTGCAAAAATAGGCATTTTTCTTTCTTTAGTTTGATATTATACTTCGCCAAGCGAGCAAATATAGTCTTCAACAACGCCAAATGTTCTTCAATTGATGCTGTGGCTATAAGGACATCATCAATATAACAAATTACGCCTCCTATACCTGACAAAACCCTATCCATTACAGATTGAAAATAACTGGGCGCATTTGCCAATCCAAATGGCATTCTCTTAAACCTGAAAAGCCCTTTATGAGTATTTATCGTTAGTAACGGACGGGTGCCTGGGTCCACCTCTAATTGCAGATAAGCGTTCCTCAAGTCCAATTTAGAAAAGTATTTTCCCTTGGCCAATGTGGAGAATAAATCTTGCTGTGTGGGAAGGGGATAGGCCGCAGTGTCCAAATATTTATTTAGAGTTACCTTGAAGTCGCAGCAAATTCTGATCTCTTTATTTTTCTTCGGCACTACAACCACTGGAGTGGCCCATTTACTGCTCGCCACCTCACATAGATAACCCTTAGCCACCATTTTGTCTAATGCTTCAGTAACTGCTGGCCTAATGGCGAAAGGCACCGGACGAGCCTTATGGAAAATTGGATTCACATCACACATGTTTACTGAAAATGTGAAACCTTTTATTGGTTCGGTTGTCTCCACAAATAGGGCTTGATTTTCCTTCAAAATTTCCTCAATGGTAATTTCCACAGGCATATGTTTTACCGCGAAACAGCCCAATTTCAATCTATTTATCCATTCTCTTCCCATCAAAGCCCTCTTTTCTCCTTTCACCACCAACGCTCTAAGTTTGTAAGTAATATCTTGACACTCCACTTTGACATTGATTTTACCCAGAATGGGTACCACGGTACCATCATAAGTTCTTACAATGATACTCGCTTTTTCCAATTTCAAGTGTTGAAGACTATTTTTAAATCCTTTTCTGATATCAGTGTTAGACCACTACCCGTATCCATTTCAAATTTAATAAAGTTTCCTTCTACTTTTAACTCCATCAGATAGGGAGGGTCACTTGAGGCAAAATTAATTTTATACTCAGGTATCGTCACGCTTATAATTTTCTGGACATACTCTTCCTCCTCTTCTTGGTCTCCTATCTGATGTATATTTCCCGGCTGATTCTGATGTTGCCTTAGATTTCTTCTACTGCTCCAACATATTGAGGCAATGTGTCCTTTTTTATTACACTTAAAGCATATCGCCTCCTTAAATCTACATAGTTCTTTATGCTGTTTACCACAATGTTTACATTTGCCATTCTGGAAATTTGATTCAACCTTGCGTTCCATCCTCAACTTATCTACACAATCTTCACCCTGCTCCAAGTGAAATAATTTTGTATTTTTCTCGGCCGCTTCCATAGATAATGCTATCTCAATTACTTTAGCTAAAGAAATGTCGCCCTCCGACAAAATTCTATTTTGTATTTTGGCATTATATAATCCACAAACCATTTTATCACGTAAAGAATCCTCCAGAAAATTTCCAAAGTTGCATGAGGAAGCCAAACGCTTAATTTCCACCAAGTAATCCGAGATGCTTTCTTCCTTTAATTGCATTCTTTTAAAAAAAATGAACCTCTCTACTACAATTGAGCGCTTTGGAGAGAAGTGCCTTTTCAAGATATTTATTAAGTTATCAAAAGTTTTATCTTTAGGTAGAATAGGACTGCACAAATTCTTCAAAACACCATATGTTTTACTTCCCATGAGGGTTAGGAGATAAGCCTTTTTCTTCTCATCCCCTGCCTCCTCCAATATGAGAAACTGTTCCAATCGTTCATAAAACGTTTCAAAAGTTTCAGTTTCCTCATTATATTCCTTAAATTGGTAACTAGCCATTTTTTTTCACTCTTTCTTAAATTTGCATCCTAAAACTTTGCAATTTGTGTCTTTTAAAATTTACTTTCAATTATATGCAAAATCAAAGATATTTTCTAAAAATATTTACTTCAAAATTCGAGGGTACTTACTCTTATATCCTCGTCGCCAAATGCAACATCTTCGTACACATTTATTTTTAGCAAATCTTTATTGTCTTAATAAAGTCTGATACAGCCTTTTATTGTTTATTTTCGGAACGCCAAAAAGTGACAAAAACAAATCAAAAAGGGATGATGATAACCTGCGTCTTGCAGATTAACATTTTCATAGAAACATATATATATACATATTTATTGCTAGCTATATATCAGTAGGGCGTTGAGGGTTAGTGATAGGGCGAATTCTGCGTCGTGCCCCGAGAAGCAATTGAGTTGCGACATAGGTTGACTCAGGAAATGGAGTGGTGAATATCCTCTGTGGGAGTCCACAGCGCAACAATCTCGGCAACAGGATGCTCCTGCAGCCATGCTGAATACAGCGCCCGGCGCTCCCTCTTGCTAATGAGGTGGGTAATGAGGGTCACCGATCCCCGCAGGACGATGATCTAACGTTTTCCCGCAGGAGACTCTGGCAGATGGCCCCTAGGTGCTACGCGTCCAGAAGTGTGGCCCGCGTTGAAAGCGCTCGGAGGCCAGCAGGTCTGGTGCCCGTTCAGCGGGCACGAACCACCAGCGACAGGCCGCGGATGCGGATGAAGGGTAACCACCTCGCGATGGCTCGCTCCAGCAGCCCCATAAGGTGGGAGGCCAGAGAGGTGATGGTGTTAGGGCAAAGATTGTGCAGCCCAGGACGGTCAGCGACTTGGACGTCCAGGAGAATCCATCCATTGCTTCCAGGAACAGTACCAGAGCCTAAACCTTTTGCTGAAATTGATAGCCACCCCTGAGGCCATGGGACTTCGAAGATCAGGGGTTCAGGGATATGAGCTAAAACTGAGCGTCAACACATTGTAATACCTTGCCCACCGCCGACCTGGCTCTGAACGCCGCCTTCTTTTATCGAGTTGTAGTGCATTATTGTACTTAATTTGTATATTGTACTTTGACTAGGGCGTTGGGCGTTTGTTGAAGTTTGGCTTCGCAGCCCGACTTGGCTTCCCGGCCTGCCACCTCAGAGTCATCTAGCCTCTTTGTCCCCTCCTCCTTTTCCCCCCTTTTTCCCAAGCCTTCAATGTTGGAGAGAGAATAAATATTCAAAGAGAGAGAAGGAGAGAGAGAATAAATATACGAAATAGTATTTAAAAATTCTTAAGGCATTACAATAATATCTATTCAATTGACTCAGATGTGCAAAAATCTCCAATTCAACCGGCACTATACCATAAAAAAATAAAATAATAATAAATGATATTTGAAAAAATAAAAATAATAAAAAGGTATGGCAACTTTGCATGTTTACAAATATTAGTTTTGATTGTCATTTTGTGTTAAAATATTAGCTCTAAAAATATTTATTTATATATATAAATCGAGCTTTAATATTATATATTATGTCAGTAAATAAATTAATGAAGTATCCAAAAATCGTTTTATTTGGTGATTCTTTAACACAGGTAAATATTATTAGAACGGCCTGTAAGTACAAAGGCAAATGTTTAATAATAATGTATTTATATAATCTGAAATATTCACAAATTTTTATTAATATATCATTTATAAGTATTTAATATGAATTTTGATATAGGCTTAGCAAAATACGGTTATTCTTTTTGAGGATTTCTGGTTGTTTTTGTACTCACGTATGTTGTAGTTACGAGGACATCCCTTTAGATAAAAACAAATATATATTTATTTAAGGAACGACTTGTTCCATTACATATATTGTTAAGACAAGTTAGCGGTAAACATCAGCAAGGTTGAAGGTAGTTGTTGGAAGTTACGTAATCGTAGTGACATCAGCATCTATAATGATTAAAGTCAAAGTTTGCGTAACAATTCCCTCCTTACTTTGGCTTTATTCCCACGATGCTGAGGCTCTCCAGGTGTTTCTTCATCTGGTCTCGGGATAGGTCCTTTGTGAAGATATCCGCCTCCAGGTCCTGAGATGGCTTGTACAGAAGGCAGATGTCTCTGGATTCATAACAGTCTCTCAAGAAGTGGTACTTTCTGTTGATATGTCTACAGCGACTGCTTTGTTTAGGGCTGGAGATCCAGTTGATCAATGACTGACTGTCTGTATAGATCGCAGTTGGTTTTTCCATGAAATTCCATTCTTCCAGCTCTCGTAACAGGTTTATTATCCACTTGATTTGACAGCAGCTTTCACAAGCAGCTATCATTTCCGCTTCCATTGTGGAGAGGGCGACGAGTGGTTGTTTACTACTTTTCCAGTCTATAGTTGCTTCGCCGAGCTTCAATACATATCCGCCGTAGGATTTTCCGTCATGAGTGGTTGACCAGCTGGCATCGGTGTAGGACTTCAGGATTCCAGTCTTTCCTCTTTCAAATTTCACTCCTAGGTCAATTGTTCCTCGTAGGTATCTCATCACTCTTTTGATTGCTGTCCAGTGCATCTGTTTTGGTTGTCTGGAGTACTGTGAAAGTTTGCTAGTGATGTAAGCGATGTCGGGTCTGGTGTTAACAGCTAGAAACATTAGCATTCCAAGGGCTTCTTGGTAAGTGTGCTGATCACAATTGTCATCTTCAATATGATTGTCCAAATTGATTTCTTTGGAACCTGGTGTTGGAACTTCCTTTACAATTTTCCATTCCATATTTCTGCAATATTTGTTGTACATAGTGGCTTTGCTGTAGCGAAATTCCCTCCTTGTCTTGTATGATCTTGATTCCCAAAAACATACCTTTACATGTTACATCCTTTATTTCCAGATGATGTCTCAGTTTATTGATGAATCTGTTTGAGGTATCTTCAGAATCTGAGACAGTGATAAAGTCATCAACATATATCCCTACATAGAAGTATTTGTCTTCATTCTTCCATTTAAATAGGCAAGGATCAGATTTAAGTTTTTCCAGTCCACAGTCATGAAGTACTTGACTGAATTTCTCATACCACGATCTTCCGGATTGAGGTAGACCGTAAATACTTTTGTTGAGTTTGCAAACTTTGTTTCTGTCTTGGACAAATCCAGCAGGTTGTTCCATTAATATTGTATTTTCAATGTTTCCGTTTAGATAGGCTGCTTTTACATCAAATAGTTTAATGACTGAATCTTTTGTTGCTGCCATTGACAAAATAGTCCTGAGGGTGGCATTTTTAATTACAGGGCTGAAACTTTCGTTGTAATCTCTTCCTGGGATTTGGTTGTATCCCATTGCAACAAGTCTAGCTTTGTAAGTTTTGTTTTCTTGGTCTTTAGATATTTTGAACACCCATTTACTTTTGACAACTTTAGCGTTTACAGGTCTAGGTACCAGTTCCCATACTTGATGCGAGTACATGTTCTGTATTTCCTCAAGCATTGCGTTCTCCCAATGTTTCTTGTCTTCGCATGCGATGGCTTCTTCATAGTCTTTCGGAATGGTTTCATTCGTAGTAGCCAGAACGTAGTCATCGAATCTTTTAGGTATTGTTCGAGTTCTTTGTGGTCTGTCTGATTCACTTGACTCTGTCTGTCTGTTGATCATGGTATCTGGTGCTGGCTCTTCAATATCAACATCTGATAGAACATGATTGTTCAGTTGTTCATCCTCCTGAATGAAGAAATATGTGTCAGTGTCCGTATTATTATCATTTTGTTTTTCTTCCGAGATGACATTATTGTTCTCTCTGAAGTGAATGTCTGCGGTTTCAAGAATGACTCTCGCTGTGATATCAAATACTCGATAAGCTCTTCTGCATCTTGAATAGCCTACAAATATTCCTCTCTTAGATTTAGCTTCTAGTTTGTGTCTTTGATGATTCTCGAGTTTATAGAAGACTTCACAACCAAATCTCATGATGTGAGAGACGGATGGCTTTTTACCTTTCCATTTTTCCATAGGGGTAGTGTCTGGGTCATTGGTTGTGGGAGTTAGATTGTACAGATATGCAGCTGTATTCACAGCTTCTGCCCAGAAGTGTAGGGGTAATTGGGAGTCTGCCAGAAGTGTTCGGCCTTTGTCTAATAGTGTTCTGTTAGCTCTTTCAACTCTCCCATTGCTTCTTGGGGTGTACGGTGTAGTTAGTTCATGTTTAATTCCTTTGGATTCTATGAAGGTTTCAAGGTTTTTATTGATAAATTCTGTTTCGTTATCTGTTCTAAGTCGTTTTAGTTTTGAGTTTAGCTCGTTTTCTCTCTTTACAATAAACTTCTTCAAAACTTCTGCTGCTGAGAGTTTATCTTTGAGAAATTCTACAAATATTCTCCTAGAGAATCCATCTACGATGGTCAAGAAATATTTACTTCCGCCCAAGGAGTTTATTCTCATTGGACCACAGAGATCGACATAAATGGCTTCAAAGGGGTAGCTTTCCTAATTGCCATCTGTGTGAACATAGGGTACTTTGGTCATTTTTCCCAATGAGCAAGCATCACATTGATCAAGGGTACCATTTATAGAGTTCAAGCCTTTTAGAAGATTGTTCTTCAAAATCAGGTCTAGTTTGTTGTTACTAGGATGTCCTAACCTTCTGTGCCATGCAGTCCTAGAATTGTCCTTTGAAATCAAGCATTGTTCATTTGGGACATGAGTTGCTTCAGATAAACGTGATAGGTTCAATGTGTACATGTTACCATCAAAGTTGCCTGTTCCTATTAGCTTGTCATCAGAAGAGTATATGTATGCTCCTTCAGAATTCAAAAGAACAGAGTTCCCTCTTCTTACTACGCTTGGAATGGACATTAGATTTCCTTTCAGGTGTGGTACATGGAGGACATTATGCAGGGTTACAGCGTTGTTAAGTTTGTCCTTACCTTGTACAGTAGCTTGGATTAATCCCGATGAGGTAGATTCGATGTGCCTCCCTTCTTCTGCCACTTGTATGCTTCTTCTCTCCTCCGTCTTGTGCTCGATCCAATCACCATGGGAAGTCATGTGGCTTGTGCACGCAGAATCAATTATCCACACGTCCTGAGTTGTCGGGCGTTCCTCCCTTGTGCTTGCATGTAGTGCGTATTCTGAAGTGGAGTCTCTTCGTTGGGATGGTTCCTCCGTTCGTTCTTGGATTGCTGATTTGGCTGTGTCTTTGTTTTGTTTTGGTCCTTTATGGTAGTTCCTTGTACTGGCCATGTTATTTTTGTTTGTTGTATTCTTTTGATTTCCTTTGTTGTCGGGGTTGAACCAACAGTCTTTCTTGAAATGCCCTTTTCTTTTGCAAATGAAGCATGACTTTTCTTTGAATTGGTTGCCTGATGATCTGAAAGCATTTTCAGGATTTTTGCTTCTGTCCTGTCTTTTCTTCTCGAAATCCAGTAGAGTTTGTCTCAAGTCTGGTAAGGAGATTTCTCTGTTTATTGACAGTGCTGCTGCGATCGTGTCAAAGTTAGGTGTGAGTCCTTCAACAATGTATCGTACAAGTTCTCTTTCTGTTACAGTCTTTCCTAGCTGGGTGATCTCTTGTGCCAGTTTCTGTGCTCGTACAATATACATGTTGACATTTTCATTTGGGTTCAATTTTAGTCTGGCTAGATCCAACATTAGGTCTATCCTTTTATTTTCTAGAGATCCTTCAAAACCTTTTCTTTATGTCGTACCAAATTCTTTTGGCTCTTTTATCGCCTCGAAAGATGATTGTTAAGTCATCCGAAAGTGACAATATTATTAGGCTGTATGCTTCCCGATTCTTTTTCTTCCAAATATCATATTCTAGTTTATTTTTTGTAAAGTCTGGCTTGTCATTAACAATTACGTCCTCGAAGAGATCTTTTGAATCTAGAATTGCTTCCATTTTCATGGACCACGTGGTATAGTTGTTTTCTGTTAAATGTTCGATTTTTGCTAAGTTATGTGTATCCATTTTTATTCAATATTTATTTTCTAAATTGGCGGTTAGTCCAATTATTTATTTTCTTTATGATTTAAATGGATCAATTGGCGGTTAGTCCAATTCGCGCGCCCAAACCACGCACTGCTACCAAATTGATATAGGCTTAGCAAAATACGGTTATTCTTTTTGAGGATTTCTGGTTGTTTTTGTACTCACGTATGTTGTAGTTACGAGGACATCCCTTTAGATAAAAACAAATATATATTTATTTAAGGAACGACTTGTTCCATTACATATATTGTTAAGACAAGTTAGCGGTAAACATCAGCAAGGTTGAAGGTAGTTGTTGGAAGTTACGTAATCGTAGTGACGTCAGCATCTATAATGATTAAAGTCAAAGTTTGCGTAACAAATTTAATCTTCAGTTTTTTTTTTTAAAGTTGAATCACTTCACGGAACTTCAGAACGACCGGGCTTTGGACAGAGTCACTTGCTAAGAAGGAAGACCCTTTTTGTTTTGCAAGGAGAAAATAATTATAAGACTAGTCTTTCCTATTAGGATAGTATGGTTTTAGAATAAATTCATTTTAAATGATTTTCAATGAGTTTGACAAAATTAAAAAAAGAAAAAAGAAAGATTGAGTTTGAAACTACTTTATTTCAAAGTCCATATAAGATTATATAAGGTTAAATACAGAATAAATATGATTATATAATGATAAATATAGGAAAAATAGATATAAATAATTGATAAATATACATATATATAAAAATATATACAAGGTCTTCATTGGTGGCGCCCAACGCGGGAAAGACTCCGCCATAGATGGACTGCGAGAGTTCTCTCCCACAGAGTGGGCAGGTCGATGTGATGGCTGGCATTACCCAACTCAAGACCAAGAAGATGGTACTTGTAGATGGTAGCCTTCGCCACACTTGTTATTTTCACTGCCTCGGGATGGAGGCCGATGCCGAAGAGCCGGGTCTGCAAATCCAGGGGCACTTTGCAGGAGGTGAACACCTCCCGGAGCAGGGGTCGCGCGGCTCGGCAACTCTAATAGAGAGAGAAAGACAATTGAAACCCTTTTATTGACATCTAGTCAATAATACATTTCAAATGAATAAATAAAAAAAGTAATGAGACAATGATTGATGAGCTCGGGAGACTCCACCACCTTGATAAGGTCCTCCTCCAGACCAGGAGAGAGAGAGAGAGATTGAAATTTTTACATTACAAACTGTTTTGACACTTATTTTTCTTTTTTGAATAAAACAAATTTCTACTGCCCTTTTACTATGATAAATTAATATAAGGGCCTGGCTCATCAGTGGTTAACACTCTCAGTGGTTTCACCAGTTTAATCTACCATACCGCTGTAATAATGCATTTGGCTGTTTTCATTTTATTCCGATACTGAAGCTAAACTCTTGGAAAAAGGTTTATAAATGAAATATAATATAAGTTTCAAAGACAGAAAATAAGTAATTATAAATATATAACTTGCATCTCGCGCGAGCATTTCTTTTCCGAAAATTGTAATTGAAGTGTTTTTTAATACAAGCTTCCTTCCATGTACACTCTTAATAGCACTCTTTTTTCCGAGTGCTCGAGAGCTCGTGTTTAAAGTTAAGAACATATAATACGTTTATCCAATATATAATATGTATCACCAATGATGCCCTTAACCTACTGGAAATTAGCTTTTAATATCCTACCAACATACTGATACTTTGCTATTTATACCTGAATACCCAAATTGTAGGTAAACTAGAAAATTCTTTCAATAATTTACAGAGAGCTTATTGCATTTGCGTATTTATTAATTCAAAGGGTGTGTTTCTTACCTCATTATTTTTCATTAAATATTTTAAGAGAAATATTTATAAAAGAAAGACAAATTTATCCCAAATTGAAACATCATGGGACAGTTAGGTTTTAGGATTCGAATGGTTAATCATTTGCTTTAATAAGAGGAATGTGTTAGTAACACACTTCTTTCCGAAAAGATAGTAAGTTTTCAATTTAAAATACATTTATGAAACTCTCTTATTGGTTATCTCAACTCAACATACCAATTTAATCTCAGATAAAAATAAGAATATCTCATTCAAAAAATTAATTTTCAAAAAATTGATACTGAAAAAATATATTGGTAGTAATAGAGATTCAATTAGCCTTTGTACGTGTGTTTGTCATTTTCTGATTATAAAGCTGCGAGTTAAAATATCTCTAGTTGATATTTGAGTAAAAAGATCTCATTATTTATTAAACAATTGTATTATTCCCCCAATAAATTTCCCAAATCAAGATGTGCTGGCCATTCAAGAAAGCCTCCCGAA
>CP092864.1:70895172-70917452 GCA_030710605.1 Cordylochernes scorpioides | reverse complement strand
ACAAGAAAATTCAAGAAATAAATTACGATTATGACGAAATATTAGACAAATATTTCAAACAAGAGGTGGAAATTCTTTCTTGTAAAGACAGAAAAGAAGAGCCTTTTCATATGCCAAAAAGAGTCAGCTTCGGGCGTGAGCTTCTTTACAAAGAATTTGACAGCTCCGAGAAGCCAGAGGAGCTATCTAAAAAAGAATGGAAAAATATGGCGGAGGACGCTTTCTTTCTGAAGGAGGATAAAGAGCGATCTATTCCTCACTGCCCCCCATGTACCCCCAAAAGATACTTCTTCCAGCGTTCAAAAACCCGGCCACCTTACAGCGTAAGAAAATTGCTGAAAGAAGTTTCCGTTCGCTTGGAAAGCCTCAAAAATGATATAATATGCCAATTGGGCGCTAGACGAGCTAGAATGGCCAAAAGACGGGAGCGCCATGAAGAGCTCTGGCGGTCATCAGAGATAGAACTAAGGCAACTTGAAGCCAGCGAGGAGCCTGATGACTTGACATTGCTTTCAGAAACATCAGTTGCAACTTCTACCAGTTCAATACATTTGGCAAATGCCCTCTAAATTCCTTGAATTCCTTCTTGATAATATAATATGTATTTTTATGAAGAGGAGAATATGATAATAGATGCTCCTGAGACTGCTCTGAGAAGGGGGCTAGTGAACCCCAGCAGGGTAGAAGATCCACGGAAGCTCTGGAACCGGGGGCTAGCGAACCCCAACAGGGTAGAAGATCCACGGAAGCTCTGGAACCGGGGGCTAGCGAACCCCAGCAGGGTAGAAGATCCACGGAAGCTCTGGAACCGGGGGCTAGCGAACCCCAGCAGGGTAGAAGATCCACGGAAGCTCTGGAACCGGGGGCTAGCGAACCCCAGCAGGGTAGAAGATCCACGGAAGCTCTGGAACCGGGGGCTAGCAAACCCCAACAGGGTAGAAGATCCACGGAAGCTCTGGAACCGGGGGCTAGCGAACCCCAGCAGGGTAGAAGATCCACGGAAGCTCTGGAACCGGGGGCTAGCGAACCCCAGCAGGGTAGAAGATCCACGGAAGCTCTGGAACCGGGGGCTAGCGAACCCCAGCAGGGTGGAAGATCCACGGAAGCTCTGGAACCGGGGGCTAGCGAACCCCAGCAGGGTAGAAGATCCACGGAAGCTCTGGAACCGGGGGCTAGCGAACCCCAGCAGGGTAGAAGATCCACGAAAGCTCTGGAACCGGGGGCTAGCGAACCCCAGCAGGGTAGAAGATCCACGGAAGCTCTGGAACCGGGGGCTAGCGAACCCCAGCAGGGTAGAAGATCCACGGAAGCTCTGGAACCGGGGGCTAGCGAACCCCAGCAGGGTAGAAGATCCACGGAAGCTCTGGAACCGGGGGCTAGTGAACCCCAGCAGGGTAGAAGATCCACGGAAGCTCTGGAACCGGGGGCTAGCGAACCCCAGCAGGCTGGAAGATCCACGGAAGCTCTGGAACCGGGGGCTAGCGAACCCCAGCAGGGTGGAAGATCCACGGAAGCTCTGGAACCGGGGGCTAGCGAACCCCAGCAGGGTAGAAGATCCACGGAAGCTCTGGAACCGGGGGCTAGCGAACCCCAGCAGGCTAGAAGATCCACGGAAGCTCTGGAACCGGGGGCTAGCGAAACCCAGCAGGTTAGAAGATCCTCGGAAGCTCTGGAACCGGGGGCTAGCGAACCCCAGCAGGGTAGAAGATCCACGGAAGCTCTGGAACCGGGGGCTAGCGAACCCCAGCAGTGTAGAAGATCCACGGATTGCTCTGGAACCGGGGGCTAGCGAACCCCAGCAGGGTAGAAGATCCACAGATTGCTCTGGAACCGGGGGCTAGCGAACCCCAGCAGGGTAGAAGATCCACGGTCTGCTCTGGAACCGGGGGCTAGCGAACCCCAGCAGGGTAGAAGATCCACGGTCTGCTCTGGAACCGGGGGCTAGCAAACCCCAGCAGGGTAGAAGATCCACGGTCTGCTCTGGAACCGGGGGCTAGCGAACCCCAGCAGAGTGGAAGATCCACGGGCTGCTCTGGAACCGGGGGCTAGCGAACCCCAGCAGGGTAGAAGATCCACGGGCTACTCTGGAACCGGGGGCTAGCGAACTCCAGCAGGGTAGAAGATCCATGGACTGCTCTGGAACCGGGGGCTAGCGAACCCCAGCAGGGTAGAAGATGATCTACGGGCTGCTCTGGAACCGGGGACTAGCGAACCCCAGCATAGTGGAAGCTCCACAGACAGCTCTGGAACCGGGGGCTAACGAACCCCAGCAGGGTAGAAGATCCACGGTCTGCTCTGGAAACGGGGGCTAGCGAACCCCAGCAGGGTAGAAAATCCAAGGACAGCTCTGGAACCGGGGGCTAGCGAACCCCAGCAGGGTAGAAGATCCATGGGCTGCTCTGGAACCGGGGGCTAGCGAACCCCAGCAGGGTAGAAGATCCACGGTCTGCTCTGGAAACGGGGGCTAGCGAACCCCAGCAGGGTAGAAAATCCAAGGACAGCTCTGAGGGTTGGTAGAGAATCAGCTGAGGAAACCCTGGGGAATTCTAAGCCAACACCATACCTACAATGATGGCTTCCAAGATGAGCTGAATGAGATCAAATATTATTTTTAAACCTCCTTTTTTTTCATTCATAATTCAAAAGGTTTCTAAATTGAATAAGCATTGAGTTTGTGGAAAGATATAATTTGATGAAGAAAATAAATGAGAAAAATAACTGGTATCATAATTATTTTTCAAATGTTAGGTTTCAAGGTTATCTTTTACAAAATATTCATTTTTTTAATTAAAAAAACTAACAAATAAGATATCTATTAAAGAGTACTAATGCTATATCTAGTTTCTTATTAATTATAAATATATTATTTCAATGTTTAATGTGTGAAACTAATTATCATGCGATAAATATATTTTAGAATATCGAAAAGTGTTTGTAAAGTAACTTTAAAAATATTATTATTATTAATTGTATATTTATATACTTTTGATATAACATAAAAATTTGGATTTATTCGTTTTAAAATAATTGGCCCATGACCCTGTACTACATTTAACAAGTGAGCCAGCGCATACCTCCCACTGATGAATCAATAGCAAAAGCTTTACTCTTATCAGGCGTAACTGTTGAACCAAACGCTTGATCTACTCATGAACAATGGCAGGTTGGAATCTAACTAGATCTGTGTAACTTATATGGCTCTGAAAAGGGTCATTTAACAGAAGAACAAAAATCACAATATAAAAATATATAAACACATTAAGTCGTATATATTTAAGCGACGATGAACGAAAACTTTGAGAATAGAAGATTATATTAATATATTATTCAATTCTATATATATATGTAGTAAATTTTGAATAGTAATATAATGACACTGTTAGTATAGTTCACATATCTTCTAATTAGTTAAGTTGGAATCAATAATTTATAATATCAAACCCTCTTATTAAAATGTACACTGCTCCTATTTGCTACCACCCCGCATGTTTTATTTGATCTGCTATATCTTTATTGAAATAATCTGTGTCATCTTATTTGTATTGAAACTCAAAATGATAGTGTAAAAACAGCAAAAGAGTGTTTGAGGACAGCTACGAGGCAGTGTAAAAGCACATAGCCGACACCCAGGAAACGGCCCCATTCTGGGGTTTTATAGGCGACACCTCCCAGGTCAATACATCAGTTTTTTTTTTTTTTTTTGCTTATCCCTAGTACACGTGGTACAGGCCATGATAATCATGGTGGGTAGTTAGCGACTGCTTTTTACTGTAAGCACACCACATGTCTACACATGTGAAAGCAGTTCGACTTTGCACTTACAAATGTGCCAGAGCCCCGTTTGATTACTTGCACTCTCTGGTGGGGTTGGACTTTTGCAAGAATCGGGGGGCCATTGGAGCATTTTTTTTTTTTTAAAACAGAAAAAAGTGTCCAATGCGGGGATCGAACCCGGGTCGTAGTGGTCGTAAACCAAACGGTTCAATACATCAGTGTCAGCTCAGAGTGATATACAGGGGGTCCATATACGCAGGCCGCTTCTGTCTCTCTCTCGCATTGTCTCGGTGTTAGGCATCCGGGTTTGTGTCATGGCCTCCACCTCTGTCCCGTGGGCTGTCTCCTACCCGCTCGGTGCTAACATATAGCCCTGCCTCTGCTTCTTTCTGTCCACGTGTGGGAAAAACCTTACCATTTCCACCTCACGACTAGACTGCCTTTTTATTCACACGTCGGTTTACTCGGCGTTACAACAGTAGGCCCATTCAAGTGGACAGGATTAATGAGGACAGTAGCATGCGAAGGATGACGGTGGTATCAACGACGCATGCCCCGCCTACATGCTACCTACCTTGAAAATCGAGGTGGCCACTTCACAGACACCATGCGAGGTCTACCTCGTTTTGAGGAGGTCATCTTTGCCTCAATCGTCAGCTTCTGCGCCACGAGCACATTCCTCCTTCGACTCGAACAAGCAGACCGCCGAGAAGTCCTCGCAACACGACACCATCCCACCACAACCATCGCAAAAAGTTACAACCTCGTCGCAAGCGACTCCACAATACCCATCCAGAACAACTACTTCTCTACAGAACTCTCTTAATGTAAAACTTTCTCCATTTTTTTCGCACTAAATAAACTTTTATATTAATACCCTATTCATGGCCATAGCATTATTAACTGAATTCATCAAGCTCTTTATTTTAACCGCCCCATTACTATTTCAATAAATATCTCTTAATGCTTAAACGTTTAAAACTAGCTATAGATTTTTATTTTTCATAAATGTCAATTTAAAATCATCACAAAAACTTCCCATTTTCCCCACAATAGCAAATGCAACTATGAATGCAATGCGCGCGACCCAATACCACTATATAATCTCAATACACCATTGCATTTTATTCCTGCACGCCCTAAACCTTTATTTATGATACTGTACCAAATATTTTACCCAAACCAAATATTTTACCTTTTCTCTAAATTTAACAAAAGTAATCTTCATAAATTCATCATTTTAATTTTTCTAAACATAATCACTTCGATAACTCTTGATTTCCAAACTAAATCCTGAAAATGATGTATCCCATATTAGAACCATTTAATCATTTGTTCCCCGATTTATTTTTATAAAAAGCGAATTTCTGAAACTCCCAAGATCTGGCAAATCATCAATGATTCGTCCCATTGTAGTTAGCGTGGTCTGGGACAGCCGTCTACCCTATGAAAGTTAACACGCCCTCGTTTTTTAACTCTAGGTAAAAAATGCATGTTTTTTTTTTGCTTATCCCTAGTACACGTGGTATAGACCATGATAATCATGGTGGGTAGAAGTAGACGACTGCTTTTACTGTAAGTTCACCACATGTCTACACATGTGAAAAGCAGTTCGACTTTGCACTTACAAATGTGCCAGAGCCACGTTTGGTTACTTGCACTCGCTAGTGGGGTTGGACTTTTGCAAAAATCGGGGTCCATCGGAGCATTTTTTTTTAATCAGAAAAAAGTGCCCAATGTGGGAATCGAACCCGGGTCGTAGCAGTCGAAAACCAACAGTTTAGACCATCCTTCCACCGACCCCTAAAAATGCAAATGCAATGCAAAAAAAAAATTTATGTAGACTTCAATGGTATAACTTATTACTTTTAATATTTTAATTAATCAATATTGATTGTAAAATATTTGGAGTGAACCTTGTATCAATATCAATATGATCAATATTAGCGCACCATTTTAATAATATATTTTAATGACATATTTTCCTTTAAAAAATTAAATAAAACAATTTTCTACTGCCCATAATAGTGTCAATATTTTTATGATAGATGGTACGCTAATGCATCGAATTGAAAAGTTGTATTTTTAAAAATTTGCTAAGCAAGAGACACGCTATGTTTAATTTATTAGACATATATGTCATAATACCCAAGAGGTATAGTTTCATTTCGTCAGAATAAGTATTCTAAAAAAAAAAAATTAAATTGTATTATTTTTGGTTCTCAAAATTCCTGTAAATTTAATGAAAGTACCATGTATATTTATATATTCAAAATTTACTTTTAATATTAAAAACGTTTAATGAAATTTATATAAGGTTAAATATAAAATAACAAAATAAATATAGATAAATAAGGATATATATATGGATGGAAAATTTGCCAGGAGGAAATTAATCCATAGAAGCATAGGGCGCCTCTCCCGTCAAAACCTGACGTCATCTATGGACCGTCGCCGCAACTAGCAGCCTCGGGTCGGTGACTCGTTTGCCAAAGCTGGTGTTGTGGCTTTGTTACCGACCCGAGGCCGCTAGTTGCGGCGACGGTCAATAGATGGCGTCAGGTTTTGACGTCTATTTTGTCGGGAGAAGGCGACCTTTGTCGCCTTATATCAATATCCTCCCAGAGGTGGTGCAGGATGGAACCCAGGACCAGTCTGTTGGCCGCGTGAGCACGACCCACCAGCGACAGGCCGCAAACAAAGGGTGACCACCTCGCGATGGCTCGCTCCAGCAGCCCCATCAGGTGTGAGGCCTGGGAGGCGACGGTGTTCCTGGTGGTGATGGTGCAGCCTAGGACGGTCAGCGACTCGGACGTCCAGGAGATTCCCAGAGGAGAATCCGTCCGGTACTTCCAGGAAAAAAGAGAGAGCGAAAGAAAGAGGAGAAAGTCTTGTTTGTGCAAGAATGATATTAAACAATGATATGTAATGAAAATTGAGCAAGTTCAATTCCTCTACTTATCTTGGAAGCATCATCAGAAAGTAGGATGAAAGGAAAAAAAAAAAGATTTTTGCAGAAATATAGAACTTTTAAGAAGAGATTCAAATTTAGAACTGAAGAAAAATATGCTTAAATGTTTTTTTGTTATGTTCAGTTTTTCTGTAGGAATGTGAAGCTTTGATAATTATAAAGAAACATGAGTGGAAAATTAACTGACATCTAGTGTGCTATAAGACTCCTCAAGGTCATGCAGACAGATAAGATGAAAAATTAAGAAAATTTGGGTGAAAATTTAATGGAGAATATAGCCTTCTAAATGAATAAATTAAAAGGAAATGGAATTTTTCAAGATTTGTAATCCAAGGATTATCAGGATCTATTGACCATACTGAATGAAGGAAGAGTTAAACAAGGGAAAGGATTGTTTCAATAATCCAATAGAATGTTCTGGAATTAGAAGCTATGGAAGTAGAACCTGTTGTTTGCAGCTCACACCACGTAGTGCCATGGTTATCTAGCAGATGTACTTGAACTGACAGATAGTTTATTTTACGGTTAACACACAAAGTGCACAAGGTAATAAGACTAAATAAATAAATAGTGTGTGATGCTTCGGTAACAACGTTGTTACCATCTTCAGACAAAATTACTGAATGAATACTTTTCAGTACTACTTCAGTACTTTTGTCTGAGGATGGTAACAACGCTGTTACTGAAATGTCATACACATTTATTTATTTGGATTTGGTCTTATAGACTAATTGTTTTTATAATCTATAATCCAAATTGTGCCTTATCATACAAAGTGCAATTTACTAGGGCCTAAAGTAAAACTAACTAAACGTACAGAAAAGCGTACACACAAGAGTACAACAACAACAATATTAAAAAAAAAGTGTAAATAAAAACTCACAAATTTTTATATATTAAAAAAATAGTGCCTTTATTACAGCATTGATAAGGAGTGGATCAGGGTTACACAGGTATGCCAGGAGATCACCAAACACAGACACAGAGAACGTTTTCAGTTTCTCCACACAACTAACTCCTGGGAAAGAGTCCTCTGCATTCCTATGGTTCCCCTTATATACAAACATGGCCACATTTGTCTATACAGAAGACTTGGGAGATTAGTTCGCTAATCTAGTACAAATAAAAAAACAAACTTCCCAACTAACTGATGACCTTAAACTGCTTATATTGTCAGAGAAATTTGACAGAACCTGTAGCAGCCATCATGTTATCACTCCTCAGAGTGGCTACTCAAGAATGTCTGTTTACACATGAATTAAGCACAAGGTAACAAGACCAAATCCATATAAATAGTGTGACGTTTCTGTAACAACGCTGTTATCAAAACGTCACACACTATTTATTTATTTGGATTTGGTCTTGTTATCTGTGTTTATAATCTATAATCCAAATTGTATGCCTTATAATAAATTGAGCATTGACTCTGAACATTAACATTTGTAAAAATGTGAAATTATCAGCATCAGTGCAACTTTCTTTTTTTACAAAGATAATTTTCAACACAAAATCACTGAAAAGAAGCTAATAACATTTGAAAAGCCTGATTCATGAATGGTGAACCCTCCTTTGACTTTCTCCAAATTTCACCATGGTGACTGAATTTAGTGAAACCACTGGGAAAGTTCACCACTATTTTTCATCTTCTGTTTAGCCAAAACTTGTCTTTAAAATAACAGTAACTAATGCTTATAACTACAAGAAAATAAGACCAAATCAAAATAAATTAATAGTGTGTGAGATTTTGGTAACAACACTGTCATCGAAAGGTCACATACCTTTAATTTATTTGGATTTGGTCTTATTTTCTTGTAGTTATAATCTATAATCCAAATTGATTTGGATGCTTTATCAAGATGCTTTATCATAAAGCTTATAGTGATGATTATTACATCTTTTTCACACAGGCTGTTTTTAAGACTATTGTTCCATATATCATATAAGATTCTATAACTGGGTTTGTGGTTGGTTGAACAGAGGAGCTTTGAAACCAAGCATGGCCTCTGGGGAGCTCTCCTAGCTGACAAACTTCAAAGGTTAGTTGGTTCCCCTCCCTACTGAATCTATTATTATCAAGAGATAAATTGATGTTTCTACCTTTCTTCACCAAAACCACAAAAAAAAATATATATATATTGTCACGGTAGTGATAACGAGTATAACAAAAGTTTAAGTAAAAATAATTTATTTATAAAATGCCAAACTATTTCTAAAAATTATTTACAAGTAATAATATACAAGAATGGTAAGGGGTGATGACTATGCAAATATTAATGATGATATACCACAGAATATTTAAAATAATTATTCTGTGACATTGCCCCCTTCCTAGATGAACAGCGTCCCGCTGTAATTATCACTTGAACAGATCAGCTTGGTCCTCAGGGTCATGGTAGGGTTTCATTCTCAGTACATGGACCAGGTCTCTTGTTTTGCGTCTCCTGGTTGGTTGGTCCACAGGTTCAACTTCGAAGGTCACGTCAGAGAGTTTCCGAGTAACCCTGTATGGCCCGAAGTACCTTTTCATCAGTTTTTCTGAGAGTCCCACCTTTCTTATCGGGATGAAAATCCATACCAGGTCACCGATGTTGTAATCCATTGCCTCTTGCTTTGAGTCATATCTGGCCTTGTCCCTTTTCTTGGGCTTTCAAGGTTTCTAATCTTGCTAGCTGCCTAGTTTCTTCGACTCGCGAGGCAATCTTCTGACTGTAATCCTCTTGGAGATCTTCATGCGGATTTGGGAAAAGAGTGTCTACAGTTGTTTCGGCTTCGCGTCCATGAATCAGTTTAAAAGGGGTAAAACCTGTCGTATCTTGTTTTGCCGTGTTGTAGGCGAACGTGACGTAGGGCAGGATTACGTCCCAGTCCTTCTGTTCAACACTTACATACATAGCGATCATGTTGGCTAAGGTTTTGTTTAACCTCTCCGTCAGTCCATTCGTCTGGGGATGATACGCTGTCGTGAACCGATGTATCGACGAGCATTGATTGGTGAGTTCCGCAATCAACTTGGATTGAAATACTCGTCCTCGGTCCGTGATGATTTCTCTGGGGGCTCCGTGCTTGAGAACAACATCTTCCATTAAGAACTTGGCTGCTTCTTTTGCTTCCCCTGTGGGTAAGGCTTTAGTAACGGCAAATCGAGTAAGATAGTCGGTACAGACTATGATCCATTTATTACCATTATCAGACTTGGGAAATCTTCCAAGGAGGTCCATTCCAACTCTCTGAAAAGGGGAGGTTGCAGGAGGTATGGCCTCAAGTAGTCCGGGTGGCTTTTGAGTTGATTGTTTCTTTCTTTGGCACTCTTTACAATGAGCGACATACTTCCGTATGTCCCGGAGAAGTCCTGGCCAGAAATATTTATTTTTAACTCTCTCATATGTCTTCGAAAATCCAAGATGACCTGCTGTGGGAGCGTCGTGTAAACTTTTCAGTAGTTCTAAGCGTAAGTGCTTGGGAATAACTAAAAGGTGTTGGTTTCCCAGGGGGTCGAAATTCTTTTTGTATAAGGTTCCTTTTAACATTTCATATCCTTTCGATTCGGCACCAAATCTTTCTGTTTCCTCTATCAATTTACAAATTTTAGGGTCTTTTCTTTGTTCAGCCTCGAAGCACGTCAGAGCAGTTATTGAGGGTATATCATCATCCTCATCATTGTATGCTTCTTCCGATTCAAGTTGGAGAGGATTTCGAGAAAGACAGTCGGCATCTTGGTGTTTGCGTCCACTTTTATAAACAACCGTTACATTGTATTCTTGGAGTTTTAAAGCCCATCTTGCTAGTCTTCCTGTCGGGTCCTTCAGATTAGATAACCAGCAAAGAGCGTGGTGGTCAGTGACGATGACAAACTCACGACCAAAAAGGTACGGTCGAAATTTGTTGATGGCCCATATTGCGGCCAAGCATTCTCTTTCCGTTGTTGAGTAATTCTTCTCCGCCTTAGATAAAGTTCTTGAAGCATAACCAACTGGCCGCTCTTTCCCATCGTTGATCTGTACGAGGACAGCTCCAATCCATAACCGCTGGCGTCAGTATGAAGCTCGGTTGGCAGTTGTTCTTCGAAATAGGCAAGAACAGGTTCAGACATCAATGCTTTTTTCAAGGAATCAAAAGCATCCTGTTGGTCAGAGTTCCACATGAATTTATTATCTTTTTTGAGGACTTCGTGTAAAGGAGCAGCTTTCTCAGCAAAATTTTCGATAAATCTACGATAATAGGAACATAGGCCAATGAAGCTTCTCACATCTGTTATAGATTTTGGGGTCGGAAACTTGGCGATAGCTTCAATCTTTCTGGATCGGGATAAATACCTTTACTATCGACGAGGTGTCCAAACACTCTGATTCGTTTGGTTCCGAAAAGGCACTTTTTTGGGTTGAGGCATAGCTCGGCCTTGTCGAGACATTGTAGTATGATTTCAAGCCGGTGTAAATGTTCGTTGAACGATTTGGAATACACCACGATGTCGTCTAAATAACAGAGGGCCATCGTCCATTTCAGGCCTTTCAATATCTTGTCCATCATGCGCTCGAATGTTGCAGGGGCATTGCACAGGTTAAAGGGCATGACTAGGAATTCGTAGAGTCCGTCAGGGGTGATAAAGGCAGTTTTTTCTCTATCTGCTTCGTCGACTTCTATTTGCCAATATCCTGAACGAAGGTCCATTGATGAATAAAATTTGGCTCCTTTCAGGGAGTCAAGTGTATCATCGATTCGGGGTAGTGGGTAAACGTCTTTTTTAGTAACTTTGTTTAGTCGTCTGTAATCCACACAGAAACGCCAGTTACCATCCTTCTTCTTCACTAAAATAACCGGCGATGACCATGGACTTTCTGAATGACGTATAATCCCGGCGTCTAGCATTTTGTCCACTTCCGTTTGGATTGCTTGGCGTTCTGTAGGGGAGACTCGATATGGTCTATGCTTAATAGGCTGATGGTTTCCAGTTTCAATTTTATGTTTGGCTAATGAAGTTTGCTTTACAGGTTCATTATTTTTATCAAATATTTTATCATATCGTTTTAAAATTGATAAGATTTGAGACTGCTGCTCTTCTGATAAATCATCACTAATTAAATTTTGTAAAAAATTAAAGTCACTTTTATCAGCATGACTGGCATGATTCGCATTTTTCACCTCCTTATTAGATTCAGAACATTCTGAAATAGCCGTCAAGTTATTTTCTTCAACCCTTTGAATTTTTCCCAGGCACATTCCCTTAGGGACTATTTGAGCTGTGGTGCTAGAATTTACGATCCAAAGTTTTCCTTTATTATGGGAAAGCCTGAATAATGCACAGGGAAGTGTTAACCCTTTTCCTATTAATACCTTTTTCGAAGGTTCAAAAAGTACCTGATTTTGCCCATTAAGCTCTTCACTCATAACATTTATTAGTTTGGTAGATTCGGCTGGGATTACGACGCTTCTGCTAGCCACAACCTTTCCCATGGAAGCTGGTGAATTTAGTACATCTTTGGCCTCTTCCAATCTGATTTCGGCGCGTCCACAATCAATCACGGCATTTGATGCCTCTAGGAAATCCCATCCGAGGATAATACTTGGGTTACTATTAGGGAGGACGATAAACTCAAGCGGCTGTTCCAATCCACTGATGCTCAAGCTGATTGTGCATCGGCCGATCGATGTAACATTCTTGCCATCAGCAACTTTCAGAGTCATTCCGCTATCTTTGAACATGGTCTTTTTTAATTGTCGTCTTAATCCATCAGAGATAACTGAAAAAGAGGAACCTGAATCGACCAGAGCAGAAAATGCAATGTCATCAATGATGATTTCGACATAATTTTGTTGTAATTTAGCGGCTGTCGACGATGGAGGGTTTTTCACACCCGCGGCTTCCCCCTCGAAAGAAGACGCGACGCTTAGTTTTTTTCTAGATTGTAGCGGCGTGGGGATTGGCTTGTATGGCAGCCTGGGGAAATGGACTGGCGTCTTGGGGATCTTCCTCTGTTTGGATACGGCGATTGTCTGCGGTAGGTTTGGCTTCTTATGGCTTGGTGGTTACCCATTTGAGGTTCTTGGGTGCTTGGTGCATGTCCTTCGGGTCTCTGCGTCCATTGTCGGCGTTCTCTACAATATCGCTTAACATGGCCTGGGCGGGCCGCAATTAAAACATATTGGGATGTTGTCATGCGTCCTCCATTCATCCGTTCTTCGTTGTGTGGGCATCTGGTTATATATGGGCGTTTGGGTAGGGTACTGACGTCGTGGAACCTGGTTGAATGTACATGTTTGGTTGGGGTACGACTGTCGTGGCGGAGGCCTTTGAATAGGCTTCGAAATTGCAGCTACGTTTTTTTCAATCTCTTCTCGGATAATTTCTTTCAGAGAAGATGGTTCAGGGGTAGTTGACTCCGGATTTAGTGCGCGATGAACTTCTTCACGCACGATGCGTCGGATTAAGTCTTCCATTGATTCAGAGTCTGCTGAATTGATGGCGGCAACATTCGGTAGTCTGTCAAATACTACACGTTTTTTTACACGTTTTTTATTTGAAGCCTCGATTTTTCGGCACCATTTGATGAACTCATCGATACTTGCAATGTCTAAAATGATGATTGACTGATATATCTCCTCCGATATTCCTTTCGTCAAGTGTGCAACTATTTCATTTTCCATCATAGCCGGATTCACTTCTCTGCACAGATGGAGAACATCTTGAATGTAAGAATCACTGGTCTCCTCCTTCCCCTGAGCTCGAGTTTTGAGGTTCTCTGCGAGTTGATCTTTTTGGGTGACATGATGTCCGAAATTCTGAGAAAACATTTTCACAAAAATATCCCATGAATTAATTTTCTCTTCAACATTTTCGTACCATCTGTGCGCTGTTCCTTGGAGGAAAAAATAAACATTTGCGAGGCACATTGAATCATCCCAGCAGTTGTAGTGAGCGACGCGATGGAATTCTTTCAACCATTTTTCTGGATTCTGGTTGCGTTCTCCAGTAAAAATAGAAGGGTTTCTAAAAGGTTGAAAATGGTACTCACCCATTTTTGTCTGTGTCTCTTGCTTGATCATAGCGATGTTTTCTTGAGGTTCTAGTCCTTGTAGTCTTCGGCTTCTTCTAACGGCTTGGGCGTCGAGGGAATATTCCAGCTTCTCCACCAGTTGTCACAGTAGTGATAACGAGTATAACCAAAAGTTTAAGTAAAAATAAATTATTTATAAAATGCCAAACTATTTCTAAAAATTATTTACAAGTAATAATATACAAGAATGGTAAGGGGTGATGACTATGCAAATATTAATGATGATATACCACAGAATATTTAAAATAATTATTCTGTGACAATATTGAAAATTTTGCCTATAAGTAGTTGAATACAATGTATATAGATGAACATATAAACAATTCAAAGACTAAAATTATCTGAATAACAACCCATTTTGCATATTTTGGAGTTTTAAAATTATAATAATTGGAACATATTTATCATTTTTACAATTTACAAATGTTATTCCACCAGATGCAGTGAGAGGCACTGCATGTGAGTGAAATTGGAAAATTTACAAATAAAATTGCAGCTAATATTTATTTCAAATCAAATTTAGACCAGAAACCTTCCCGGTAGTATAGTAAACAACTTCCCAAAGTTTCATGGCAATCAGATGAGTGGTTTGGTCAGGTATAAAGGACATACATTCATTTTTATATATACATATAGATATATGGAAAAATCTCCATTACAGTGGAAATCTCTCTCTAAAGAACTCTTAAGAGCAAAAGGGTCCTTTAGAGAGAGGTGTCCTCTCACGGAAGTTCTACCATATATTGATATTTTAAAATTAAAACCTTTTTTTTGTCATATTATTTTTTATATCCAATATCTTCATAGGTATTTATCAAGGTTTTGATTGTGTGGCAATTTATGTTAACTAATTCAGTAGAACAGTTTTCAAAACCAAAATTATCATTCTTAGCATTTAGCTGCTCTCTGGTATGAGGAGGACACCTCACTCTCAAGAACACATTGGCTCTGCTACTAAATGTCCTTTAGAAAGGTTCTGATATGTACTTTGTGTTGATTTATTCATTAGTTCAACATCTTAAAGGGGGAAGTAGTGAATTAGTCAGTTAAATTAAAGTTGATGAAGACTATGACTTTCTAAATTAAATCAAAGCAAAATACAAAACTTCCAAAATTCCAAAAATTTTGTTTTGATTACTTCATTTAGAATGTCAGTTTTCAGGACATATTCATCAGGGGAGATTGTCTATTTTAAGAAACTTGAACCATTTTTATATGTATGATTCTTTTTAAAAATAAAATAATTTTCTATTTCCCTTACTGCAATAATCAAATAATGGGAGGGCCTGGCTCATCAGTGGTAAACTCTCCCAGCGGTTTCGCCAGTTTAATCTACCATACTGCTGTAATATTAAACCGACGAAACTGCTGGGAGGGTTCACCACTGATGAGCCAGGCTCTCCCATTATTTGATTATTGCATTAAGGGCAGTAGAAAGTTGCTTTGTTTAAAAAAAATTTGCCTTCTCCATTTAGTGATTGTAGAAATTTGTCTTTAAAAAATGATCAAGATAATTACTACTAACAATAATGATAAATTTACATTTTCCAAAGTTAGATGGCGCTGTTGTGTTATGTATAAACAGCGTTAAATGTTGAAATGAATTGATAGTTTGAGAAATAATCTAAATCAACATTGACTTCAGAAAACTCTTATTCCTCAGGCTGTTGAATTACAGATGTTGAACTGTCTAAGGTTAAAAAAGTTTTGTATATTCTACATGTTTTCTTTAGTAGCTGAAAGACCCAGGCACATTGAGCAACTTGGGAGAGCCATGCCAGTAGTTGAAAGACTGTTTTCTTCAGTGTAAAGTAGCACTTCATAAAAACCCTCCCTCCAAAGCTACTACAGTCCAACTTCTTCAACATCCCAAGGGATTGCAATTTTGGTTTCAAGTAGGTGTTGAATTATAGTTGTTTAAGTTAAACTAAATAGACTGGCTGATTGTGGTATTTGAAAGAGATGGTTGAATTATAGCAAGTGTTGAATTAAAGAGGTTCTATTGTATGTAAAAATCCCCCCTCCTGTGGTTCCAGGTTATGTGACGTGGTGGTACGAGGGTTCTCAGGCTACAACACCAGATGTGCAAGCCCCTGCTGCCTCTTCTCTTTGACAAGACCAATGTGGATGGCATCATGGCCTTCGTCATCTGTCTGGGCACCAACGACGCCTGCGACCCCGCCTCCATCTCCAAGCAGCACGTCCCCCCTCCCTCAGTACCAGGAAAACCTACAGGAGATGGTCCAGTACCTTGAAGTAAGGATCATAGTACATTCTCTGAGAAGAAGAAGAGGTTTCATGCCATGGATTTGTACCAAACCTAACTTTTCATAGCCTATTTGTAAGCAACCTCCGTGGGAATATAGTGGGGTTAAAACCAAGATCCATAGAACACCTAGTGTAGAATTGGTACAATTGAACCTCACTATAACAACACCACCAATATTTTATGTTGTTATAAACTTGGTTTAGACAATTTTAATTATGATTTTTGCTGGTATCAAATATTTCATCATCATCATTTACTGCCATCTCCGGCACAGACTATCATGGAATGCCATTCCTCCCTATTCTGTACACTTCCTTCATTTCACCCAATTCCCGACCATTCTAATAGGTGTTGAACTGATCCTTTCTTGGTCCACCTCTCCCTTCAGTCTTCAACATGTAACTCTCCAATATTAGATGATCTCCTAATACATGTCTTGGTAGCTTCACATGTCTCTTTTATTACTTCATTATAAAGTAATATTTCTTTTTTGTATTATCCTTAGTACTCATGGTACAGGCCATGATAATCATGGTGGGTAGAAGTTGGCGACTGCTCTTACTGTAAGTGCACCACATGTCTACACATGTGAAAAGCAGTTTGACTTTGCACTTAAATGTGCCAGAGCCCAGTTTGGTTACTTGCACTAACTTGTAGGGTTGAACTTTTGCAAGAATCAGGGACCATTTGAGCATTTTTTTTTAATTAGAAAAAAAAGTGCCCAATACGGGATTTAATCCCGGGTCGTAGCGGTCGACAACCAATGGTTTAGACCACTCATCCACCGACCCCTTAAGGCAATACTTCTTTGTATCATCTTTCTAAACTCTTAAAAGATTCAAAGTATAATATATTTTGTAAATTTTTCCTTCAGTGTATTAGATTGTTGATGGTATATAAAATAGCTCCTGGTTTTGACTCTCACATACTACTGTAATTCACGCCACTTCAAATAAGATTTCTGTTGAATTAAAGTCTTATGTTGTATTATATTTGCTTAAAATGATCACCTTGGCATTTCATTGTAACAGTCAGTGGATATTGATGAGACAAAGGCGGGGATGTGATGCTCAGATGGTTTATTTGGTGCAGTGCTGGACTCGTGGTCTGGTCCAGGATGGTTATGATGTTCGGGGTCTCGCCGGGGCCGGTTGTAGGAGGGGATGGAGCTATAACTGTACATTCTAATCGCCGGGTTAAAAATCCAAAAAATAGAGGAAGGGTCAAACGATCACTGGCACGTTGCACATTGTATTTAACATATTGCCGCGAAATGGTGGTCAATGGTCAAATAAAATTTAACCCCGTCCTCTCTGTGATGCCGTTTCTATGATAAGTAATTAATTAAAATTAAAAAAAATTAAAATAATTTGTACGGCTCCCGTGTACCATCGGTCGGCTACTTGTTGACACACAACAATATTTTATTATCAAATAATCTCATGGAATGGGGTGTAGGGGTGCAGCTTTCGTTGATCATGACACCATGATCCAGGCACACTTTGTGGCAACACTCATGGAATTCGTGTAATCTTTACACAAGGGGATAAGAAACAACAACAACATTATCAAATAATGATATACAACCAACATTTGAATTAATATAATGATACTTTAAATAATATTTTAAATATTTAATCAACTACTCCGCAAAAGGTTTATTTTACAAATTTATTATAATTAGCAAGCTTTAAAAGAAGAAGAATTCGAAAACTCGAAAGCTTGTGCAAATTATAATAATTTGGAAAAAAAACCTTTTGCGGAGTAGTTGATTAAATATTTAAATATTTTTATACAATTTCCAATATGATGTAATACAAGGTATGTTCCATAAGTTCCCGGACTGGGTCCATAAAAAAAAGTAAGATATTAAAAAAAAAAAATTATTAAAACTTTTCAAAGTAATCCCCCCTTGCTTCAACGCACCAGTGCCATCGTTTCTCACAATTATCGAAACAGTTTTTATAGGCCTCTTTTGGAATGCTCTTTAATGCCAACAGCGATTTTTCTATTATGTCATCCTGGTGTCAAAATGTCTTCCTTTTAGAACTGCTTTAAGTTTGGGGAACAGGAAAAAGTCATTTGGTGCAATGTCTGGGGAATAAGGTGGTTGAGGTAGGATTTGTGTCCCGTTTTTCGCCAAAAACTTGTCACCAAGTGTGCTGTGTGAGGGTGGGCATTGTCATGGTGTAGGATCCAGTCACCATTAGTCCATTTTTCTAGCCTTTTTTTTTTTTAATCGCTTCCCTAGACGGCGAAGAATGCCAAATACATCTCCTTAATAACTTTGGCCTGCCAGGAAGATACTCGTGATGAACAATGCCCTTGTTATCCAAAAAAGCGACCAGCAACACCTTGTTTCTGGATTTCAATATCCTGGATTTTTTGGGTCTAGGCTCACCCTGACCTCTCCACTCGGCAGATTGACGCTTGGTGTCAGTGTCATAGCCATAGACACATGTCTCGTCGCCTGTGATTATCTTGTCTTTCCATTCCGGATCCGTTCTTGTCATTTCCCAACATGTCCTCACAGGTTGCAAGCCGACACAGTTTTTTGCTCATTAGTGAGGAATCTTGGGATGAATTTTGCAGGAGTCTTTTTTGAGCTTCAAATCTTCGGTTATGATCCTTCAAATCGTTGTTTTAGAGATGCCTGTGTCTTGCTCTAGCTCCAGCAAAGTGGTTCGAGGATTTTCTTTTATCAAATCGGTGATTTTTTGCACATTTTCATAAGTCCTTTGAAATTTTGGGCATACGAGGATCATCTTCAATGGAAATTCTGCTAGCTTTAAATCTAGAATGCCATCATAAACAGTTGTTCTCTTTGGGGCGTCATTGGGGAATGCTTTATTAAGCCTTTCAAAAGTTTCGGTTGCTGATATTTGAAGTTTCAAACAAATTCTATGCAAATCCTCTGCTTCAATTTTTGTTTCATCCTAAAATCGCCGCAGCGCTAGGTGTAACCTTTAAATAAATTAGAATGACCTTGGCGCACGTGCATGTACCGCCTCAACATTGGTACCACCGTGTTGCCAGATATTTTTTCTATAATAAACAGGCAAATTTATTTACATTTTTCATTTATTTATTTTTTATGGACCCAGTCCGGGAACTTATGGGACACACCTTGTATAATAATAATAAGACAAAGTGAATACGTAGGTTGGTTGGGATTTTAAAAAATTACAAAATTGATCATTGTTAATCTATTTATCCCTAGTTACTAAGCAATGTTTAACAATGGTAATGTTGTTTTATCAGCTATTTGTTTAAAAACTTTTGACATCACGGTGCTTTTTAGTTGTTGTCTTGTAGTATGATTATTGAGTGGTGCATGTGTTGCACAGAGCATTGGAGTGGACAAAGATAATTTGATCCTGATGACCCTCCACCTTTCTCCCACGAAAAATATCTCCACTACTGTACAGAGTCTGGTAAGTCTTCTGTTCATTTTTCACTCAGATTTTCTCTGCTGATACAGTAGAGGGTTTTTACTATACACTCATGGACAAAACTTAAGGAAGTGGAAAGTCTTTGATACCACCAATCACCTTTTCTTTTTTTTTTTTGAGACGGAGGCAATTTTGTTTACACTTGGTTATCTTCAATAAAGGTCATTGTGTATCAAATATTTTTCAGAGTTATTATCTGAATCCTGATATACATGCTTAAAGATATAAATTCGTTAAGTTTTTGTCCATGAGTGTACTTTGATAAACTATTAATTTAATATTCTTCACTAAATCATTGAGATTTGTTGATGTTGTCTTGTTAAATCACAAGTGTGGGTCATAGGTATAGAAGGCCTCCGCCCGCAGCAACAACCTTGCTGGACAGTACGCCAGAGCCTGCCAGGAGGTGGCCCAGAAACTCAATGTTGACTGCCTCAACCTGTATGATGAGATGCTCAAAGACCCTGTAAGTTCCCTCCTCCTTACATTCTCTTAATTGCACATTATAGTATACTAGCCAAATGACCCGGGCAACGCCCGGGTTTACCCGATTAAATGTTTTTATTTAAATACTATTCGTTACAATTATAAATTGGCGGCGTGGATGTCACTCTTGTGTCCCGCTCCAAACTTTGTGTCTGAGAAGCGATATTTTTATAGAAAGATGATCTGGCTTTTGTTTTCTGCTCGAATGAATGCTTTTCTATTAGAATTTTGTTCCTGCGTACAAAATAATGAGCTGGTTTCACCCGTGGTCTCTGCTTTTGGAATTTTTCCCGATATAATTTTGTATCTGATAATCTTACATGATACAGCAATATCGTCATCATTTTCTGACTAATAATATATAGTTTTAATAATTGATTTATATATTTTTTTAAATAGCCTATCGTCTTCCCCGTATTTTTTTACCTATGTATGGAAATTTTGGTTTGAATTAGTGAACTACTGCGAATTTGTATACCGGACATACAAACCAACAAACAAACATACAAACATTCATTTTTATATATATAGAAGATATAATATAAATGAGTTTTAAAATTTGTTTTAAAAAAATGCATCGGCCGGGAATCGAACCCTGGCCGCCCGCGTGGCAGGCGAGCATTCTACCACTGAACACCGATGCTTGAAAAAAATGGCCATATTTAGGTATTCATTCCATTCCGGATTAGTCCGCGTAAAAAAAGTTCTTCAAATGAAAAAAAGAAATAGCCAAAAATACTAATCAAAATGCAGCCGAAAATTTTCCTCAGGTTTATAAAAAGCGGCATGCAAAATTTGGTACCAATTGGTTCAGTAGTTTTTGAGTTTATCGCGAAACAGACAGACAGACAGAAATTGACTTTTATATATATAGAGATTAAAGTACAGGGACCTACTTTCTTTACTAACAACTTTTCTATCAAACTTTATATTTCAGTCATGATCACATCACTACCAAAGTATGACAGTGATACCTTTAATATCCCTCTCACACATATTAAAAAATGGTGCCTAGTTTTTTGTGTCATTTTGTGTGTGTGTGATAGGGGATCTCTTTCTCTATATGTATATATTGTTTCCTTCCTCTTCTAATATAGCCCTACCAAACCCTACCACAGTTTGGCCATAACCACTTCAATAGATTATAAACACAAGGTAATAAGACCAAATCCAAATAAATAAATAGTGTGTGACGTTTCGGCAACAGCGTTGTTACCATCTTCAGACAAAAGTACCAAAACGTCACACATAATTATTTATTTGAATTTGGTCTTATTACCTTGTGTTTATAATCTATAATCCAAATTGTGCCTTATCCACTTCATAGATTCTTTTTGAATAACTAGGTTATCAGAAAATGAAGCAAGTCTCTCTCTCTCCTCAAAATGTCAGTTAGAAATCTGGATAAAAATTAACTTTCTCTAATGACAAAAGATCAGTTCTGATAACTTAGTCTCTGTCAGAAATGTTGTTGTTGTATGCAGCTGAAACTATCCCATGGTTGCACACTGTATTATGCTATCTAGCTGTCCTAAGTGGCTGTATAAGGCACTTTTAACCCTTTCCACACTGACATCCTGACTGTATTAGACAAACTGATGGTGGAAAATATAAACATTATTGATTATTTAAGGTAATAACACCAAATAAATAAATACATTTTGTCTGAAGATGGTAACAATGCTGTTACCAAAATGTCAAACTATTTATTTATTTGGATTTTGTCTTATTATACCTTGTGTTTCTAATCTATAATCCAAATTGTACCTTATCATTGAATATTTCTATTTGTGTTTGAATACCTAGGCTGGATACATACCTCTCTTTTATACCACCAAGAACAATTTATTCTCAATCTTTTTCAACATTGTGGTGGTGTGCTGCACTTTACCCATTGTTTTCTCTCTTTTTGGGCAAACTTTCCTCTTGTGTCTTGCTGGTAGAATGACTAGTTGGTGTTAATTCTCCCGACATCACTGTGTGTTGTCAGAATTGGAACCAATGGTGTTAGCTCCCATGTGTGTTGTCAGAATTGGAACCATTGGTGTTAGTCACCACTGTGTGTTGTCAGAATTGGAACCATTGGTGTTAGCTCACCACTGTGTTGTCAGAATTGGAACCATTGGTGTTAGCTCACCACTGTGTGTTGTCAGAATTGGAACCATTGGTGTTAGTTCACCACTGTGTGTTGTAGATTGGAACCATTGGTGTTTAGTTCACCACTGTGTGTTGTCAGAATTGGAACCATTGGTGTTAGCTAACCACTGTGTGTTGTC
>CP092864.1:70795277-70895072 GCA_030710605.1 Cordylochernes scorpioides | reverse complement strand
GTCTCCTACTTCTCGGTGAGAGGCAGACGTCAGGAGCTGGCGGTGTCAGCCAAGTTCGGCTGCGCACCATTCAAGAGTAGCCTTGGCGGCACCGCGCAGTGAGTCCTGGACCCCCTTCAGGCAGGCAAGCCGAAGCTAGCCGCCATGTCATGCAGGCTGACACCACCCTCGGAGACTGGCAAGTCAGAATCCCCCCAGGGAGCCACGAAACTTGAAATCGTACCCACACAAAGCGCGCCAGCCGCGCCTACAGCCGTCCGATGATGGTTTCAGGTGGAAGGTAGCCGTGGAGGTGATGCAGGATGGAACCCAGGACCAGGCTGTTGGCCGTGCGGGCACGAACCACCAGCGACAGGCCGCGGATGCGGATGAAAGGTAACCACCTCGCGATGGCTCGCTCCAGCAGCCCCATAAGGTGGGAGGCCAGAGAGGTGATGGTGTTCGGGCAAAGATTGTGCAGCCCAGGACGCTCGGCGACTTGGAGGTCCAGGAGAATCCATCCATTGCTTCCAGGAACCTCACCAGAGCCTAAACCTTTTGCTGAAATTGATAGCCACCCCTGAGGCCATGGGACTTCGAAGATCAGGGGTTCAGGGATATAAGCTAAAACTGAGCGTCGACGCATTGTTATACCTTACCCGCCGCCGACCTGGCTCTGAACGCCGCCTTCTTTTGTCGAGTTGTAGTGCATTATTGTACTTAGTTATTTTAAAAACGACAACAACGTTAAAGTATAAAATCATCACGATTTTAACATTGGGAAAAAGGGGAAAAGGAGGAGGGGACAAAGAGGCTAGATGACTCTGAGGTGGCAGGCCAGGAAGCCAAGTCGAGCTGTGAAGCCAAACTTCAACAAACGCCCAACGCCCTAGTCTAAGTACATTATACAAATTAATCCAGATCTCTACATGTCCAAATATTCAGGCGCCAGTGGCTGCAGAAAAGCAGACCACAAATTTATTCATCTATGGCACATGTAGAGACCTAAAGCTGTGCCGGCTAGCAATTATTGTTGAAGGGGGAATTAACCAATCATTTTTGGCTAAACAAATTTTATTAAGACCAATAAAATAATCTTTCAATGTACAACAGATATTAGATAAAAATAAAGATTTTTAAATATTATATCGCATATATAAGATTTAAAAAAAGGATTAAAAACGATATATGATTGAAAGGGAGGAGTTTAAATGTATATATAAACGTAAAAAAAAAGAAAAAAAAAAGACCTAATATGCTAAAGTTCCCAGATTATCCCCACCTACCTCGGGATCCAGCCACCCAAGTCCTGGATCCGAAAAAGGGCGGCTAAGGCCTCAGCCAGCGGCCTGAGCCCTCCGCAACTCCAAGTCTTTAGCTTCTCAGGAAGAAAAAAAAATCAAACTCTTGCTAAAAAAAAAATGTGAATATCCCGCTTCCTTGCCCCAGTGTTGCTAGACTCACCCCCCCCCCCCCCCCCCCAAGGCTATCATCACCTTTCTTTCTGTGAAAATAAAAATAAAAAAAGGTATCTTTAAAAAAATAAAAATAAATTAAATATAAAAATTATTAAAGAAAAATTCACAAAAAAGATAAATTAAAAAATACGAAAATATTGAATTAAAAAAATAATTTTAAAAATATAATTAATATTGTTGATTCTGGGCATCTTGGGGTCAGCTTGGGAAAAGGGTCAGGGCTCGTGGTGGAGCTGGTGTTCTGCATGAAGATGGTGATTATAACACCCACCATGGGCTTGTGGCTTGCCCAAAGGCATGCTGGAGTCTGCCTTGATACTGGTGGAGTCAGGTCAAGCACCATAGGTTGGTGGCTTGACTACAGGGAAGGGGCGTCTGAGTCCATCTTGGACTCTGGCTTGTGGTCAAGTCAGCCACCATTGGACATGTGGCTCGACCACCAGGAAGGGGTGTCTGAGTCCATCTCAGATTAGCTTGGTAGGACCAGGTCATCCACCACAGGTCAGGTGGCTTGACCACAGGAAGGGGATCTCAGTCTCTGGCTCGGTGCTGCTTTGGCTAAAGGTGGCTTCAGGCTCCATTTCGACACCTCGCAATCACCAGAGGTTTGTGGCTTAGATGGACAAAGGTGGGATATGGTTAGGTTAGGTGGGGTTCTGGGTTATTTTGGCACATTATGGTCACGAGGTGTCCCAACACCAAGTCTTCAATGTTGATGAGAGAAATGAATAAATCAATAAAAAATCAATGAGAGAGAATAAATATTCAAAGAGAGAGAAGGAGAGAGAGAATAAATATACGGAATAGTATTTAAAAATTCTTAAGGCATTGCCATAATATCTATTCAATTGATTCAGATGTGCAAAAATCTCCAACTCAACCGGCACTCTACCATAAAAAAAAATAAAAATAAATGATAAATAAAATTAAAAAAAAAATATAAAAATAATAAAAAGGTATGGCAACTTTGCATGTTTACAAATATTTGTTTTGATTGTCATTTTGTGTTAAAATATTAGTGCTAAAAATATTTATTTATATATATAAATCGAGCTTTAATATTATATATTATGTCAGTAAATAAATTACTGAAGTATCCAAAGATCGTTTTATTTGGTGATTCTTTAACACAGGTAAATATTATTAGAACGGCCTGTAAGTACAAAAGGCAAATGTTTAATAATAATGTATTTATATAATCTGAAATATTCACAAATTTTAATTAATATATCATTTATAAGTATTTAATATGAATTTAATCTTCAGTTTTTTTTTTTCAAGTTGAATCACTTCACGGGCAATGAAACACGACCGGCTTTGGACAGAGTCCCTTGCTAAGAAGGAAGAGCCTTTTTGATTTGCAAGGAGAAACTAATTATAAGACTAGTCGTACCTATTAGGATAGTATGGTTTTAGATTAAATTCATTAAATAATGTTCAATGAATTTGACAAAATCAAAAAAAGAAAAAAGAGAGATTGAGTTTGAAACTACTTTATTTCAAAGTCCATATAAGATTATATAGGGTTAAATACAGAATAAATATGATTATATAATGATAAATATAGGAAAAATAGATATAAATAATTGATAAATATACATATATATAAAAATATATACAAGGTCTTCATTGGTGGCGCCCAACGCGGGAAAGACCGCCATAGATGGACTGCGAGAGTTCTTTCCCACAGAGTGGGCAGGTCGATGTGTTGGCTGGCGTTACCCAACTCAAGACCAAGAAAATGGTACTTGTAGATGATTGCCTTCGCCACACTTGTCATTTTCACTGCCTCGGGATGGAGGCCGATGCCGAAGAGCCGGGTCTGCAAATCCAGGGGTACTTCGCAGTAGGCGATCACCTCCCGGAGCAGGGGTCGCACGGCTCGGCAACTCTAATAGAGAGAGAGAGAGAGACAAACACTTTTATTGACCTCTAGTCAATAATACATTTCAAATGAATAAATAAAAGGTGATGAGACCATGATTTATGAGCTGGGGAGGCTCCACCACCTTGATAGGGTCCTCCTCCAGACCAGGAGGGAGAGATTGAGATAGAAATTTCTTCATTACAAACTGTTTTGACACGTATTTTTATTTTTTGAATAAAACAAATTTCTACTGCCCTTACTATGATAAATTAATATAAGGGCCTGGCTTATAATTGGTTAACACTCTCAGCGGCTTCACCAGTTTAATCTACCATACCGCTGTATTATTGCATTTGGCTGTTTTCATTTTATTCCGATACTGAAGCTAAACTCTTGGAAAAAGGTTTATAAATGAACTATAATATAAGTTTCAAAGACAGAAAATAAGTAATTATAAATACATAACTTGCGTCTCGCGCGAGCATTTCTCTTCTGAAAATTGTAATTGAAGTATTTTTAAAACATAATATAAGGTTCCTTCCACGTACATTCTTAATAAAACTTTTTTTTTCCGAGAGCTCGTGGTTAAAGTTAAGAAAATATATTTCGTTTAACCAATATATAATATGTATCACAAATGATGCCCTTAACCTACTAGAAATAACTTTTAATTTCCTACCAACATACTGATACTTTGCTATTTATACCTGAATACCCAAATTGTAGGTAAACTGGAAAATTCTTTCAATAATTTACAGAGAGGTTATTGAATTTGCGTATTTATTAATTCAAAGGGTTCGTTTCTTACCTCATTATTTTTCATTAAATATTGTAAGAGAAATATTAATAAAAGTAAGACAAATTTATCCCAAATTGAAACATCATGGGGCAGTTAGTTTTTGTATTCGAATTGTTAATCATTTGCTTTAATAAGAATAGTAAAAAAAGATAAGTTTTCAATTTAAAATACATTTATGAAATTTTCTTATTGATTATTTCAACTTAACATACAAATTTTATCTCAGATAAAAATAAGAATATTTAATTCAAAAAATTAATTTTCAAAAAATTGATACTGAAAAAATATATTGGTAGTAATAGAGATTCAATTAGCCTTTGTACGTGTGTTTGTCATTTTCTGATTATAAAGCTGCGAGTTAAAATATCTCTAGTTGATATTTGAGTAAAAAGATCTCATTATTTATTAAACAATTGTATTATTCCCCAATAAATTTCCCAAATCAAGATGTGCTGGCCATTCAAGAAAGCCTCCCGAAACAAGAAAATTCAAGAAATAAATTACGATTATGACGAAATATTAGACAAATATTTCAAACAAGAGGTGGAAATTCTTTCTTGTAAAGACAGAAAAGAAGAGCCTTTTCATATGCCAAAAAAGGTCAGCTTTGGGCGTGAGCTTCTTTACAAAGAATTTGACAGCTCCGAGAAGCCAGAGGAGCTATCTAAAAAAGAATGGAAAAATATGGCGGAGGACGCTTTCTTTCTGAAGGAGGATAAAGAGCGATCTATTCCTCACTGCCCCCCATGTACGCCCAAAAGATACTTCTTCCAGCGTTCAAAAACCCGGCCACCTTACAGCGTAAGAAAATTGCTGAAAGAAGTTTCCGTTCGCTTGGAAAGCCTCAAAAATGATATAATATGCCAATTGGGCGCAAGACGAGCTAGAATGGCCAAGAGACGGGAGCGCCATGAAGAGCTCTGGCGGTCATCAGAGATAGAACTGAGGCAACTTGAAGCCAGCGAGGAGCCTGATGACATGATTCCAGAAACATCAATTGCAACTTCTACCAGTTCAATACATTTGGCAAATGCCCTCTAAATTCCTTGAATTCATTCTTGATAATATAATATGTATTTTTATGAAGAGGAGAATATGATAATAGATGCTCCTGAGACTACTCTGAGAAGGGGGCTAGTGAACCCCAGCAGGGTAGAAGATCCACGGAAGCTCTGGAACCGGGGGCTAGCGAACCCCAGCAGGGTAGAAGATCCACGGAAGCTCTGGAACCGGGGGCTAGCGAACCCCAGCAGGGTAGAAGATCCACGGAAGCTCTGGAACCGGGGGCTAGCGAACCCCAGCAGGGTGGAAGATCCACGGAAGCTCTGGAACCGGGGGCTAGCGAACCCCAGCAGGGTAGAAGATCCACGGAAGCTCTGGAACCGGGGGCTAGCGAACCCCAGCAGGGTAGAAGATCCACGGAAGCTCTGGAACCGGGGGCTAGCGAACCCCAGCAGGGTAGAAGATCCACGGAAGCTCTGGAACCGGGGGCTAGCGAACCCCAGCAGGGTAGAAGATCCACGGAAGCTCTGGAACCGGGGGCTAGCGAACCCCAGCAGGGTAGAAGATCCACGGAAGCTCTGGAACCGGGGGCTAGCGAACCCCAGCAGGGTAGAAGGCTCTGGAACCGGGGGCTAGCGAACCCCAGCAGGGTAGAAGATCCACGGAAGCTCTGGAACCGGGGGCTAGCGAACCCCAGCAGGGTAGAAGATCCACGGAAGCTCTGGAACCGGGGGCTAGCGAACCCCAGCAGGGTAGAAGATCCACGGAAGCTCTGGAACCGGGGGCTAGCGAACCCCAGCAGGGTAGAAGATCCACGGAAGCTCTGGAACCGGGGGCTAGCGAACCCCAACAGGGTAGAAGATCCACGGAAGCTCTGGAACCGGGGGCTAGCGAACCCCAACAGGGTAGAAGATCCACGGAAGCTCTGGAACCGGGGGCTAGCGAACCCCAGCAGGGTAGAAGATCCACGGAAGCTCTGGAACCGGGGGCTAGCGAACCCCAGCAGGGTGGAAGATCCACGGAAGCTCTGGAACCGGGGGCTAGCGAACCCCAGCAGGGTGGAAGATCCACGGAAGCTCTGGAACCGGGGGCTAGCGAACCCCAGCAGGGTAGAAGATCCACGGAAGCTCTGGAACCGGGGGCTAGCGAACCCCAGCAGGGTAGAAGATCCACGGAAGCTCTGGAACCGGGGGCTAGCGAACCCCAGCAGGGTAGAAGATGCACGGAAGCTCTGGAACCGGGGGCTAGCGAACCCCAGCAGGGTAGAAGATCCACGGATTGCTCTGGAACCGGGGGCTAGCGAACCCCAGCAGGGTAGAAGATCCACAGATTGCTCTGGAACCGGGGGCTAGCGAACCCCAGCAGGGTAGAAGATCCACAGATTGCTCTGGAACCGGAGGCTAGCGAACCCCAGCAGGGTAGAAGATCCACGGATTGCTTTGGAACGGGGGGCTAGCGAACCCCAGCAGGGTAGAAGATCCACGGTCTGCTCTGGAACCGGGGGCTAGCGAACCCCAGCAGGGTAGAAGATCCACGGTCTGCTCTGGAACCGGGGGCTAGCGAACCCCAGCAGGGTAAAAGATCCAGGGGCTGCTCTGGAACCGGGGGCTAGCGAACCCCAGCAGAGTGGAAGATCCACGGGCTGCTCTGGAACCGGGGGCTAGCGAACCCCAGCAGGGTAGAAGATCCACGGGCTGCTCTGGAACCGGGGGCTAGCGAACCCCAGCAGGGTAGAAGATCCATGGACTGCTCTGGAACCGGGGGCTAGCGAACCCCAGCAGGGTAGAAGATGATCTACGGGCTGCTCTGGAACCGGGGACTAGCGAACCCCAGCATAGTGGAAGCTTCACGGACAGCTCTGGAACCGGGGGCTAGCGAACCCCAGCAGGGTAGAAGATCCACGGTCTGCTCTGGAAACGGGGGCTAGCGAACCCCAGCAAGGTAGAAAATCCAAGGACAGCTCTGGAACCGGGGGCTAGCGAACCCCAGCAGGGTAGAAGATCCATGGGCTGCTCTGGAACCGGGGGCTAGCGAACCCCAGCAGGGTAGAAGATCCACGGGCTGCTCTGGAACCGGGGGCTAGCGAACCCCAGCAGGGTAGAAGATCCAAGGACAGCTCTGGAAATGGGGGCTAGCGAACCCCAGCAGAGAGGAAGCTACAGAAACTGGCCTAGGACCTGAATCTGGAGGAATACCAGCAGAGGAAACTCCACAGACCTACCTGAGTTGAGGGTTGGTAGAGAATCAGCTGAGGAAACCCCGGGGAATTCTAAGCCAACACCATACCTACAATGATGGCTTCCAAGATGAGCTGAATGAGATCAAATATTATCTTTAAACCTCCTTTTTTTCATTCATAATTCAAAATGTTTCTAAATTGAATAAGCATTGAGTTTGTGGAAAGATATAATTTGATGAAGAAAATAAATGAGAAAAATAACTGGTATCATAATTATTTTTCAAATGTTAGGTTTCAAGGTTATCTTTCACAAAATATTCATTTTTTTTATAAAAAAAACTAACAAATAAGATATCTATTAAAGAGTACTAATGCTATATCTAGTTTCTTATTAATTATAAATATATTATTTCAATGTTTAATGTGTGAAACTAATTATCATCCGATAAATATATTTTAGAATATTGAAAAGTGTTTGTAAAGTAACTTTAAAAATATTATTATTATTAATTGTATATTTATATACTTTTGATATAACATAAAAATTTGGATTTATTCGTTTTAAAATAATTGGCCCATGACCTTGTACTACATTTAACAAGTTAGCCAGCGCATACCTCCCACTGATGAATCATCAGCAAAAGCTTTACTCTTATCAGGCGTAACTGTTGAGCCCAAACGCTTGATCTACTCATGAACAATGCAGGTTGGAATCGAACTAGCCCTGCATAACTTATATGGCTCTGAAAAGGGTCAATCAACAGAAGAACAAAATCACAATATAAAAATATATAAACAGATTAAGTCGTATTTATTTAAGCGACGATGAACAGAAACTTTGAGAATAGAAGATTATATTAATATATTCTTATATTCTATATATATATGTAGTAAATATTGAATTGTAATATAATGACACTGTTAGTATAGTTCACATATCTTCTAATTAGTTAAGTTGGAGTCAATAATTTATAAGATCAAACCTTCATATTAAAATGTAGACTGCTCCTATTTTCTGCCACCCCGCATGTTTTATATGATCTGCTATATCTTTATTGAAATAATCTGTATCATCTTATTTGTATTGAAACTCAAATTGATAATGTAAAAACAGCAAAAGAGTGGTTTAGGGACAGCTACGAGGCAGTGTAAAAGCACATAGCCGACACCCAGGAAACGGCCCCATTCCGGGGTTTTATAGGCGACACCTCCCAGGTCAATACATCAGTGTCAGCTCAGAGTGATATACAGGGGTCCATATACGCAGGCCGCTTCTGTCTCTCTCTCGCATTGTCTCGGTGTTAGGCATCCAGGTTTGTGTCATGGCTTCTACCTCTGTCCCGTGGGCTGTCTCCTACCCACTCGGTGCTAACATCTATCCCTGCCTCTGCTTCTTTCTGTCCACGTGTGGGAAAAACCTTACCATTTCCACCTCACGACTAGACTGCCTTTTTATTCACACGTCGGTTTACTCGGCGTTACAACAGTAGGGCCATTCAAGTCGACAGGATTAATGAGGACAGTAGCATGCGGAGGATGACGGAGGTATCAACGATGCATGCCCCGCCTACATGCTATCTACCTTGACAATCTAAAGGGCTACTTCACAGACGTCATGCGAGGTCTACCTCGTATTGAGGAGGACAACATTGCCTCAATCGACAGCTTCTGCGCCACGAGCACATTCCTCCTTCGACTCGAACAAGCAGACCGCCGAGAAGTCCTCGCAACACGACGCCGTCCCACCGCAACCATCGCTAAAAATTACAACCTCGTCGCAAGTGACTCCACAATACCCATCCAGAACAACTACTTCTCTACAGAACTCTCTTAATGTAAAACTTTCTCCATTTTTTTCGCACTAAATAAACTTTTATATTAATACCCTATTCATGGCCATAGCATTATTAACTGAATTCATTAAGCTCTTTATTTTAACCGCCCCATTACTATTTCAATAAATATCTCTTAATGCTTAAACGTTTAAAACTAGCTATAGATTTTTATTTTTCATAAATGTCAATTTAAAATCATCACAAAAACTTCCCATTTTCCCCACAATAGCAAATGCAACTATGAATGCAATGCGCGCGACCCAATACCACTATATAATCTCAATACACCATTGCATTTTATTCCTGCACGCCCTAAACCTTTATTTATGATACTGTACCAAATATTTTACCCAAACCAAATATTTTACCTTTTCTCTAAATTTAACAAAAGTAATCTTCATAAATTCATCATTTTAATTTTTCTAAACATAATCACTTCGATAACTCTTGATTTCCAAACTAAATCCTGAAAATGATGTATCCCATATTAGAACCATTTAATCATTTGTTCCCCGATTTATTTTTATAAAAAGCGAATTTCTGAAACTCCCAAGATCTGGCAAATCATCAATGATTCGTCCCATTGTAGTTAGCGTGGTCTGGGACAGCCGTCTACCCTATGAAAGTTAACACGCCCTCGTTTTTTAACTCTAGGTAAAAAATGCATGTTTTTTTTTTTGCTTATCCCTAGTACACGTGGTATAGACCATGATAATCATGGTGGGTAGAAGTAGACGACTGCTTTTACTGTAAGTTCACCACATGTCTACACATGTGAAAAGCAGTTCGACTTTGCACTTACAAATGTGCCAGAGCCACGTTTGGTTACTTGCACTCGCTGGTGGGGTTGGACTTTTGCAAAAATCGGGGTCCATCGGAGCATTTTTTTTTAATCAGAAAAAAGTGCCCAATGTGGGAATCGAACCCGGGTCGTAGCAGTCGAAAACCAACAGTTTAGACCATCCTTCCACCGACCCCTAAAAATGCAAATGCAATGCAAAAAAAAAATTATGTAGACTTCAATGGTATAACTTATTACTTTTAATATTTTAATTAATCAATATTGATTGTAAAATATTTGGAGTGAACCTTGTATCAATATGATATATTAGTTCACCATTTTAATAATATATTTTAATGACATATTTTCCTTTAAAAAATTAAATGAAACACATTTCTACTGTCCATAATAGTGTCAATATTTTTATGATAGATGGTACGCTAATGCATCGAACTGAAAACGTGTTTTTAAAAATTTGCTAAGCAAGAGAGACGCTATGTTTAATTTATTAGACATATATGTCATAATACCCAAGAGGTATAGTTTCATTTCGTCAAAATAAGTATTTAAAAAAAAATTAAATTGTATTATTTTTGGTTCTCAAAATTCCTGTAAATTTAATGAAAGTACCATGTATATTTATATATTCAAAATTTACTTTTAATATTAAAAACGTTTTATGAAATTTATATAAGGTTAAATATAAAATAACAAAATAATCTATATATATAAAATTGAATGTCTGTGTGTGTGTCCTCTATAGATTCAAAAACCATACATCCAATCGCCGTGAAAATTTGGGATATTATTAGGTGTATCCCCGGAAAGGTTTACGAAAAATAATATATTGAATATCTTTAATATCCTTAGAGTTATTTGCAGATTTGTAGCTTTAACTCGCAAGCAGCGCCACCATTGAGACGGAGATAGGCTTTTTCAAGAGGGGGAGTAATGTTAGGAGAGAGGAGCGCGTCTCGAGGCGGGTGCTCACGTGTCACTGTTAAAAACCTATTTGTTTTGGCTACATCTTTTCCCGTGGACTTAACGATAACTTTTCTAAAACTTATTTCAAATTTCATGTATAATTATTTTTACATCATTTAGTTTAGTATAATTATTTACTATAATTTCCTATCGTTCAATTATTATACTTTTTGTTCTTAAAGATTATTTAAGACAATAATATTTAATTAGAAAGTGCTTTGCCAAAAGTTTGGAGTGGGGCAGACCCCGTGCGAGAATGGATTCGCCCGGCCGCCAGCCGACAGTCAAAGTACCCACCGACCAATCAGGGCAGAGTTGGTGACACATCTATGCCAAGTAGACAAGAAAAAAAGCCTCGCGGGAGCTTGCCCAAGATGACCTCCGGGAACTTCGTCCATCTTCCATAAACGACCATGAATTTATTCAACCTTATCGAGTATTTTTCAAGGGACCGGGAAAAAATGTTCACTAGATAAAACGATGATTTTGTAATGTAGAAAATTAGGAAAGACAAAATTCAGAATGACACGGCACACAGGGACCGGGAAAAAATAATCACTTTATCGAGAGATTCACGACCATGATTTTATTCAACTTATCGAGTATTTTTCAAGGGACCGGGAAAATATGTTCACTAGATAAAACGATGATTTTGTAATGTAGAAAATTATGAAAGACAAAATTCAGGATGACACGGCACACAGGGACCGGGAAAAAATGTTCACTTTATCGAGAGAGATTCAAATTTACAAGTTTCAAATTATCAAAATATATATATATTTTTTAATAAGTTTATAGAAAATTGTTTTAACAAATGTTCGTTAGACAGACCTTTACACGGGTACCGATTAATATTGAATTTATTCAACTTATCGAGTATTTTTCAAGGGACCGGGAAAAAATGTTCACTTTATCTAGAGATTCGTTAGACAAACCTTTACTCGGGTAAAACACGGGCAAATGTTCGTTAGACAAACCTTTACTCGGGTAAAACCTCGGGCGAAGCCGGGTACGTCCGCTAGTTATAGATAAATAAGGATATATATATGGATGGAAAATTTGCCGGGAGGAAATTAATCCATAGAAGCATAGGGCGCCTCTCCCGTCAAAATAAACGTCAAAACCTGACGCCATCTATGGACCGTCGCCGCAACTAGTGTCGGTGACTCGTTTGCCAAAGCTGGTGTTGTGGCTTTGTCACTGACCCGAGGCCGCTAGTTGCGGCGACGGTCAATAGATGGCGTCAGGTTTTGACGTCTATTTTGAAGGGAGAGACGACCTTTGTCGCTTTATATCAATATCCTCCCGGAGTTAGTGCAGGATGGAACCCAGGACCAGTCTGTTGGCCGCGTGAGCACGACCCACCAGCGACAGGCCACGGGTGAACGGTGACCACCTCGCGATGGCTCGCTCCAGCAGTCCCATCAGGTGTGAGGCCTGGGAGGCGACGGTGTTCCTGGTGGTGATGGTGCAGCCCAGGACAGTCAGCGACTCGGACGTCCAGGAGATTCCCAGAGGAGAATCCGTCCGGTACTTCCAGGAAAAAAGAGAGAGTGAAAGAAAGAGGAGAAAGTCTTGTTTGTGCAAGAATGATATTAAACAATGATATGTAATGAAAATTGAGCAAGTTCAATTCCTCTACTTATCTTGGAAGCATCATCAGAAAGTAGGATAAAAGGAAAAAAAAAAGATTTTTGCAGAAATATAGAACTTTTAAGAAGAGATTCAAATTTAGAACTGAAGAAAAATATGCTCAAATGTTTTTTGTTATGTTCAGTTTTTCTGTAGGAATGTGAAGCTTTGATAATTATAAAGAAACATGAGTGGAAAATTAACTGACATCTAGTGTGCTATAAGACTCCTCAAGGTCATGCAGACAAATAAGATGAAAAATTAAGAAAAATTGGGTGAAAATTTAATGGAGTATATAGCCTTCTAAATGAATAAAAAAAAAGGAAATGGAATTTTTCAAGATTTGTAATCCAAGGATTATCAGGATCTATTGACCATACCGAATGAAGGAAGAGTTAGACAAGGGAAAGGATTGTTTCAATAATCCAATAGAATGTTCTGGAATTAGAAGCTATGGAAGTAGAACCTGATGTATGCAGCTCACACCATGTAGTGCCATGGTTATCTAATAGATGTACTTGAACTGACAGATAGTTTATTTTACGGTTAACACACAAAGTACACAAGGTAATAAGACCAAATAAATAAATAGTGTGTGATGCTTCGGTAATAGCATTGTTACCATCTTCAGACAAAAGTACTGAATGAAAACTTTTCAGTACTACTTCAGTACTTTTGTCTGAGGATGGTAACAACGCTGTTACCGAAATGTCACACACATTTATTTATTTGGATTTGGTCTTATTACCTTGTGTTTATAATCTATAATCCAAATTGTGCCTTATCATGCAAAGTGCAATTTACTAGGGCCTAAAGTAAAACTAACTAAACGTACAGAAAAGCGTACACACAAGAGTACAACAACAACAATATTTAAAAAAAAAAGTGTAAATAAAAACTCACAGATTTTTATATATTAAAAAAATAGTGCCTTTATTACAGCATTGATAAGGAGTGGATCAGGGTTACACAGGTATGCCAGGAGACCACCAAACACGGACACAGAGAATGCTTTCAGTTTCTCCACACAACTAACTCCTGGGAAAGAGTCCTCTGCATTCCTATGGTTCCCCTTATATACAAACATGGCCACATTTGTCTATACAGAAGACTTGGGAGATTAGTTCGCTAATCAAGTACAAATAAATAACAAACTTCCCAACTAACTGATGACCTTAAACTGCTTATATTGTCAGATAAATTTGACAGAACCTGTAGCAGCCATCATGTTATCACTCCTCAGAGTGGCTACTCAAGACTGTCTGACTGTTTACACATGAATTGAGCACAAGGTAATAAGACCAAATCCAAATAAATAGTGTGACGTTTTGATAACAGCGTTGTTACAGAAACATCACACTATTTATTTGGATTTGGTCTTGTTATCTGTGTTTATAATCTATAATCTAAATTGTATGCCTTATAATAAATTGAGCATTGACTCTGAACATTAACATTTGTAAAAATTTGAAATTATCACCATCAGTGCAACTTTCTTTTTTTACAAAGACAATTGTCAACACACTCTCATTGAAAAGAAACTAATAATATTTGAAAAGCCTGAGAATTATCAATGATGAACCCTCCCATGACTTTCTCCAAATTTCACCACGGTGACTGAATTTAGTGAAACCACTGAGAAAGTTTACCACTATTTTTCATCTTCTGTTTAGCCAAAATTTGTCTTTAAAATAATAGTAACTAATGCTTATAAATACAGGAAAATAAGACCAAATCAAAATAAATTAATAGTGTGTGAGATTTTGGTAACAACACTGTTATCGAAAGGTCACATACTTTTAATTTATTTGGATTTGGTCTTATTTTCTTGTAGTTCTAATCTATAATCTAAATTGCTTTAGATGCTTTATCAAGATGCTTTATCATAAAGCTTATAGTGATGATTATTATATCTTTTTCACACAGGCTGTTTTTCAGACTGTTGTTCCATATATCACGAGATTCTATAACTGGGTGTGTGGTTGGTTGAACAGAGGAGCTTTGAAACCAAGCATGGCCTCTGGGGAGCTCTCCTAGCTGACAAACTTCAAAGGTTGGTTGGTTCCACTCCCTATGAATCTATTGTCAAGATAAATTGATGTTTGTTACCTTTCACCACCGAATCCACTGAATAAACCATTGAAACATTTTGACTGTAAGTAGCTGAATATATAGATGAACATATAAACAATTCAAAGACTAAAATTAGCTGAATAACAACCCATTTTGCATATTTTGGAGTTTTAAAATTATAATAATGGGAACATATTGTACATTTTTGCAAATGTTATACCACCAAATGCAGTGAGAGGTGCTGCTAGTGAGTGAAATGGTCAAATTTGCAAATAAAATTGCAAGGAATATTTATTTCAAATCAAATTCAGACCAGAAACCTTCCCGGTAGTGGAGTAAACAACTTCCCAAAGTTTCATGGCAATCAGATGAGTGGTTTGGTCAGGTATAAAGGACAGACATGCATTCATTTTATATATATGTGGCGATCACACTTTGCCTCAGCGAGCGCGAGCTGGGAGAACACCTCACTACGCATGCGCGGGCGGCATCCGAAACCCTTGCCCCATGCGTCGTTCGAACAACAAGGCTTGCTTCCAGCGGCCGTTACTTCTTTCCTTTCTATATATTTCTGGCTTTAAATAAATAAATTATTTTATAAAAATAATTATAATTTTATCAGCGGCCTTTCCACAAGCCACACCAACACGCACACAAACATCCCACATATACATATAGATATATGGAAAAAACTCCATTACAGTGGAAACCTCTCTCTAAAGAACACCTAAGAGCAAAAGGGTCCTTTAGAGAGAGGTGTCCTCTCATGGAAGTTCTACCATATATTGATATTTTAAAATTAAAACCTTTTTTTTTTGTCATATTATTTTTTTATTTCCAATATCTTCATAGGCATTTATCAAGGTTTTGATTGTGTGGCAATTTATGTTAACTCATACAGTAGAACAGTTTTCAAAACCAAAATTATCATTGTTAGCATTTAGCTGCTCTCTGGTATGAGGAGGACACCTCACTCTCAAGAACACATTGACTCTGCTACTAAATGTCCTTTAGAAAGGTTCTGATATGTACTTTGTGTTGATTTATTCATTAGTTCAACATCCTGGAGGGGGAGGTAGTGAATTAATTAGTCAGTTAAATTAAAGTTAATGAAGACTATGACCTTATAAATGAATTCAAAGCAAAATACAAAACTTTTGTTTTGATTACTTCATTTAGAATGTCAATTTTCAGGACATATTCATCAGGGGAGATTGTCTATTTTAAGAAATTTGAATTTTTTTTATATGTTTGATTCTTTTAAAAATAAAATAATTTTCTATTTTCCTTACTGCAATAATCAAATAATGGGAGGGCCTGGCTCATCAGTGTTGAACCCTCCCAGAGGTTTTGCCAGGTTAATCTACCATACTGCTGTAATTTTAAACCGACGAAACTGCTGGGTGGGTTCACCACTGATGAGCCAGGCTCTCCCATTATTTGATTATTGCAGTAAGGGCAGTAGAAAATTGCTTTGTTTAAAAAAATTTTGCCTTCTCCATTTAGTGATTGTAGAAATTTGTCTTTAAAAAATGTTCAAGATAATAGTGCTAACAAGATGATAAATTCACATTTTCCACAGTTAGATGGAGCTGTTGTGTTATGTTTAAACAGCTTTAAATGTTGAGATGAATTGATAGTTTGAGAAAATAATCTAAATCAACATTGACTTCAAGAAAACTCTTATTCCTTCAGGGTGTTGAATTACAGATGTTGAATTGTCTAAACTTAAAAAAGTATTGTATATTCTCCATGTTTTCTTTAGTAGCTGAAAGACTAGACACATTGAGCAACTTGGGGAGAGCCATGCCAGTAGTTGAAGACTGCTTTCTTCAGTGTAAAGTAGCACTTCATATAAACCCTCCCTCCAAAGCTACTACAGTCCAACTTCTTTAATATTCCAAGGGATCTCAATTTTCATTTCAAGTAGGTGTTGAATTATAGTTGTTTAAGTTAAACTAAATAGACTGGCTGATTGGGATTTGAAAGATGGTTGAATTATAGCAAGTGTTGAATTAAAGAGGTTCTATTGTATGTAAAAATCCCCCCTCCTGTGGTTCCAGGTTATGTGACATGGTGGTACGAGGGTTCTCAGGCTACAACACCCAGATGTGCAAGCCCCTGCTGCCTCTTCTCTTTGACAAGACCAATGTGGATGGCATCATGGCCTTCGTCATCTGTCTGGGCACCAATGACGCCTGCGACCCCGCCTCCATCTCCAAGCAGCACGTCCCCCTCCCTCAGTACCAGGAAAACCTACAGGAGATGGTCCAGTACCTTGAAGTAAGGATCATAGTACATTCTCTGAGAAGAAGAAGAGGTTTCATGCCATGGATTTGTACCAAACCTAACTTTTCATAGCCTATTTGTAAGCAACCTCCGTGGGAATATAGTGGGGTTAAAACCAAGATCCATAGAACACCTAGTGTAGAATTGGTACAATTGAACCTCACTATAACAACACCACCAATATTTTATGTTGTTATAAACTTGGTTTAGAACAATTTTAATTATGATTTTTGCTGGTATCAAATATTTCATCATCATCATTTACTGCCATCTCCGGCACAGACTATCATGGAATGCCATTCCTCCCTATTCTGTACACTTCCTTCATATCACCTAATTCCCCACCATTCTAATAGGTGTTGAACTGATCCTTTCTCTTGGTCCACCTCTCCCTTCAGTCTTCAACATGTAACTCTCCAATATTAGATGATCTCCTAATACATGTCTTGGTAGCTTCACATGTCTCTTTTATTACTTCATTATAAAGTAATATTTCTTTTTTGTATTATCCTTAGTACTCATGGTACAGGCCATGATAATCATGGTGGGTAGAAGTTGGCGACTGCTTTTACTGTAAGTGCACCACATGTCTACACATGTGAAAAGCAGTTTGACTTTTGCACTTACAAATGTGCCAGAGCCCAGTTTGGTTACTTGCACTAACTAGTGGGGTTGAACTTTTCCAAGAATTAGGGACCATTTGAGCATTTTTTTTTTAATTAGAAAAAATTGCCCAATACGGGATTTAATCCCGGGTCGTAGCGGTCGAAAACCAATGGTTTAGACCACTCATCCATTGACCCCTTTTAAGGCAATACTTCTTTGTATCATACATCTCTCCAAACTCTTAAAAGATTCAAAGTAATATATTTTGCTGAAATTTTGTAAATTTTTCCTTCAGTGTAGTAGATTGTTTATGGTATATAAAATAGCTCCTGGTTTTGACTCTCACATAGTACTGTAATTCACGCCACTTCAAATAAGATTTCTGTTGAATTAAAGTCTTATGTTGTATTATATTTGTTTAAAATGATCACCTTGGCATTTCATTGTAACAGTCAGTGGATATTGATGAGACAAAGGCAGGGATGTGATGCTCAGATGGTTTATTTGGTGCAGTGCTGGACTGTGGTCTGGTCCAGGAAGGTCATGATGTTCGGGGTCTCGCCGGGCCAGGTGTTGGAGGGGATGGAGCTATAACTGTACATTCTAATCGCCGGGTTAAAAATCCAAAAAATAGAGGAAGGGTCAAACGATCACTTGCACGTTGCATTTAACATATTGCCGCGAAACGGTGATCAATGGACAAATACAATTTAACCCCGTCCTCTCTGTGATGCCGTTTCTATGATAAGTAATTAATTAAAATTAAAAAAAAAATTAAAATAATTTGTACTGCTCCCGTGTACCATCGGTCGGCTACTTGTTGACACACAACAATATTTTATTATCAAATAATCTCATGGAATGGGGTGTAGGGGTGCAGCTTTCGTTGATCATGGCACCATGATCCAGGCACACTTTGTGGCAACACTCATGGAATTCGTGTAATCTTTACACAAGGGGATAAGAAACAACAACAACATTATCAAATAATGATATACAACCAACATTTGAATTAATATAATGATACTTTAAATAATATTTTTAATATTTAATCAACTACTCCACAAAAGGTTTATTTTACAAATTTATTATAATTAGCAAGCTTTAAAAGAAGAAGAATTCAAAAAATCGAAAGAGCTTGTGCTAATTATAATAAATTTGGAAAATAAACCTTTTGCAGAGTAGTTGATTAAATATTTAAAATATTTTTATACATTTCCAACATGATGTATAATAATAATAATAAGACAAAGTGAATACGTAGGTTGGTTGGAATTTAAAAAATTACAAAATTGTTCATTGTTAATCTATTTTATCCCTATAGTTACTAAGCAATGTTTAACAATGGTAATGTTGTTTTATCAGCTATTTGTTTAAAAACTTTTGACATCACGGTGCTTTTTAGTTGTTGTCTTGTAGTATGATTATTGAGTGGTGCATGTGTTGCACAGAGCATTGGAGTGGACAAAGATAATTTGATCCTGATGACTCCTCCACCTTTCTCCCACGAAAAATATCTCCACTACTGTACAGAGTCTGGTAAGTCTTCTGTTCATTTTTCACTCAGATTTTCTCTGCTGATACAGTAGAGGGTTTTTACTATACACTCATGGACAAAACTTAAGGAAGTGGAAAGTCTTTGATACCACCAATCACCTTTTCTTTTTTTTTTTGAGACGGAGGCAATTTTGTTTACACTTGGTTATCTTCAATAAAGGTCATTGTGTATCAAATATTTTTCAGAGTTATTATCTGAATCCTGATATACATGCTTAAAGATATAAATTCGTTAAGTTTTGTCCATGAGTGTACTTTGATAAACTATTAATTTAATATTCTCCACTAAATCATAGAGATTTGTTGATGTTGTCTTGTTAAATCACAAGTGTGGGTCACAGGTATAGAAGGCTCCGCCCGCAGCAACAACCTTGCTGGACAGTACGCCAGAGCCTGCCAGGAGGTGGCCCAGAAACTCAATGTTGACTGCCTCAACCTGTATGATGAGATGCTCAAAGACCCTGTAAGTTCCCTCCTCCTTACATTCTCTTAATTGCACATTATAGTATATTAAAGTGCAGGGACCTACTTTCTTTACTAACAACTTTTCTATCAAACTTTATATTTCAGTCATGATCACATCACTACCAAAGTATGACAGTGATACCTTTAATATCCCTCTCACACATATTAAAAATGGTCCCCAGTTTTTTGTGTCATTTTGTGTGTGTGTGATAGGGGATCACTCTCTCTATATGTATATATTGTTTCCTTCCTCTTCTAATATAGCCCTACCAAACCCTACCACAGTTTGGCCATAACCACTTCATAGATTATAAACACAAGGTAATAAGACCAAATCCAAATAAATAAATAGTGTGTGACGTTTCGGCAACAGCGTTGTTACCATCTTCAGACAAAAGTACCAAAACGTCACACATAATTATTTATTTGGATTTGGTCTTATTACCTTGTGTTTATAATCTATAATCCAAATTGTGCCTTATCCACTTCATAGATTCTTTTGAATAACTAGGTTATCAGAAAATGAAGCAAGTCTCTCTCTCTCTCAAAATGTCAGTTAGAAATCTGGATAAAAATTAACTTTCTCTAATGACAAAAGATCAGTTCTGATAACTTGTCTCTGTCAGAAATGTTGTTGTTGTATGCAGCTGAAACTATCCCATGGTTGCACACTGTATTATGCTATCTAGCTGTCCTAAGTGGCTGTATAAGGCACACTTTAATCCTTTCCACACTGACATCTGACTGTATTAGACAATCTGATGGTGGAAAATATAAACATTATTGATTATTTAAGGTAATAACACCAAATAAATAAATACATTTTGTCTGAAGATGGTAACAATGCTGTTACCAAAATGTCAAACTATTTATTTATTTGGATTTTGTCTTATTATACCTTGTGTTTTTAATCTATAATCCAAATTGTACCTTATCATTATTGAATATTTCTATTTGTGTTTGAAGACCTAGGCTGGATACAGCCCTCTCTTTATACCACCAAGAACTATTTATTCTCAATCTTTTTCAACATTGTGGTGGTGTGCTGCACTTTACCCATTGTTTTTCTTTCTTTTAGGGCAAACTTTCCTCTTGTGTATTGCTGGTAGAATGACTAGTTGGTGTTAATTCTCCCAACAGCACTGTGTGTTGTCAGAATTGGAACCGTTGGTGTTAACTCTCCACTGTGTGTTGTCAGAATTGGAACCATTGGTGTTATCTCACCACTGTGTGTTGTCAGAATTGGAACCATTGGTGTTAACTCACCACTGTGTGTTGTCAGAATTGGAACCATTGGTGTTATCTCACCACTGTGTGTTGTCAGAATTGGAACCGTTGGTGTTAGCTCACCACTGTGTGTTGTCAGAATTGGAACCATTGTTGTTAGCCCACCACTGTGTGTTGTCAGAATTGGAACCGTTGGTGTTAGCTCACCACTGTGTGTTGTCAGAATTGGAACCATTGGTGTTATCTCACCACTGTGTGTTGTCAGAATTGGAACCATTGGTGTTATCTCACCACTGTGTGTTGTCAGAATTGGAACCATTGGTGTTAACTCACCACTGTGTGTTGTCAGAATTGGAACCGTTGGTGTTATCTCTCCACTGTGTGTTGTCAGAATTGGAACCGTTGGTGTTATCTCTCCACTGTGTGTTGTCAGAATTGGAACCATTGGTGTTATCTCACCACTGTATGTTGTCAGAATTGGAACCGTTGGTGTTAACTCACCACTGTATGTTGTCAGAATTGGAACCATTGGTGTTAACTCACCACTGTATTTTGTCAGAATTGGAACCATTGGTGTTAACTCACCACTGTGTGTTGTCAGAATTGGAACCATTGGTGTTATCTCTACACTGTGTGTTGTCAGAATTGGAACCATTGGTGTTAGCTCACCCCTGTGTGTTGTCAGAATTGGAACCATTGGTGTTAGCTCTCCACTGTGTGTTGTCAGAATTGGAACCATTGGTGTTAGCTCACCGCTGTGTGTTGTCAGAATTGGAACCATTGGTGTTAGCTCACCCCTGTGTGTTGTCAGAATTGGAACCATTGGTGTTAGCTCACCACTGTGTGTTATCAGAATTGGAACCATTGGTGTTAGCTCACCCCTGTGTGTTGTCAGAATTGGAACCATTGGTGTTAGCTCTCCACTGTGTGTTGTCAGAATTGGAACCATTGGTGTTAGCTCACCGCTGTGTGTTGTCAGAATTGGAACCATTGGTGTTAGCTCTCCACTGTGTGTTGTCAGAATTGGAACCATTGGTGTTAGCTCTCCACTGTGTGTTGTCAGAATTGGAACCATTGGTGTTAGCTCACCGCTGTGTGTTGTCAGAATTGGAACCATTGGTGTTAGCTCACCCCTGTGTGTTGTCAGAATTGGAACCATTGGTGTTAGCTCACCACTGTGTGTTGTCAGAATTGGAACCATTGGTGTTATCTCACCACTGTGTGTTGTCAGAATTGGAACCGTTGGTGTTAGCTCACCACTGTGTGTTGTCAGAATTGGAACCATTGGTGTTAGCTCACCACTGTGTGTTGTCAGAATTGGAACCATTGGTGTTAGCTCTCCACTGTGTGTTGTCAGAATTGGAACCATTGGTGTTAGCTCTCCACTGTGTGTTGTCAGAATTGGAACCATTGGTGTTAGCTCTCCACTGTGTGTTGTCAGAATTGGAACCATTGGTGTTAGCTCTCCACTGTGTGTTGTCAGAATTGGAACCATTGGTGTTAGCTCACCACTGTGTGTTGTCAGAATTGGAACCATTGGTGTTAGCTCACCACTGTGTGTTGTCAGAATTGGAACCATTGGTGTTAGCTCACCACTGTGTGTTGTCAGAATTGGAACCATTGGTGTTATCTCACCACTGTGTGTTGTCAGAATTGGAACCATTGGTGTTAGCTCACCACTGTGTGTTGTCAGAATTGGAACCATTGGTGTTAGCTCACCACTGTGTGTTGTCAGAATTGGAACCATTGGTGTTATCTCACCACTGTGTGTTGTCAGAATTGGAACCATTGGTGTTATCTCACCACTGTGTGTAGTCAGAATTGGAACCATTGGTGTTAGCTCTCCACTGTGTGTTGTCAGAATTGGAACCATTGGTGTTATCTCACCACTGTGTGTTGTCAGAATTGGAACCATTGGTGTTATCTCACCACTGTGTGTAGTCAGAATTGGAACCATTGGTGTTAGCTCTCCACTGTGTGTTGTCAGAATTGGAACCATTGGTGTTATCTCACCGCTGTGTGTTGTCAGAATTGGAACCATTGGTGTTAGCTCACCACTGTGTGTTGTCAGAATTGGAACCATTGGTGTTAGCTCACCACTGTGTGTTGTCAGAATTGGAACCATTGGTGTTAGCTCTCCACTGTGTGTTGTCAGAATTGGAACCATTGGTGTTATCTCACCACTGTATGTTGTCAGATTTGGAACCATTGGTGTTAGCTCACCACTGTGTGTTGTCAGAATTGGAACCATTGGTGTTATCTCTCCACTGTGTGTTGTCAGAATTGGAACCATTGGTGTTAGCTCACCACTGTGTGTTGTCAGAATTGGAACCATTGGTGTTAGCTCTCCACTGTGTGTTGTCAGAATTGGAACCATTGGTGTTAGCTCACCACTGTTGGTTGTCATAATTGGAACCATTGGTGTTATCTCACCACTGTGTGTTGTCAGAATTGGAACCATTGGTGTTATCTCACCACTGTGTGTTGTCAGAATTGGAACCATTGGTGTTATCTCTCCACTGTGTGTTGTCAGAATTGGAACCATTGGTGTTATCTCACCACTGTGTTGTCAGAATTGGAACCATTGGTGTTATCTCACCACTGTGTGTTGTCAGAATTGGAGCCATTGGTGTTAGCTCACCACTGTGTGTTGTCAGAATTGGAACCATTGGTGTTAGCTCTCCACTGTGTGTTGTCAGAATTGGAACCGGTTCCTGATAGATGGAATCCACTTCTCCCACTCCGGCTCAGTCCAGGTGTTCACCCTGCTATGGCCCTTCATTGCCCAGCGGACCTCCCACCTGAACACCTTGCTGCCGGACTGGAGGTCCCTCACAAACAACTGACGTTGGTCTTCCCTACTTACTTTACCCAACTTGGTTCAACACATCAAAATTGATATCGTTGATATAATATATTCACAGACTTTCTTGTGATACCACATTGTTTTGAATTCCTTTCATTTGCATTCTTATTTTCTATCAAAATGTAAGTGTAAAATGAAAAACCACTTCTATTGCTGTATATAATAAAAGCATTTTGTTCAACAAAAGGATATTGTGTATTTCCTATTTTCATAATCATATATAGTCATCTGTTTTATAGAGGTTATAGCCATCACACATTTAAATGAGGATGACTTTCCAGGATGTAACTAAGGGACTGATATTGGGATCCCTAGAACTAAATAAAAGTATAAAATAAACTTTGTCACATATACATAACAGATAAAGCAAAACAGCTCGAGGAGCATGAACTCATGGAATTCGTGTAATATTTACACAAGGGGATAAGAAATAAACAACAACAGATAAAGATGTTTTTTTCTACATCAAACCCATTTCAAATATCAGTTTTTAATTCAACCCTCTTGATAAAATGCTAATTGGATTATAAACATTGGTAATAAGACCAAATTCAAATCAATTTGGATAAAAATAATAATATTCATTTTTCTCCTTTAAATACTCTTTTTAAAAAAAATATATTCTTATTTACACAACTGATAACACTATGAAAAATAGTACAAATTGTACTGGGATTGGATGCATAAATTAAGAAATAAAAAAAGGCATTTAAATTATTCCAGAATTGGCCAAATACCCATTTTTGATTAATCAAGAATGGCTAACCACGAACATGTTTCGGGCTGTTGGCTCTCATCAGCGTGGTGCAAGCTCTACCTCAACGACCAAAAAACTGGTCATTCAGGCACCCTGAAAATCATGAAATGGGTAGTTAAGGCCAGAATTGCGTGAGAACGCGATAACTAACAACTATTTCAAAACATGCTGTGGAATTTTTCCCATTCAAGTATTGTGTGAAGATGGTCGCAATGCTGTTGCCAAAACATCATGTACAATTTATTGATTTGGATAAAATTCCCCTCATTTTCCCCTCATATCCAGTTTATGGCAATGATCCCCATTTTGCATAATGTCATTAGGTATGTGTGTAGGATAAAGATATTCAATATGCATTACTTTATTATAGCCCAACTATTTCATCTGAAGATAAATATTGAAGCACGTGATTTGACGAATTATAGTAATCTGGTTTAGGGTGTGTATAAATAAACCATGTAGAATTGTGTGCTATAGAAAGATGCTCCAGAAGCATGGTGTGATAATAAGACAAATTTTCAGTTTTTCTTGCACACATTGCCGACATGACACACCTCAAGGAAGAAGAACACCAGAGAAATGGAATAGCCCAGAAACAGCACAAGAAATCCTCCCATCAGATCTTTGATCTTCAATCCGGCAGGACCCTTGGCTGACGGAGTCCCTTGTCCGAAGTATTTCTGGTACATGATGTCATCTCTCCATTTGATGATGATCCCGGCCTCGTTCAGCTGTCGGACCCTACAAACCATATAAAGTAGAACCTCCCTTTAGCAGACACCTCTCTACAAAGGACAGTTTTCATTTGCAAAATTACCATTTTTACTATTTAGCAACTCTCCCGTAAGAGGACACCTCTCCCTAAAGGACACTTTGGCTCTGCAATTTGGTGCCCTTTACAAGGAGGTTCTAATGTAATAACATTTTACACTTCACTGAGAATGGGATATAATAGGAACACACAGATACATTATCAACCAAGATGTTATAGTTGCATAGCAACAACCATTGTTTCACTTTTCAACCTCCAGAAGCATCCTGCCTACAGATAAAATCATATTTAGTAAATCATTAAGCCTCATTAACAATTGATGAGGATGTTGAATTAAAGTTGGACCATACTCAAAGTAGGTAATTTCACTGTGAGATTTGAAAAACAGGCGAATTATTGGTTATTGTTTCTTATCCCCTTGTGTAAAGCTTACACGAATTCCATGAGTTCATGCTTCTCGAGCTGTTTTATGATAAGCAGCGTCATCTCCCAAAGGCGAATTATAGGTGGTTGAAATGAAGAGACTTTATTGTTGACTTAAACACATTTAAGTTGAAGTTTTGCAGTTTCTGGTCAGCCGAAATAAATTTATTTTGTATAATGAAAACTATTAGAAATATCTGGTTAATCTAGAGTGAAACTTTGCAATGGTTTTCCAACAGTTCAGATGATGAATCTTGTGCTATTTTATATCACTTCTCCCACAGTGCTCAGCTGACCAATTTTAAGATCATGATATTGGATTATTAATAGAGAAAATAATGGTATTATTTATATACACAAAAATAATATTTAGAATAAATTTGTATATGCAAATCTAAAATGTTTAAAAATGGAGGTACTTTTAGAATTAAAAAAAAATCGCAATTTTAAGCTTGGTGCTTAGCGTTTTGAGAGGAGCGTATAATTAAAAACAATTTTTATACAAGAAGAAACACAGGTCAGGAAGAAGAAGTTATTTATAGAATTATTCTTGTGTTCCTTCTTTTATAGCGAATCGGGAGATTATCGTGACAACTTCTGCAGAAAAATATACTGAAAGTTCACTACCAATGAGCCAAGCCCTCCCACATTTTCCGTTTTTATTGTTGCAGTGTCCTGTAGAAATAGCTTTTAATTATATAAAAAGGAGCAATAAGTTTAAGGTGTTGGGTATGTCACAAGAAACCCACTTCTTAGTGAAGATGTCCCTGAGCGGAGAGCCCTGGCTGACAGCAATGGAGAAGTAGGAAGGGTAGAAGTGGTCCTCCGGCATCTTGAACTCTCTGTAGCCGAACTTGGCCCCTTCCAGCTCTAACAGCATTCTGGGGAATATCAGCGCCCTGGCAGGGTCCTCGTAGCAGTCCTGGACTGCTCTGGCCAGGCTAGGGATGTAGGACTTCTCTGGGTCCTTCTCCATGGACAGAGTCAGTGGGTAGTCCGGGTCCTCGGGACTCTTCTTCTGCACACCTCTCTATGTAAATATGCTAATAGGCACGTCAAAAGGTAACAAAGCGATGATAAACTTTATTTGATCACTTAATGGATGATGAATGAAAATTGAGTTAAATGAAGATCTAGTAAATTTATTTTTACAAAGGCGTGCCTGTTGTTAAACTAATTGAAACTAAAAAGTTTGGAAAACGATTTCTTCATTTTTTTGTCAATTTATATTTTACAAAAGAGTTAAATATTATTACAATAACTATAAATATACATTGTGCTATCTATTTATCAGGTATATATTACTTGTAATATAATGTTTTCAATTATCACACAAGTAATGTCTCCAGAGGTAGCGCGCGCTTTGTTGATTTATATGATAAAAATCATTAGTGGCCAAAACGTATGCCTTCGATAGAGGATATTCCAATATGTTGCTGATAAAATATTTTATACAAAATAATATCTGTAGAAAAACATTGTTCAATGCATTAATTGTAATTATATGAATATATACTTCTGCAGTCCTAGAAAAGCTTATTCCATAGATTCCCTTACTACTCATAAATATGCTTTCTTTGTAAATGCACTCCATATAGGTGAACCCGCTTGAGAAGGTACACCACTGAAAAAAAAAATTAAATCTATCTGAAACTATTGTCCGTACGCCATGATGGAAGTCTGGACGTTTGTAAAATGAAGAGAACAACGGAAGATGTGGAATATTAAAGACCAGTCGATAATCTGAACTCTTTGATATAAAAAAAAGTAAGATATCATATATATATATTATATATATATATATATTCCAATGGAAGAATAGATTAAGAGAGATGGAGGAGTAATTTATGACGTAAGCCGTCTTGCGCTATTCATTTACAGAGGATGTCATCAATTTACCAACTGATATTTTAAAAGAGAGACCTGGAAGTCAGCTTGGAGGGCGGAATTGCCGATGGTGATGACGGCGAAGTCCCCGCTGGCCACCGCCCGGCGCAGCTCGGCCACGGTGTCCGGGGTGGGCACCAGGGCGGGGTGGAGCAGGTTGGAGAGCAGCGAGCCGCTGTAGGTGGCCATGACGGTGAGAGCCACCAGCCACCACGTGGCCACTACCAGCCTCACTGCGCCGTGGGCCGGGATGGCCTGGGTCCCTCCTGCACCAGCTCAGATATTGGCCTCGTAAGGACAGATGATCCACTCACTCTCTTTCGGCATTCAGGTCACGGGTTATAAGCCCGAACTGAAGTTGATTTTTTTTCTTAATAAGAAATATAAGAAATAAAATTATTACTCACGAATATGTTTCTTTTACAGAGAAGACAAACTTCTACTGTCCTTATTGCGATGGAAAATAGTGAGAAGGCTCTCCTACTTGGCGAAACAGCTGTGAGGGTTAACCACTGTTGAACCAAGCCCTTCCACTCTTTTTTCGATGCAGTAAGAACAGTAGAAGTTTTTTAATTATTTATAAATGAAAAATTCGTGCCTAATTGTTATATTTATTGTTACTACCAGACAAAATTCATAAAAATACTCGGACACGAAGAATACAAATTCACTTGACCTCGCATTTATTCATACAAGAGGCTGTAAACATCTTTTAGAAAATCTTAGTAGTACGAATGGATGTTGAATATGTTCCACACACATACAAATTGTGCACAATACTGATTTTATTCACAAACATTTGCTTACTCAATCCAAGTATCTTGAATATAAACATTTTCTCTCTACCCAACTGTCTCCATATTCAATAGCTTGTCCACCAAGTCGCCTATGTAGTCAGACTCCAAAGACCAACCTTGCAGAAGCAGAGCAGCCCAAAGATACCGTCACAAGGTCTCCTACGTAGTAACACAAGTTACTCTAAGAACCAACCTTGCAGAAAGAGAGCGGCCCAAAGATACCGTCACACGGTCTCCTACGTAGTAACACAAGTTACTCTAAGAACCAACCTTGCAGAAGGAGAGCGGCCCATAGATACCGTCACGCGGTTTCTTACGTAGTAACACAAGTTACTCTATTAACCAACCTTGCAGAAGCAGAGCGGCCCAAAGATACCGTCACACGGTCTCCTACGTAGTAACACAAGTTACTCTAAGAACCAACCTTGCAGAAAGAGAGCGGCCCAAAGATACCGTCACACGGTCTCCTACGTAGTAACACAAGTTACTTTAAGAACCAACCTTGCAGAAAGAGAGCGGCCCAAAGATACCGTCACAAGGTCTCCTACGTAGTAACACAAGTTACTCTAAGAACCAACCTTGCAGAAAGAGAGCGGCCCAAAGATACCGTCACACGGTCTCCTACGTAGTAACACAAGTTACTTTAAGAACCAACCTTGCAGAAAGAGAGCGGCCCAAAGATACCGTCACACGGTCTCCTACGTAGTAACACAAGTTACTCTAAGAACCAACCTTGCAGAAAGAGAGCGGCCCAAAGATACCGTCACACGGTCTCCTACGTAGTAACACAAGTTACTCTATGAACCAACCTTGCAGAAAGAGAGCAGCCCAAAGATACCGTCACACGGTCTCCTACGTAGTAACACAAGTTACTTTAAGAACCAACCTTGCAGAAAGAGAGCGGCCCAAAGATACCGTCACACGGTCTCCTACGTAGTAACACAAGTTACTCTATGAACCAACCTTGCAGAAAGAGAGCGGCCCAAAGATACCGTCACACGGTCTCCTACGTAGTAACACAAGTTACTCCAAAGACCAACCTTGCAGAAGGAGAGCGGCCCAAAGATACCGTCACACGGTCTCCTACGTAGTAACACAAGTTACTCTAAGAACCAACCTTGCAGAAAGAGAGCGGCCCAAAGATACCGTTACACGGTCTCCTACGTAGTAACACAATTTACTCCAAAGACCAACCTTGCAGAAGGAGAGCGGCCCAAAGATACCGTCACACGGTCTCCTACGTAGTAACACAAGTTATTCCAAGGACCAACCTTGCATAAAGAGAGCGGCCCAAAGATACCGTCACACGGTCTCCTACGTAGTAACACAAGTTACTCTATGAACCAACCTTGCAGAAAGAGAGCGGTCCAAAGATACCGTCACACGGTCTCCTACGTAGTAACACAAGTTACTCTATGAACCAACCTTGCAGAAAGAGAGCGGTCCAAAGATACCGTCACACGGTCTCCTACGTAGTAACACAAGTTACTCTATGAACCAACCTTGCAGAAGGAGAGCGGCCCAAAGATACCGTCACAAGGTCTCCTACGTAGTAACACAAGTTACTCTATGAACCAACCTTGCATAAAGAGAGCGGCCCAAAGATACCGTCACACGGTCTCCTACGTAGTAACACAAGTTACTTTAAGAACCAACCTTGCAGAAAGAGAGCGGCCCAAAGATACCGTCACACGGTCTCCTACGTAGTAACACAAGTTACTCTATGAACCAACCTTGCAGAAAGAGAGCGGCCCACAGATACCAGGCCGATCGCCAGAAATCCCACGAAGGACCCTCGATCAAGGTTCCCAGGAAATTGAGGGACAGAGACAAAGTCACCACAGAGGCAAGGAGGGTGAGCCCGGTCTGGAACACAACCTAGCAATAGCAACACAATCTATCACCAGTAGCAACACAGCACATGGCAATAGCAACAAACTTATCACCAGTAGCAACACAGCACATGGCAATAGCAAAAAAGCCTATTACCAGTAGCAACACAACTTATCACCAGTAGCAACACAACCTATCACCAGTAGCAACGCAGCACATGGCAATAGCAACAAAGCCTATCACCAGTAGCAACACAACCTATCACCAGTAGCAACACAGCACATGGCAATAGCAACACAACAATGATTCAAGAAAACCTATCACGGAGAGCAAAATTATCAAGAGTATTTCCATGCATCAAGTGAGCTATATACCAATACAGTATGTTGCACTGAGTCCTCACCGCGAGGCCGAAAGTTTCCAAGATGACGAAAGCTTTAGACTTCTCGCGTGGGAAGCGATACATGAAGGTGATGTCGTCGATGTAGTGCGTGTAGGTGAAGTCCACGGCCGTAGATCGCAGGTAGTTACCGGTCAGTGAGCTGGCGCCTACGTCCGCCCGCTGTACAACCACCTACTGCTGGTGAACTGGGGCGTTGAACCTTGGACTTTTGTGGTGCGTTGAATATTTATTTCATCGGGGTAGTATACATCAAATTGTTTGTGTGTTGTCCTACATTGATGAACACGTTACATTATAATTGGATTAATTCGGACTTCTGGTTGGCTTCTTGTTATTTAAGATAGTATTTTTCCTGAGCATTGGCCGGGTGGTTAGCGTTCTGCGCTCCAGGAACCTGGGTTATCTATAAATCTCACATGAGGACCTAAACTTCTGTGAAACTAATAAAACAACATAAAATATATGTTGGATATACTCGATAATTCTGTAATAATAATAATAATGCTTAAAATTTATTCCACAATTGCTAAATTTTTTCAACATTATATATAGAAGAATGAATATTTATCTTGAAAATTCAAGGGAATATTAAATTTAAGGGTAGAAACACGCACGCCATAGGTTGACGATATATTCTACTTTCAATATAATATTAGCATCTTGGTTTTACGCACAACATTATTTAATTTCAGAATTTCGGCGAGCAGCACGCTTGCCTTTCTCAAGCAAATCAATTCTATAGCGGCAAGATTGATGTGTAAATACAGTGAATGTGAGAAATATTGTCTACTATTGTGAAGTAACTGTAAATAATTCATAGAATTTAAAAAGAAAAGTTATCGTCATGTTTGTTTATGTTTTGGTTAGAGAAAGCTCGAGTTAGGCTGTAGATATATATTGTCAAGAAGCTCCATCCAGATGGGACACCTGTCAATCATCCCTGGACCCCGGGGGGGGGGGGGACCACAGGTGTGAGGGGTTCTCGGAAGCTGATCTGCAAATAAGGAAAACGGGACCCCTTGGTGGCTGGCGCCGCTCATTATTATGATCTTTACCTGGGGATAAGTTGTTTTTATCATCTGACTCTCTCTCCCTTAAATACCTCTTGTAAATAATTTTTATTGGAGAACTGAAAGGTAAATACCCTTTATAATAAATTAATTATATCCCCAATTTTGCCCTTGCTTTATTTATCTCCGCGACAATATAATTGTTAAATAGGCCATAAGTTAGGAAGTTCCCTCTCTTAAAATAAATATAAATAATTGTTCATCTTCGCATCCTGATTTTTTTTAAAGAAAACAAAACAACTATAGAGTCGTTTGTCTTGATGAAGATAAGAGCGTGCTTCTAGCCGAAATATTGAAATAAAAACACTTGCGTATATTTCCAAGATACGTCTCTTTTATTGAAAATACACTTACGGACAAAAGTTTGGGAAATTTTTGTACATTGTAGCATATATATCGGAATTCAGACAATAATTCTAAAATATATTTAATATAGAGTGACCTTTATTGAAGATACATGAGATAACGAAGTGTGAACAAAATTGCCTCTGTCTCCTTAAAAAAAATATATATAGATATATAGACGACCAACGACAACAAGACAAGTTTTGTCCACGAAGGTATACTCTCTGTGGATTGCGATATTTTTGGGAGGATTCTACTACACGTCCTGGCTGGCCAAGTGTGAAATAAATTGCCTCTGTCTCCTTAAAAAAAAAAAAAAAAAAAAAGACGACCAACGACAACAAGACTCTCTATTTCCTTAAGTTTTGTCCATGAGGGTATACTCTCTGTGGATTTTGATATATTTAGGAGGATTTTACTACACGTCCTGGCTGGCCAAGTGTGAAATAAATTGCCGCTGTCTCCTTAAAAAAAAAAAAAAGAAGAAGACAAACGACAACAAGACTCTCGAATTTCCTTAGGTTTTGTCCATTGAGGGTATACTCTCTGTGGATTGCAATATATTTAGGAGGATTCTACAACAATACTACACGTCCTGGCTGGCGGGACTCACCAAGTGGTGGACCTCCCCCACGATCCCCACCCACGTGCTGTCGTCCTCCTGATGTCCCCAGTTGACAGCCTTCAGCGAGAACTTGATCCTGCCCTCACACCCTTTCTTCACATCGCAGCTTGACTTGGGCTCTCTCTCGCTTATATTCAACACAATCCACATAATACTCAAAAATTATGTACCTAGCTATGGGACGAAAACTTCCAAGGCAGAAAATAAATATTATAATTAGTTTGTTGTGGCTTCGAGACTCAAGCGTAATAAATAACTATACGAATGTAATAGATATTATTTATATATGTGGGCACAAGTGTGTAGTTACAACTGGAAATCAGGAATTCATGGGAGATAGTGGTTGGTCTTCTGAAGATTGGAAGGGTAGAGCTGAGTGTGGGGATTGTACAGTGATGGAATGTGGAGGTTGTTGGACCGAGGTTTGCTGTGGTGAGTGATCAGATGTAGGTTGATCTGGAGAAGGCTGTATAGTTTGGTCTATAGAATCCCTAATGTTAGCTGGCTGTAGCCACCAGAGGCGTATGGAACAATTCCCACATGATGGGGGCTTGAACAACGTAGCATTATCCTCCTCCGCTAACTGAGGGAAGTGACGTTGACCAGAGCAAAAAAAAAGTTCCCGCCCGGGAACGAACTGGAGACCTTGTGCGTGTGAAGCACACGTGATAACCGCTACACACACCACGGAAAAATATTTATTAATGTTTGAATATGTTAAAATACAAGCTAAAATTTCATGTTGTTGCAAATTAAAACTATTTTTGACGCATATGTTTCTTTTAAATAGAACAATTTTCGACTCTGCCCTCACTGCAATTATAAAAATACTAGACGAATGGCCCGGGCAACGCCCGGGTTTTACCCGAGTGCGAATATATTTTTAAAACGTTTTAATCTTCATCTAGATCTTCATCTTGTCTACACCTTGTATACATCTTGCTTCCTAGGGTTGCCTAGAGTGGCCGCTATAGACAGGGTGGTCTGTTTAGACAGGTGGATGTATCACACAGCTGATAATAGGGTTGCCTAGAGTGGCCGCTATAGACAGGGTGGTCTGTACAGACAGGTGGATGTATCACACAGCTGTAGAGTGGTCGCTATAGACAGGGTGGTCTGTATAGACAGGTGTATGTGTCACACTGCTGATAACAGGGTTGCCTAAAGTGACCGCTATAGACAGGGTGGTCTGTATAGACAGGTGGATGTATCACACAGCTGATAACAGGGTTGTCTAGGGTGGTCGCTATAGACAGGGTGGTCTGTATAGACAGGTGAATGTAACACACTGCTGATAACAGGGTTGTCTAGAATGGCCGCTATAGACAGGTGTATGTATCACACAGCCGATAACAGGGTTGTCTAGAGGGGGGCGGGCAGGGAGGTCACGTGTTTGCTGGCAGCCAATGGGCGCGCATTCTATCCGTGAGCTTCAGACAAACAGACAAACAAACAGACAGAATAAGGCAAATATATAAGTAGATAATAGCAGGGTTTATGTCAAGAGCTTTATGTGCATAGTTAATTTAAAATACCTTTTCCAAGAGTTTATCTTCTGTATCGGTATATATGCAAAACAGCCCAATACAATGTTAGAGCGGTAGATTAAACTGTAGAATGTTCATCACTGATGAGATAGACCTTCCATTATATTTTTATCATTACAATATGGGGTTGATAGAATTTCATTTTAATAAAAATAAACATACACGTCCAAAATACTTCAAATTCCCAAAAAACATATGGTTCGCTTATAGAGTGTCCCTGTTACTAGGGCATCGAACCATTATAATATAGTCCGCCATCAGGGATGGTGTGGTATGACTCGGCGCTATTATGAGGCAGCTGGTTTCTATGGATGGATGTCGTTCCATGGTATGGAGGGAGCTGACTGTTAGGGTCGGTGATTTACCACCAGATCCCTGGCAGTCTTAGTGAAACTGTCCCGAGGTGGGTTCTGGCCGGTCTCTTATTCTATCTTACACCGTGGAACAAACGCCCTCATCTCTTTACAGATTCTTGGCTTTTCATAATATCGTCGGTGTAATGCCATCCCTGAATATATATACACATTTTTGAGACCGGAAGGCGATTATATTTATATGATTTAATATGAAAAAAATTTTTTTGCTTATCCCTAGTACACGTGGTACAGGCTATGATAATCATGGTGAGTAGTTAGCGACTGCTTTTACTGTAAGCGCACCACATGTCTACACATGTGAAAAGCAGTTCGACTTTGCACTTACAAATGTGCCAGAGCCTCGTTTGGTTACTTGCACTCGCTGGTGGGGTTGGACTTTTCCAAGAATCGGGGGCCATTGGAGCATTTTTTTAACAGAAAAAAAGTGTCCAATACGGGAATCGAACCCGGGTCGTAGTGGTCGAAAACCAAACGGTTTAACCAGCCTTCCACCGACCCCCGAAAAAATAAAATAAAAAGGTCAGGTGTTGATATTAAAAATGTCATTGATTTCTGTTCCACCAGATGGCGCTCTGCCATCTGTAAAGCACATGTGCTCCTTGTCAGGATATGCCTTTTTTATTTTTAGTCTTTAATATATGCTCTTAAAAATAATTTTAAAAAAAATCCCATCAAGGAGTCTACGGCAGATTGCCGTGATAACTTCCTCCCTCCATAGCTGGCCTTCACTTGTTTTTGCTTTCAATAATCCACTACAATCCGGTGTGTTAAAAGGAGTTTTCTATGATGATATTCGGATGAAATACTCCACAAGATCAAAATAGATAACATTGACATCATTAATGTCACACATCTAACTTTTGGACATGTCGTAACTTGTTCTCTTAAATAACATTGGATTTAAAATGTATTTTTATGATAATAATATATTAACCTTCAAATTTGTGTTTCAAATATTTTTCCAAAATGAAAGAATCAAAATATTATATGAGCAAAGAGTCTAAAATTGGTCTAAATGCTGGTAATCTATGATCTGGTGGATTGATGCCTGGAAGCTGATGCTCTTCCCTTTCTAGTCCTTTCCCGTCCGTGATCCAAGAAAGTAATTCGGACCCTTGAGAGGATCCAAATTTTCGGAATATAGCATGTTAAGCACATGTTATCTCCTTAACCAAAGGAATCCTTCCACTTAGCATTGGAGCCTAACTGAATGAGAAGTGATCAAGACCGTAGTTATGAACTGAGGACCTGATGTAACAGCATTTGATTCGCCTGGCTTTACAATCCTGGTTCTAGAATTGCCGCAAGTTGGAAACAATTCTCTGGAATAGACGAACAATCTGATGCACTGAACATTGTTGCGATCAAAATTGTACACAAGAATTCTCTAGAGAAAACCTCTTTTTAACTTCCATGCGGATTACTCAAGCACACTGAAAAGGATTTCTAAGTGAAAATAGACAATTACTCTTATTATTTTGCTACTAGCTATTTACCAGAAGTTTGTGGCAACTGATATATTGGAAGATATATGTGGTACTAGACTATATATATGTCGTAAACCCGGGTAAGACAACAAGTGAGTTGAAAGCAGTCGGGGTTAAGCGGCAAGGCGTGCAGAGAGGGAAGTCCGCACGGGACAGTAAGGACAAAGTTTGGGATCAAAAGGCGCTCTCCCAGGACGTCTCAAGTGGCACCAGGACCAGGGCCAAGTTGAGGACTACCAGAGGAAAGCTCGGCGTCAGCTTGAAGCCATGGGGGCAGGGAGGAGCCAAAACGGCGGCCACGAGGACCTCCGTGAGATGACAACGGACCTAGTACTGAGCGTGCCTGTCAGAAATATCAACTGTAACTCTAACTAACTGTCGACCGCCGGCCAGCCTTCCCTCTTCTTCCTGTCCGGATCCCCGGGGATTGATTCTCATTGGTCAGTGACTTATGTGGGTCATTCTCCCCTCCCCTGCGGTCCGGTGGCAAACTTGAGACGATTGGAAAGACGTCATACTTTATTACTTACACTAGTAGAAAAGCCCGTCCAAGGACGGGATCGGCTAGAGCAGGTGGATTCCTAATTTTATTTCTCACATTCCTTTTTGATACTTAATAATATGTAATCGGAAGCGTTCGAGGTAAAATAACGTTCATGGTCCGTCAGGGATCGACCCCCTTCCGAGCGTTGCAACATTTTACCTTTCGGGTCATTTTATTGATATATTTTTTTAATTAACATTTTTACTTTAAAAGAGGTGAACTTACAATGAATAAATTTCTTTGTAAACAACATTTTTGGTGAAGCAAGCTGAACTATTTTCAAGAAGCCTTCCTTGCTTGCTTCCGTGGATTATTTTTATTTTAACACACTTAGAGTTTTACTGTATGTCGTTTGTTCCAATTCGAAATACTTTGCTCTACATTTTGGGCAAACTTGATCAAGTTGGCCACAAAAGTGCAGGGGAATTTGATCTTCCTCGAAACATGTCCCTGTTGGCAAAGGTAGATTATCTCCCTGTCGAATTCTTTTCATCCTCAGCCTACTGTTTTCCCTTTGAAGGGCTCTTTGATTTTCGCTCATATTCATTCGGTATTGCCGTTGTTGTTCATTATGCCGTTCTCTTACGGGTGAATTTAAACGTCTTTGTCGCTGCTGTTCAATACGACGTTGCTTTGCTTCGATGGCCTCAACAATAGAAAGGGCTCTTTTAGGAGACATCTATATATATAAAAATGAATGTATGTGTGTGTGTCTGTCCTTTATGCCTGACAAAACCACTCATTGGAACGCCATGAAACTTTGGGAAGTTATTTAGTATAGTACTGGGAAGGTTTCTAGCAAATAAAATTTTTGAAATAACTTTTCGCTTTAAAATAATCAAGATAAATATTCTAATTTATCTGTTATAATTCAACAATCTGCTCTAAATATTATCATAATGATACGATGATTTTGTAATGTAGAAAATTAGGAAAAACAAAATTCAGGATGACACGGCAATTTATTTGAGACAAGAATAATGATACAATTCCAAGGCAAGATACTATTCCTTTAACTTCCAATTACCGAGGGAACCAATTAATATTGATTTTATTCAACTTATCGAGTATTTTTCAAGGGACCGGGAAAAAATGTTCACTTTATCGAGAGATTCGTTAGACAAACCTTTACTCGGGTAAAACCCGGGCGAAGCCGGGTACGTCCGCTAGTTGTTTATAAAAATGAAATAATCAAGCTAAATTAAAAAAATAAAATTATTTAAAAAATATTATTCCTCAAATATTCACCGAATAAATTGCCGAAAGCAAAAAATGACTAATAAGGTCAGAATAGAATAAAATAAAGGAAGAAAACAAAAACCAAACAGACCTACCGCCGGCCACGTCACTTAAGTGGGGGGGGGGGGGGGGGGGGGGGGGGCGGCCAAGCCAATCAGGTTTGAACACGTCACACAGAATGGACCAATCCTATTCGGCTTCAACGAACAGACGCTTTATTATATGTGATAAGGCAGATTGTGATATTTTAGAGCAATAGAGTGGTTAAACATAATCAATAGTGTTACAATTTATATGGATTTATACTAATTTAACTATGGCCTGTCTTATGGTACAAACATACAATAGATTTAAGTTATATTAATAAAGTTATAATTTTCTACATGAAATATGTGGTGAAATCAGATGGGACAGAATTAATGGTTATTAATATGGTACAAGCTTGAATAAGGACGATTAACTTATATAGCTTACTAGCCGAATGACCCGGGCAACGCCCGGGTTTTACCCGATTAAATGTTTTTATTCAAATACTATTCGTTACAATTATAAATTGGCGCCGTGGATGTCACTCTTGTGAAACGTCCCGCTCCAAACTTTGTGTCTGAGAAGCGATATTTTTATAGAAAGATGATCTAGCTTTTGTTTTCTGCTCGAATGAATGTTTTTCTGTTAGATTTTTGTTCCTGCGTACAAAATAATGAACTGGTTTCACCCGTGGTCTCTGCTTTTTGGAATTTTTCCCGATATAATTTTGTATCTGATAATCAAACATGATACAGCAATATCGTCATCATCATTTTATGACTGAAAATATATAGTTTTAATAATTGATTTATATATTTTTTAAAATAGCCTATCGTCTTCCCCGTATTCTTTTGCCTATGTATGGAAATTTTGGTTTGAATTAGTGAACTATTGCGAATTTGTATACCGGACATACAGACAGACAAACAGACAAACATACAAACATTCATTTTTATTAAAACAATAATAAACAATAAGAGGAGCTTCTTGTATAGATTTCTTTATTACCGCAAGCTTTCGAACAGAACGTTCTTCATCGGGCGTAGATAGTAAAACGTGCTAACATGCTATTAGAGGAGAAAAACTAATATATACACCAATAAATTTACATATTGAAGAGAAAATAGCGTAAAAAGAGAATAAAACATAAATATTTAAAATGAAATTTACATAATACAAGCGTGACGACTAAAAAATAAGCGATAAACTTGAAAGAGACTAAAAACTAAGGTAAAATTATTATTAAAACGGCGACATCCCTACACCAATAGAACAAAGAATAAAACAGTATATGGAAGTTAAAATCTACCAGACCAAGGAGGGTCCCACCCAGTGCTGCCACAATCTTTGAGATATAAAAGGGGGGGGAGGGGGGGGTGAAAGACAAGCTATTTATAAAGTATCTGGTAAATGTCTGGGAGGTCTATTTTGCGGTTACAACTATTGTTTTGTGTGGAAATAATAGATTCTAGGCAGAGTCGGTGATATTTGTTATGTATATGCCGGTATTTAACTTGAGGATGGTCGAGATCAAAACTATGGCCTGTTTGTGCTATATGCGTGAAAATTAAGGATTTGGGATCTTTATTGCGGATGTTACGTCTGTGCTCTGAAATACGGATGCCAGTGGTTCTTCCTGTTTCTCCAACATAAGAAGTTGGGCAATCCAGGCACTGTATGGAATAAACTGCGCCGGTAGAGTTTATGGGTAGGGTGGGTTTGTCAGATTTGGTGATGTGATGTCTAAGGATGGTGGCTAAGTTGGGGGGACTATTGTAGAGAACTTTTATGCCGTATGGGCGTAGGACTCTGGAAATGGATACTGCGGCGGGGGGAGAACGGGAGCCAACAAGTGGCCCTGTGAATTGTAGTGGTTCTTTGGACACGTGGATCAAAAGTATGTTTTACTATGAAATCTATGGGATAACCAGCGGTTGTTAATAAGGAATGGATTCTAGATCTTTCTATTGTTTTAAAAATGGGTAAGGAACAATGGGTAACAATTCTTTTAGTTAAGGTCCTGACTGTATTAATTTTAAAGGAGATGGGACTATTGGAGGAGAAATGCGTATATTGGGGAGGGATATGCTTCTTATGAAAAACAGAGGTGTGAAAAGACTGAGGGGTGCGAATAATAGGGATGTCTAGGAAAGGTAAAACAGAACCTATTTCTGTTTCGTATGTAAACTTAATATGGGGGTTGAAATCGTGCAAAGTACTGTATGTGAGTTGAAGGCTGTCTGTTTTAATAATGCAAAAGATATCATCTACATATCTCCTCCAATAGTAAATATCGGAAGGGAGGGCTTGATTGATCCACGCGTCCAAAGAACCCATGACTATTTCAGAGATGATTGATGATAGGGGACTACCCATAGGGGTTCCTCTGGTCTGTTTATAAAACTGCTTGTTGAAGGTGAAAGTGCAAACAGAGAGGCAGAGAGAAGCCAGTTGCAGGATATGGGAAGCCGTTTGTGTGTCAATGTTATTGGCAACAAGGAACGATTGCAATTTGTCAGCAATGAGAGAGTGTGGCAGTGAGAGGTATAAGGACGTGACATCAAAAGACACCATACTGTGCAGGGGTGGTGGTTGTAAATTAAGGAGGTCTTCTATGAAACTGGGGGGGTGCGTAATGCTATATGTGTTAGGATGGTCTTTCATGAGAGGGGACAAAAAACTTACCAAAAACTTGGGATGTCGCCGTTTTAATAATAATTTTACCTTAGTTTTTAGTCTCTTTCAAGTTTATCGCTTATTTTTTAGTCGTCACGCTTGTATTATGTAAATTTCATTTTAAATATTTATGTTTTATTCTCTTTTTACGCTATTTTCTCTTCAATATGTAAATTTATTGGTGTATATATTAGTTTTTCTCCTCTAATAGCATGTTAGCACGTTTTACTATCTACGCCCGATGAAGAACGTTCTGTTCGAAAGCTTGCGGTAATAAAGAAATCTATACAAGAAGCTCCTCTTATTGTTTATTATTGTTTTAATGATCGTTTTAAAGAGTTTAATTTCCACATTCATTTTTATATATATAGAGAAGAGATATATATATATACTAGCGGATGTTTACCCGGCTTCGCCCGGGTTTTATCTGAGTGAAAGTTTGCCAAATGAATATTATTGATAGTAATATTCCGGAACACACAAAATACTATGATAATAATATTCGTTAAATTTAAAATTAATATAATATATCAAATATATTTTTCGAGCGAACATATCCACTCTCACTACTGGATAGATTTTTAAAAAGATATATATAAATAAAAATATCTAGAGTTATTTTACATGATCTTAGCCAAAAGGCCGAGAAACGATATTTATATATAGAGATGACCTGGCTTCGTGTGTCTACTGCTCGAGTGAATTTTTCGCTGGTAGAAATTTGTTCTTGCCTACTAAAAATTATTATCTGGCTTCGCCCGTGGTCTTCTTTAGTGAATATGCCCGTAAAGAATTTTATTTATGTCAATCAAGCATGATACAGCAATATTGTCATCATCATTTCTGACTAAAAAATATTGTTGCTCAGTACTTGATTAATTATAATTTTTCTTGGTTAAAAAAAAAAGTGCGACAAAAAACTTCCAGATTTAACTCTTTGTCCGGTTCAAATTTCAGCGAGATTAGCTACATATTGAGGGCGTGCATAACCGACAAACATTCTATATACAGTTACGAGCGTCATTCCTCATCGGCCTCTGTCACGGTTTGCTTTTTTTTTTTTTGGAATGGCGCCCTCCTATTGGTCGGCTACGATCACGCCACCTTTGCCCCCCCCCCCCCATCTTGCCCCCCCCCCCCCCCCATTTCTGTAACTATTGTGTTGGAGCGGGTCGCTCCTTAAATAAATGCATATATTAGTTAATAACCAAATGGAATCCTCTCTTTCTTTTTCCCAGTAAGAGACACCTACGGAAGCCAACAGTACATAGACAGATAAAGCACATAGGCTATAGTTATTAACTAAAATATGCATTTATTTAAGGCGCCAAATTATAATTGTAACAAATAGTATTTGAATCAAAACATTCAATCGGGTAAAACACGGGCGTTGCTAGGGTCATTCGGCTAGTATATATATATATACTAGCGGATGTACCCGGCTTTGCCCGGGTTTTACCCGAGTAAAGGTTTGTCTAACGAACATTTGTTAAAACAATTCTCTATAAACTTATATAAAAAAAAGATATATTTTGATAATTTGAAACTCGTAAATTTGAATCTCTCGATAAAGTGATCATTTTTTCCCGGTCCCTGCGTGCCGTGTCATCCTGAATTTTGTCTTTCCTAATTTTATACATTACAAAATCATCGTTTTATTTAGGGAACATTTTTTCCCGGTCCCTTGAAAAATACTCGATAAGTTGAATAAAATCATGGTCGTTTATGGAAGATGGACGAAGTTCCCGGAGGTCATCTTGGGCAAGCCCCCGCGAGGCTTTTTTCTTGTCTACTTGGCACAGCTGTGTCACCAATTCTGCCCCCGCGCGCCAGGACCTCTTGACCCCTCTGATTGGTCGGTGGGTACTTGGACTGTCCATCCGGCCGGCGGCCGGACGATTACATTCTCTCGACAGGGGGTGGGGCAGACCTAAGCCTATCTCCGTCGCAAGGTGGCGCTGCTTGCGAGTTAAAGCTACAAATCTGCAAATAACTCTAAGGATATTCCAAGATATTCAAGAAATTATTTTTCGAAAACCTTTCCGGGATATACCTAATAATATCCCAAAATTTCACGGCGATTGGATGTATGGTTTTGAATCTATAGAGTACACACACACAGACAGACATTCATTTTATATATATATATAGATAAGATATATTCCCGGCCTCGCCCGGTTTTTACCCGAGTAAAAGTTTGCCGAACGAACATTTGTTAAAACGATTCTAGCAAACATATAGTAACGTATATAACGTATATAAAAATAGTTATATGCATTTAAATATATTTATGAAACACATAATTTTTTTGAAAACAATTATTAAATTTTAAATAAGATATTTTCTTTAAATTAATATATTAATATTCAAATGCCAAGTTTTTTTTTTACAACGTCATTGGAATATTATATTACTGAATCCTCAAATTAAATATTGAATTTATTATACTTGGAACACATATTAGCATTTTTACAATTTATAAATTTAATTTCATCAGATACCGCGAGAGGTGCTGCTTGTGAGTGAAAGTAGAAAATTAGCAAATAAAATTACAACGAATATTTATTTCAAATCAAATTCAAACCAGAAACCGTCCCAGTAATATAGTAAATAACTTCCTAATGTTTCACGGCGATTGGATAATCTTACCTTTTAAAACATCGTGTAAATAAACTAACATTCATCGTGTAAACAAACTACGTGTAAAATTATTAACCAATCAAATTCATTTATCGTCGCGACCAGTGCGGCGCCAAGCGGTAAAAGACTGGAACTAACGCTTTTTGGTTTTACATAAAAATAAAAAACACATTAAACTTTTTAGTTTTTGAATAGCCTATATATTAAACGAAATCTTCAGCTACCTACATGCGAAATTTTATAATGATTGATTCTGTAGATTTTGCGCAACGCGATAACAAACATCGATTTTGGATTTCATTTTTATAGATATAATAAGGAAGGAGAGAGAGAGAGAGAGAGATCTATAATTGCTCTAATCTAAAATTTTCACAAAAGAAAAAAAAATTCGTTGGTTAATAAATTTAAACCAATTAGACTCTTTGCTCATAAAATATTAGGATTCTTTCATTTTGGAAAAATATTTGAAACACAAGTTTGAAGGTTGATATATTATCATAAAAATACATATTAATTTCTGGAAAATTCTATTTAAAGAAAATGAGTTGCGACATGCCCAAAAGTTAGAAGTGTGACTTTAATGATGTCATTGTTATATAATTTGATCATTTGGATCATTTCACCCGAATATCATCATAGAAAACTCTCTTTTACTCCAGATTGTGGTTGATTATTGAAAGCAACAACAAATGATATGTTAGATCAGGATGAGGAACAATTTATATTGTAGACTAGAAACATAAGTAAAAATAAGACTATATTCAATTTTGTCTGAAAATGGTAAAAAAAAAAAAAAATGCATAATTTATTTATTTGAGTATGGTTGTGTTACCTGTTACCAAATTTCAGACTTATAGGTGCTCTGTAAAAGTATATTAAAAATTGATTACACCACATTTGTAAACAGACAAACATGGGAGCGCAAGATAAATAAAAACTTTTAACAGTAAAAATATTCACACACGGAGCTACCTAGAATTATAAAATTTTGTACACTTGCAATATGAGTAGGTTTGAACTCGCCTACAGAATATTAGACTTCTAGGTGGTCTGGAATTATATTGAAAATTGATCACAAGATTTAAAAGAATATATAGAAATTAGTTCATTCCCATCTTCCCCCGACCTGACCACCCAGAAGTCTGAAAATTTGTCCACTTGTGTTGTCATTAGGTTTGGACAAATGTACCCAATTTCAGACGTGTGCTTTGGAAGTATATAAATATTTGTTCGAAAGATTTGTAGACAAATAGATAAAAACTTTGAAACAAGTTAAATAAAAACTTTTAAAATGGTCATTCCAAGCAATATCTTTTGAAAGAACCATGTAATCGTGTAGTTAATTATTTATATATTAGATTTAAAATTCTCTGTTTACTATTATTATGGACTATTGTTGTCACACCCTATTATGGACTCCAAGATTATGAAGATACATTGGGACTGACCTGAAGTTGAGCGAGTCCTCCAAAGTCCGCATGATGTTGATGTCCACGCCACTGAAGCTGCAGATAGAGGATGGAGCAGGGCAGTGAATGTCCACCCACGGGGGGGACTGTGGACACAGCTGTGACACAGCCCGGACACTGGGACAATCTCACCTTCACCACTGACACGACTAGCGTAGCTCCCCCCAAGTCCGTCAAACCGCTACGATCCAGTAGACCTCGGAACTCGGGTAGAGTGACGAAACGTCGCTCGGAGATCGACCAACTGGCAGCATGCTCCAGAGTTCCACAGTGAAGAGAGGGGATCCTACAGTGACGGAGGTGCCATAAGTCCTGTATAGTTAGATCAGGTTAGAAGAGGGTTGTGAAGTTTCCAAATTTATTTACCCCATCTGTCTCCACCCAGATGACCTTGCTGAGAGGGGCTGTGAGATTGGTCGGCGGTGCGCCCATGACCACCCAGCGCAGCCGGGATATGGACTCGGGAGCCGTCTGAACCTGGAGAGACAACCTAATTCTAGGTATGAAGTTTTATTCTATATATATTATTTTCGGCTATACACGTCTTCGATACATGCCTAATCTGACTGAAATTTTAACAGGACATATAGAGTTATGTCTGAAAGAGGTATTTGTCACTTTTCAACCAAGAAAAATTAAAATTAAACAAATACTAAGCAAAAATACTTTTTTGCCAGAAAATTGTGATAACAATATTGCTGTATCATGTTTTATTGTCGAAACAAAATACTTTCGAGGAATCTCTATCTCTCTCTATATAAGCCAACGTATATATGTTTGTCGGCTATGCATGTCCTCAATATGTAACTAATCTGGCTGAAATTTCAACAGTCTATAGAGTTGAATCTGGAAAACTTATATTCAAATTTTCAGGTCTCTACCTCGAATATCCTTGGAGTTATTTATAAATTTGCCAATTTTACTCGCAACCACGCCCCACTGAGGAAACTGAGATAGGTTTCGGTTTTAGTAGGAAGCCTACTACACCTTCAAGACGAGAGGATTTAGTAATGCAATTTTCAAATATCGTTTTAAAATTTACATTTTTATTTTTATATTTTGAGGTAGCATCTTAAAGTTTATTTGAATCATTTTTTATGATACATAGTTTAAAACTTTGCTATTAATCATTTTAGATTTTATATTTATGTCATTTTCTAATTTTGTTGTCAAATTATGAATTTGATTACAATATTTTAAAAAAAGTTTGAAATTTATTTTTTGTTTGTATTATATATATACCAAAAAGTGTTTTATTTAAAGAATTATTCATAGGGAATACATATAAAGACAACACTTAGAGAGATCCCGGGCGAAGCCGGGTCATAATTTATAATTCTAACGAATAGTAGAAAATTATTCAAAAATATTTTTTTATACATTCGCACTCGGGGGAAAATGCTCTTGGGTAAAATACAGGCGTTGTCGAGTTATTCGACTAGTATATAATGAATCCTGTATTGAAAGTAATCTGTCTTGTTAGTTTTCCTGCTTTAGGTGTCCAAGAGATAAGTTTTACTCTATATGTTTCAAGAAATCTAGATGCAAAATTTGCAAGGGGCATATCAATATACATAAAATAAAAAGGTCTTTGATTTTACCCCTTTTTAATAAGAAACAAAAAAAAATAGTCTGAAGTTATATCCTTCGGTATTGATTAATATCAATTCCCATTTCTGATTCGCATGTAATATTCTACAGTATAATTTTCAAAAGATCATTTATTTGAGAAATATCAATTTTTCTGTCCTCTCTCTACACAATTTCAAAAATATATTCAGTGTGAAATCTATTTATATTTTTTCATAAGAATAATAAATAAAATTTAGTTCTTTTTCAAAGGGTTAAAAAAATTCTGATTTCTATTTCAAATAATAATTTTAACTACAGTAAAACCTCCATGGCAGGACATTCACGCTAGAAGACGCCTAATAAAGGAAATTTTCACAGGGAAAATTATTATTTTTATTATTCAACAACTCTCCAGTAATATTGGCCCTGCAATTAGGTGTCCTTTACAAGGAGGTTCAACTCTTTATGAAAATATATTGTGTTTACTGTGGAATAAAATTTGTATTTTGTGTTATGTTGTATTTTTTAGATAATAAAATCATAGATTAATTTATTAGTGATAAATATTTTTTAAAATAATGAGATACACTGAATATTTCAATTATATTAATTTTATCTTATGTTGCTATTAAACCTGCTAGTCAGCGTTCCTAAAGCTGATACTTCTTTGCTATTTAATCCTCGGGGAAATTGGAAACTTCTGTGTGCTTAAAGTAAACGAAATAAATAATACCTACCATTAAGTATTTAAAATATATTTTCTAGTTCGATAAAATGAAATGGCAAAATAAAAATCTGCTGCAATCTGCAATTGAAAATAATGATCTTAAAAGAGTTAAAGAACTTATAGACTCAGGGATTGATATAAATTCTAAAATTAAAAGAGGAATGGCTCCATTACATATGGCGGCTGAACCAGGTAGGACTGAAATATTATCGTATTTGATAAGAAAGGGCGCTTATATTAATATTCAGAATTCATTTAAGAAAACACCATTACATATTGCGGTAAGCAGATCAAATACTAATTCTTATTTGCATCTAATCCAGGCAGGGGCATCACTTAATATCAAGGATGACCATGGTAACACCCCATTATATCTTGCTGTCAATAGTGGAAATTTAGAAATTTCAAGAGAATTGATCAAAAATGGAGCTGATATTCATGCTACCAATATGGAAAAATATCAATTTTATTAACTGCTGTTAGATCTTTAATGCGTCTAGATTTTATTAAATATTTATTGATATTGGGTGTTGATGTTAATTTGAAAGATATTGATGGAAATTCTGCTTTGTACTCTGCGTCTATTGAAAATTGGTATCCAAAAAGGAAAGAATTGATGAAACTTTTAATAGAATTCGGTGCTGATGTCAATTCAAGTAGTTTGGATGGATCAACTCCATTGATGAACATTGCTATCAATGGGGAAATATATGAAGCTGACATGTTGATTAGAGCAGGTGCAAGTATTCATGCTAAAGATTACCGTGAAAAGAGTGTGTTGCATTATGCAGTTGAAGGTAGCAATATACATTTTACAAAGTTGCTAATAAATTTAGGCGCAAATATAAACGGTAAAAATTCATCTGGTTTGACGGTGTTGCATTCCGCTGCTATGGTATCAAATAGAAAAATGGTAAAGATACTCATTGACGCGAAAGCTGACTTATACTTGAAAGACAATAGAGGATTTATTCCTTTGGAAATTCCTCTCCGAGATCATTTCTTTGATGTTAATCCTTTTATTGTTAATACCTTGAAATTGCTTTTACAAGCAACAATAAATTTGAATCTGAAAAATTGTTTAGGTTTAGGTCATTTACATTTTTAAAAAATTATGTTGAAATATTTTGTCCTTTATCATCCTGAATCATCAATACCAAAAGTCATATCTTCACATCAGATGCTCTCAAGTTGGTGGGACAGTTGTCAAAGAGAGGTGATAACAATGCTGGGCCACAAAATAGGACAGATCACCTTACACAGCTACTTGGTGGAACCTGACTTAAACAGGAGAGCTGGGTTCTTAAACGATGAAAATAATGGGATAAAAGAACATCTAGAACTGTATATGACTTTGTATAAAGACAACCTTCTAATTTACAGTAGTATGATAGAAGAATACTACAAGGAGGATATTGAAAGAAGTAAATTACTTTTTAAATGGGTGTGTACTGCAAAGAAAAATCAATATAAAGATGTGAACCTACTGAATTGTGCCAATATAGCTGAATACCTTACAAATGAATCATTAAGTGAATCTAATCATTAGGGAATCAATATTTAAACATTTATTTCTGAAATTGGTTTTGTTCATATTATAAATATCCTTTTAAATATATTAATACTTTCATTCTATTCTATTTGTGTTTGTGTTAAGTTACAAATTTGGAAAGAATGTCGTCTATAGAAGAATCTATAACTATGGGCGATAACTTTTCAAGAACCATCTCAATGCAATAGTGAATAATAATAAAATTCCAAATGACCCAGAATCCAGCCATTTGAAAATAATTTAGTAGAAGACAGAAAAATGGTGAATCAAGCCAAATAAATTGGCATTATCTCATAACAACTTGAAATCTTCTTTTCCCTTGTTCCACCGGCTTTGAAAGGTTGTGAAGACATTTTAATTTAATTGCCACAAAAGCATCAATCAGCATTTTAACCAAATTATATTTCGAATATGAGAATAAATTCCAGAAGAAAACAAGAGAGCAGTTTATGTAAATATTATACTAGAGAAAATCTTTTTAAAATAAATTTTGATCCAACATAATTCCATTTAAAAATGTTTTATTTTATTTATTTCTCCTGACGAAGACAAAAGTTTTTGTCGAAACGTTGAGAAAATGAAAAACTCCAACTGGCCAAAGTGTCTATTTTTCATATAAAATAAAATAGTGTATATGTAAAGTGTATCTACTAAATATTCAGTTTTATATACTGTATAGGTGCTTGAAGCACATTCTATATGTACTTTTTAAGCATTCTATATATAGTATTTCATAATGGTAATGCACTTTGTTCGCAATATATACCTGCACTTTAAATTAATTGTATTTGTTCCCTATGTTTAGAATTAATTATCAAATATTGGTCAGTTTAGTATTGAAATTAATTTATCCCTTTCTCTTTATCTATAGATTTGTAAGAGCCCTTTATTAATTTTTCACCCAAATGAATGTTCGCTTAACAAATAATGTTTACCATTGTAAAAATGTTATTTTAAAATTAGCATAGTTATTATAGATATTATATATATAGTACCATTAAAACTTTACTGTAAAAAGTATGTAAATAAGATTTTTACTTAGGTAAAAATCGTTGCATTTAAATAACATGAAAGTTAAACTTTATCCACTTCTTACTACCTGTCAAATTATTAATATAATTTATTTAAAAACAAACATATCTTCATTTTTTATAGGAATACCTATTATTTAGATATGGAACACAAATATAACGCACATACATAGGCAGAATAAGGAGAGAGATATACTCCTAATTTCTATTATGAATGCTTTTATTTAAAAATCTTTCATAGGTGCCCATATATTTTGTCTATCACATTTTAAGGTGTTTCTAGACCACTCAGAAACCCCAAAAATTCCAAAATATACTGAATTGCAAAGATAAAATTCAGACTTTAACATAATGGGTGAAGTACATATATTGTGTAAAATAAAGGTTGTAAATTTTAATTATAATATATATATATAAAATTGAATGTCTGTCTGTCTGTCTGTTTGTTTGTTTGTTTGTACTCTATAGATTCAAAAACCATACATCCAATCGCCGTGAAATTTTGGGATATTATTAGGTATATCACCGGGAAGGTTTTTGAAAAATAATTTCATGAATATATTGAATATCCTTAGAGTTATTTGCAGATTTGTAGATTTAACTCGCAAGCAGCGCCCCATTGTGACGATGATAACAAGTTTTCTTATCATTAAGTTTGTTATCTTAAATATTATTTATCAAAAATAAGATTATCTCAGGATGACACGGCAATTTATTTGCGACAAGAATAATGATACAATTCCAAGACGAAGATACTATTCCTTTAACTTCCAATTACCGAGGGAACCAATTAATATTGATTTTATTCAACTTATCGAGTATTTCTCAAGGGACCGGGAAAAAATGCTCACTAGATAAAACTATGATTTTCTAATGTAGAAAATTAGGAAAGACAAAATTCAGGATGACAAGGCACACAGGGACCAAGAAAAAATGTTCACTTTATCGAGAGATTCAAATTTACGAGTTTCAAATTATCAAAATATATATTTTTTTATTTTTTAATAAGTTTTTAGAGAATTGTTTTAACAAATGTTCGCTAGACAAACCTTTACTCGGGTAAGACCCCGGGCGAAGCCGAGTACGTTTTATAAGTTTAAAGAGAATTGTTTTAACAAATGTTCGTTAGACAAACATTCACTCGGGTAAAACCCGGGCGAAGCCAGGCACATCCGCTAGTATATATATAAATATTTAATGCATTGGTGAGTTTAATATTTGTTTTTGATTGGTGAATATTGTACTAAATTTGAAAAATCGCGTGAGAACGCCCTTGCAACCTCAAAATAATTTTTAACGCCTTGCCAAATGCCTTATTTTTATTTATTTCTCCTGACGAAGACAAAATATTTTTGATGAAACGTTTAGGAAATAAAACTTTATCTGGCCGAAGTTTCATTTTTTAATAAATATAATGCATAGTCATCGTGAGTAAAAAGTAGATATGAATATTTTGAGGGAAAGTTTAAAAAAGGTAAATAAATTTAAATTAAAAACATTTTTGAATTAATGCATCTTAGTAAAAATGCAGTAAAAAGAAGAACTTAATTCTAATGCTTCACTACCAAAGTTTTAACTCGTGCAGTCAAATATTGTGGAAACATGGAACAAATAAATATATATGCAGTAGAATTTCTCTGATAAAAGCCTAGTTGGAACAGCAAAAGTGTCGTTTTAGGATAGGTGTACCACAGAACAGATAAATGGTAGAAATGGTCCTTTTGGCGATGAAAACTGTCTCTGTAGAGAAGTGTGCACTGGTGAGTGAGTGGTTTCATGGAGGTTATACTGCACATTCATATATTGACCTATAAAGAGATACAAGGGTCACTCCAAAGGTTTTTGCAATCAAAATCAAATACCTAAAATATTAAAAAATAAATTATACCATTAATCATTATACCAATTTCTCAGGAAGACTCTGAGAGCAAAATATTTGCACCACGATGGCGAGGACCAACAGCCCGAAACGCGTTCATAGTTGACTTTTCTTGATATATCAAGAAAATAGGTTGGCCAAATATCAGGGAACAGGTTAAATCAGCGTTTAGTTGATTTCTGTTCCACTAGATGGCGCTCTGCCATCTAATAGTTCATGTGAACGTGGTCAGAATATCCCTTTTTTCATGTTAATAAATTTATAAAAGGTAGAATCAAAAAAGTACTGAACCTTTTTAAAATTAATTATTCATTCATATTATAGTAATTCAAACATCAAATTTATCAAAATAGGAGCCTTGATTACATACACATTTTTTCCGGCGTGAAAAAAGCTGTAGAAATGCTAGTTCAAAGTCAAATTTCTAAGCTTATATAGCTCACAGTCGCATTTTCAATTACTTCTGATGACGATGAAAAGCACCTCCCCATTAAGGTTGTGGCGACCACACTTTGCTTTAGCGAGCGCGAACAAGGCTTGCTTCGAACGGCCGTTACTTCTTTTCTCTTTATATATTTCTGGCCTTAAATAAATTAATTTAAATTATAATTTTATCAGAGGCCTTTCCACAAGCCACACCAACACGCACGCTACCATCCCACAAGGTCATTTTAAGTTTTGGAAAGAAGTAATCACATGGGGCGATATAAAGAAAGTAAGGAGGATGCGGAAAGACAGATACAGAGTGTTTGGCTAAATAGTCTTGAACAACAATGGCTCTATGAACAGGGGCATTGTCATGTAGCAATTTCCATTGTTTTGATTCAAGGAGTTGGTTTCTTTTTTCTTCTTATTGCATCACGAAGGCCACAAGTGTTTCTTTGTATGCCTGTTTATTAATAGTAACCCCCTCTTTAATAACTTCATAATAGACAAGTCCTTGATAATTGAAAAACACTACAAGCATTACTTTTCCTTTGGACTTGTCAAGACAAACTTCCTTCTTCCTAGGAGAACTTGGTGTGTGCCATTCGAGTGATTGTTTTTTGGTTTGTGGATCAAAAAGAAAGCACCATGTTTCATCGCCAGTTAGTATTATTTTTAAAAAATTAGAATCATTATTTGCAGTTTCAATTAATTCTTTGAAAATTGATAATATTGTTTCGCTTTGTTGATCTGTTAAATTTCGTGGGACAAAATAACAACAAAGTTTTTTTCATTTTTAAATGCTCACCAATAATATTTTGGCAACTACCATACGAAATTTCAAGTTTTTCTGATATTTTATCAATTTTAATTTTTCTATCATTAACAATTAAATCATGTACATGTCCAATATTGCGATCCGTTGTTGACGTCAATGGCCCGACTTGACCTTGTATCATCTGCGATGCTCTTAAGGCCATCTTATAAACGTTTATACCAGAAATAAACTTGCGTTCATGAAAATATTTCGTCTTCATAAGCTTCATTCATTAATGCTAATGTCTATGTGAAAGAACTTTTATTTTTCTCAAAATTTAATATTTGCCCTTTGCTCAACTGATTACATTGCAGAAACCGACGAAGCTTAATACTTACAAAAAATATGCCTAAAACGAAATTACGCATGTGCATTTACTGGCGTTGTTTAATTAAATTAAAGTTTGAGCATTGTTCTTTACAGTAAAATTGGTTTTTCAATTTTCATAACTTGTTTTATATTATATTTTTTAAAAGTTCGGGAACTTTTTGATCCTACCATGTATATTTGTGTCAATGTGTATATATATATATTTATATTTTTTTAGGCTATGATCGTCCTCAATACGTAGATAATCTGGCTGAAATTTCAAAGGTATATACATTTAAAACTGGAAAAACATATAGTCCAATTTTCAGGTCTGGAATATCCTTGGAGTTATTTATAAATTTGCGAATTTCTCTCGCAACTACGCCCCACTGCAGCAACTGAGATAGGTTTCGGTTTTGTAGAAGCCTACTGCACCTCAAGACAAGAGGACTTAGTAATTCAAATTTCAAATATCTTTGTAAAACTTCTTTTTTATTTTTAAATTTTGAGTAAACACCTTAAAGTTTATTTGATTCATTTTATGATGCATAGTTTGAAAGTTTGCTATTAATAATTTTAGATTTTATATTCATGCTATTTTTTAATTTTGTTGTCAAATCATTAATTGTATTACTATATTTTAGAAAAGCTTGACATTTATTTTTTGTTTGTATAATATACCAAAAAGTGTTTTATTTCAAGAATTATTCATAGGGCAAACATACACAGACAACACTTAGAGAGATCCCGGGCGAAGCCGGGTTATAATTAATAATTGTAAAGAATAGTATTTGAATAAAAATATTTTTTTATATATTCGCACTGCGGGAAAATGATCTTGGGTAAAATACACGCGTTCCCGGGTCATTCGAATAGTATATAATAAAACCTGTCTTGGTAGCCATCTGTCTTGTTAGTTTTCATGTCTTATGTGTCCAAGAGATAAGTTTTACTCTATATGTTTAAAGAAACCTAGATGCAAAATTTGCAAGGGGTATATCAATATACATAAAAAAAGGTCTTTGATTTTAATCTCTTTCAATGGGAAACATAAAAAAATATAATCCTTATATCCTTCGGTATTGATTAATATCAATTCCCATTTCTGAATCGCATGTAATATTCTACAGTATAATTTTTGAAAGATCAGTTATCTGAGAAATATCAATTTTTCTGTCCTCTCTTTACACAATTTTAAAAAAATACTAGCGGATGTGTACCCGGCTTCGTCCGGGTTTTATCTGAGTGAAAGTTTGCCTAACGAATATTATTGAAAATAATTTTCCGGAACATAGACTATTATGATAATAATGATAATAATATTCATTACATTATATTTTTTATTATATATTTATATAATACGAATGGCCCGGGCAACGCCCAGGTTTAACCCGAGTGCGTATATATTTTAAAAACGTTTTAATTCAAATACTATTTGTTACAAATATAAATTGGCGCCATGGATTTCACTCTTGTGAAACGTCCCGTTCCAAACTGTGTGTTTTAAAAATGTTTTAATTAAAATACTATTCGTTACAATTATAAATTTGAACGATAGGCTCATTATTTCTTTATACCGTTATTATACCATTATATTATATATATTATACTAGCGGACCCGCCCGGCTTCGCCCGGGTTTTACCCGAGTAAAGATTTGTCTAACGAATCTCTCGATAAAGTGAACATTTTTTCCCGGTCTCTTGAAAATACTCGATAAGTTGAATAAAATCAATATTAATTGGTTCCTTCGGTAATTGGAAGTTAAAGGAATAGTATCTTGCCTTGGAATTGTATCATTATTCTTGTCTCAAATAAATTGCCGTGTCATCCTGAATTTTGTCTTTCCTAATTTTCTACATTACAAAATCATCGTATCATCATGATAATATTTAGAGCAGATTGTTGAATTATAACAGATAAATTAGAATATTTATCTTGATTATTTTAAAGCGAAAAGTTATTTCAAAAATTTTATTTGCTAGAAACCTTCCAAGTACTATACTAAATAACTTCCCAAAGTTTCATGGCGTTCCAATGAGTGGTTTGGTCAGGCATAAAGGACAAACAGACCACACACACACAGACACACATTCATTTATATATATATATAGATTCACTCTTCATTGTTGGCTTTTTATTTTACATTCACTCTGTTGGCTTTTTATATTACATTTACTCTTCATTGTTGGCTTTTATCTTACATTCACTCTTCATTGTTGGCTTTTTATATTATATTTACTCTTCATTGTTGGCTTTTTATCTTACATTCATTTTTCATTGTTGGCTTTTTATATTATATTTACTCTTCATTGTTGGCTTTTTATCTTACATTCATTCTTCATTGTTGGCTTTTTATATTACATTTACTATTCATTGTTGGCTTTTTATCTAACATTCACTCTTCATTGTTGGCTTTTTATCTTACATTCATTTTTCATTGTTGGCTTTTTATATTACATTCACTCTTCATTGTTGGCTTTTTATATCATATAGAAAATCATAGTTTTATCTAGTGAACATTTTTTCCCGTGTCACATTGCCGTGTCATCCTGAGATAATCTTACATTTGATAATAATGTTTAAGATAACAAACTTAGTGATAAGAAAACTTGTTATCATCGTCACAATGGGGACGCTGCTTGCGAGTTAAATCTAAAAATCTGCAAGTAACTCTAAGGATATTCAAGATATTCATGAAATTATTTTTCAAAAACCTTCCCGGTGATATACCTAATAATATCCCAAAATTTCACGGCGATTGGATGTATGGTTTTTGAATCTATAGAGTACAAACAAACAAACAAACAGACAGACATTCAATTTTATATATATAGGCTAGCGGATGTGCCCGGCTTCGCCCGGGTTTTTACCCGAGTGAATGTTTGTCTAACGAACATTTGTTAAAGCAATTCTCTATAAACTTATAAAATGTACTCGGCTTCGCCCGGGGTTTTACCCGAGTAAAGGTTTGTCTAGCGAACATTTGTTAAAACAATTCTCTAAAAACCTATTTAAAAAAAAAAAAGATATATTTTGATAATTTGAAACTCGTAAATTTGAATCTCTCGATAAAGTGAACATTTTTTCCCGGTCCCTGTGTGCCGTGTCATCCTGAATTTTGTCTTTCCTAATTTTCTACATTAGAAAATCATAGTTTTATCTAGTGAACATTTTTTCCCGTGTCACATTGCCGTGTCATCCTGAGATAATCTTACTTTTGATAAATAATATTTAAGATATCAAACTTAGTGATAAGAAAACTTGTTATCATCGTCACAATGGGGGCGCTGCTTGCGAGTTAAATCTACAAATCTGCAAATAACTCTAAGGATATTCAAGATATTCATGAAATTATTTTTCAAAAACCTTCCAGGTGATATACCTAATAATATCCCAAAATTTCACGGCGATTGGATGTATGGTTTTTGAATCTATAGGGTACAAACAAACAGACAAACAGACAGACAGACATTCAATTTTATATATATAGATTTGTTTTCTTGGCCGACTGTTTTACATATGGTGTTATCTTAAAATTGCTTGTTTTGAATATTTTTTAGATTAAGATTATTAGCTAGTATGTAAAAAAATTAACTCTGTTGAAATTTAATTTTGTATTTATATATAAATAAAATTAACTCTGTTAATTTTTTTGTATTTAATCGATAACAGCGAAGTTACGCATGTTAATGTTAGGGAAAAATATTTTGATGTTAAGCAAAACCTGCTCCATCTCGTTTTACATAAATGTTGAAAATTTGGTCGAAATTGATGCATTGTAACGAAAGTTTTTAGTGAACAACACTTATGAAATTTGCATTTTATTAATATATAAGATAGATTCAGTGTGAAATCTAATTATATTTTTTTCCAAAAAAAAAAGAATAATAAATAAAATTTAGCTTTTTTTCAATGGGTTAAAAAAATTCTGATTTCTATTTCAAATAATAATTTGTAACTACAGTAAAACCTCCATGGCAGGACACTCAGGCTAGAGGACACCTAATAAAGGTAATTTTTTCATAGGGAAAATTATTATTTTTATTATTCAACAACTCTCTGGTAAGATTGGCCCTGCAATTAGTGTCCTTTACAAGGAGGTTCAACTGTATATGAAAAAAATATTGTGTTTACTGTGGGTTAATTTTGTATTTTGTTATGTTGTATTTTTTAGATAATAAAATCATAGATAAATTTATTAGTGATAAATATTTTCAAAATAATTGGATACACTGGATATTTCAATTATATTAAATTTCTATTATGTTGCTATTAAACCTGCTAGTCAGCGTTCTGAAACCTGATATCTCTTTGCTATTCATTCCTCGGGAAAATAGGAAACTTCTGTGTGCTCAAAGTTAAAGAATTAAATAATACCTACCATTAAGTATTTAAAATATATTTTATAGTTCGATAAAATGAAAGGGCAAGATATAATTTTGCTGCAATCTGAAATTGAAAATAATGATCTTAAAAGAGTTAAAGAACTTATAGATTCAGGCATTGATATAAATTCTAAAAATAAAAGAGGAATGGCTCCATTACATATTGCGGTTGAACTAGGTAGGATTGAAATATTATCGTGTTTGATAAAAAAGGGTGCTAATATTAATATTCAGAATTTATTTAAGAAAACACCATTACATATTGCGGTATGCAGACCATATTCTTATACTTATTTGCATCTAATCCAGGAAGGGGCATCACTTAATATCAAGGATGACCATGGTAACACCCCATTATATTTTGCTGTCAAAAATAGAAATTTAGAAATTTCAAGAGAATTGATCAAAAATGGAGCTGATATTCATGCTACCAATATGGAAAAAATATCAATTTTAATAACTGCTGTTAGATATTTTATCTGTCTAGATTTTATTAAATATTTATTGATATTGGGTGTTGATGTTAATTTGAAAGATATTTATGGATATTCTGCTTTGTACTATGCATCTATGGGATATTTGTATCCAAAAAGGAAGGACTTGATGAAACTTTTAATAGAATTCGGTGCTGATGTCAATTCATGTAGTTTGGATGGATCAACTCCATTGATGAACATTGCTATCAATGGTGAAATATATGAAGCTGACATGTTGATTAGAGCAGGTGCAAGTATTCATGCTAAAAATAACCGTGAAAAGAGTGTGTTACATTATGCAGTTGGAGGTAACAATATACATTTTACAAAGTTGCTAATAAATTTAGGCGCAAATATAAACGGTACAAATTCATCCGGTTTGACGGTGTTGCATTCCGCTGCTATGGTATCAAATACCAAAATGGTAAAGATACTCATTGACGCGAAAGCTGACTTATACTTGAAAGACAATAGAGGATTTATTCCTTTGGAACATGCTCTCCGAGATCATTTCTGTGATGTTACTCCTTTTATTATTAATACCTTAAAATTGCTTTTACAAGCAACAAGAAATATGGATCTAAAAAATTGTTTAGGTTTAGGTCATTTAAATTCAAAAAAACTGATGTTGAAATATTTTGTCCTTTATCATCCTAAATCATCAATACCAAGTGTCATATCTTCACATCAGATGCTCTCAAGTTGGTGGGACAATTGTCAACGAGAGGTGGTGACAATGCTGGGCCACAAAGTCGGACAGATCTCATTACACAGCTACTTAGTGGAACCTGACACAAACAGGAGAGCTGGGTTCTTGAACGATGAAAATAATGGGATAAAAGAACATCTAGAAATGTATATAACTTTGTATAAAGACAAACTTCCCATTTACAGTAGTATGATAGAAGAATACTACAAGGAGGATATTGAAAGAAGTAAATTACTTTTTAAATGGGTGTGTAGTGCAAAGAAAAATCAATATAAAGATGTGACCCTACTGAATTGTGCTAATATCGCTGAATACCTTACAAATGAATCATTAAGTGAATCTAATCATTAGGGAATCAATATTTAAACATTTATTTCTGAAATTGGTTTTGTTCATATTATAAATATCCTTTTAAATATATTCAAACTTTTATTCTATTTGTGTTTGTGTTAAGTTACAAATTTGGAAAGAATGTCGTCTATAGAAGAATCAATAACTATGGGCGATAACCTTTCAAGAACCATCTCAATGCAATAGTGAATAATAATAAAATTCCAACTGTCCCGGAATCCAGCCATTTGAATATAATTTAGTTGAAGACAGAAAAATGGTGTATCGAGCCAAATCAATTGGCATTATCTCATAACAAAAAACTTGAAATATTCCTTTCCCTTGTTTCACCGGCTTTGAAAGGTTGTGAAGACATTTTAATTAAATTGCCATAGAGGAATTGATCGGCATTTTAACCAAATTATATTTCGAATATGAGAATAAGTTCTAGAAGAAAACAAGAGAGCAGTTTATGTAAATATTATACTTGAGAAATTAAAAAAAAAATAAATTTAGATCCAACATAATTCCATTTAAAAATGTTTTATTTTATTTACCTCTCCTGACGAAGACAAAAGATTTTTGTCCAAACGTTGAGAAAATAAAAAACTCCAACTGGCCGAATTGTGTCTTTTTCATATAAAATAATATAGTGTATATGTAAAGTTTCAGATTTAATGTTTCAGATTTATGCACTGTATAGGTGCTTGAAGCACATTCTACATGTACTTTTTAAGCATTCTATATCTAGCTTTTACATACTGTCAATGCACTTTATTCCCAATATATACCTGCACTTTAAATTAATTGTATTTGTTCCCTATGTTTAGAATTTGATTATCAAATATTGGTCAGTATGGTATTGAAATTAATTTATCCCTTACCCTTTGTCTATAGATTTGTAAGAGCCCTTTATTAATTTTTCACCCAAATGAATGTTCCCTTAATAAATAGTGTTTACCATTGTAAAAATGTTATTTTAAATTAGTATAGTGATAATAGATATTATTTACATATTACCATTAAAATTTTACTGTAAAAAGTATGTAAATAAGATTGTTAATTAGGTAAAAATCTTTGCATTTGAGTAACATGAAAGTTAAACTTTATCCACTTCTTACTGCCTGTCAAATTATTAAAATAATTTATTTAAAAACAAACATATCTTCATTTTTATAGAAATACCTATTATTTAGATATGGAACCTAAATATAACGCACATACTTAGGCAGAATAAGGAGAGATATATTCTCCTTATTTCTACTATGAATGCTTTTATTTAAAAATCTTTCATAGGTGCCCATATAGTTTGTTTATCACAATCTAAAGTGTTTCTAGACCACTCAGAAACCCCAAAAATTCCAAAATATACTGAATTGCAATGACGAAGAAAGGAAAGATTCTGACTTTAACATAATGGGTGAAGTATATTGAGTAAAATATAGGTTGTTAGATTTTAATTTTTGAAAATATATAAAATATATAATGCAATGGTGAGTTTAATATTTCTTTTTAATTCGCGATTTTAGATATTGTACTAAATTTGAAAAATCGTGTGAGAACGCCTTTGCAACATCAAAATAATTTTTAACGCCTTGCCAAATGCCTTATTTTTATTTATTTCTCCTGACGAAGACAAAATATTTTTGATGAAACGTTCAGAAAATAAAACTTTATCTGACCGAAGTTTCTTTTTTTAATAAATATAATGCATCGTCATCGTGAGTAAAAAGTAGATATTCGAGAGAAATTCTAAAAAAGGTAAATAAATTTATATTAAAAACATTTTTAATTTAATGCATCTTAGTAAAAATGCAGTAAAAAGAATACCTTAATTCTAATGCTGCACTACCAAAGTTTTACCTCGAGTAGTCAAATATTGTGGAAACAAGGAACAAATAAATATATATGCAGTAGAATTTCTCTGATAAAAGCCTAGTTGGAACAGTAAAAGTGTCGTTTTAGGATAGGTGTACCACAGAACAGATAAATGGTAGAAATGGTCCTTTTGGCGATGAAAACTGTCTCTGTAGAGAAGTGTGCACTGGTGAGTGAGTGGTTTCATGGAGGTTATACTGCACATTCATATATTGACCTATAAAGAGATACAAGGGTCATTCCAAAGGTTTTTGCAATCAAAATTAAATAACTAAAATATTAAAAAATAAATTATACCATTAATCATTATACCAATTTCTCAGGAAGACTCTGAGAGTAAAATATTTGCACCACGATGGCGAGGGCCAACAGCCCGAAACGCGTTTGTAGCTGATTTTTCTTGATTTATCAAGAAAATAGGTTGGCCAAATATCAGAGAACAGGTTAAATCAGCGTTTAGTTGATTTCTGTTCCACTAGATGGCGCTCTGCCATCTAATAGTTCATGTGAACGTGGTCAGGATATCCCTTTTTTTCATGTTAATAAATTTATAAAAGGTAGAATCAAAAAAGTACTGAACCTTTTTAAAATTAATTATTTATTCATATTATAGTAATTCAAACATCAAATTTATCAAAATAGGAGCCTTGATTACATACACATTTTTTCCGGCGTGAAAAAAGCTGTAGAAATGCTAGTTCAAAGTCAAATTTCTAAGCTTATATAGCTCACAGTCGCATTTTCAATTACTTCTGATGACGATGAAAAGCCCCTCCCCATTAAGGTTGTGGCGACCACATTTTGCTTTAGCGAGCGCGAACAAGGCTTGCTTCGAACGGCCGTTACTTCTTTTCTCTTTATATGTTTCTGGCCTTAAATAAATTAATATAAATTATAATTTTATCAGCGGCCTTTCCACAAGCCACACCAACACGCACGCTACCATCCCACAAGGTCATTTTAAGTTTTGGAAAGAAGTAATCACATGGGGCGATATAAAGAAAGTAAGGAGGATGCGGAAAGACAAATACAGAGTGTTTGGCTAAATAGTCTTGAACAACAATGACTCTATGAAAAGGAGAATTGTCATGTATCAATTTCCACTGTTTTGATTTAAAGAGTTGGTTTATTTTTCTTCTTATTGCATCAAGAAGGCCACAAGTGTTTCTTTGTATGCCTGTTTATTAATAGTAACCCCCTCTTTAATAATTTATAATAGACAAGTCCTTGATAATCTAAAAACACCACAAGCATTACTTTTCTTTTGGACTTGTCAAGACGAACTTTCTTCTTCCTAGAAAAACTTGGTGTGTGCCATTCGAGTGATTGTTTTTTGGTTTGTGGATCGAAAAGTAAGCACCATGTTTCATCACCAGTTATTATTGTTTTTAAAAATCAGAATCACTATTTGCAGTTCCAATTGATTATTTTAATATTGATAATCTGGTTTCTCTTTGTTGATCTGTTAAATTTCATGGGACAAAATAAACATAAAGTTTTTTAATTATTAAAAGCTTTTATTTAACTTGCCTCTCTGTCTGTCTGGATGTCTGTCGCCAAATCTTGTAATCAATTTTTAATATACTTATAGGGCACCTAGAAATATGAAATTTGGTACACATGTTCAAACCTGATGACAATGCTAGCCGACCAATTTTCAGACTTCTGGGTTGTCAGGTTGGCCAAGAACGGACAAATTTCCAAATTTCCTTTCAAATTTTGTATATTTAATTTTAATATGCTTCCAGACCATATAGAATAATGAAACTCACAATACTCGCTCAGTCCAATTAATAATTGACAGATAGACAGACATACATTCATTTTTATATATAGAGATTAGCAGTAATTAAACCTAACAGTAAGAAAATGTTGATTTTAATATATGTAAATAGAGTCTCTTAAAGAAAGACCACCTAAAAACATGACTCAACTTGTTTCTCCTGTAGGTGGTCTCTCATTGGAGATTCTAATTGATATTAAAGAATCTCTCTAATAGACCTTTAATAAGAGACTGCCTCTTGGAGAGACAGGTTAAGCTACGATTTTAGGCATCCTCTCATTGGAAGCTCGACTGTATCTACTTTTTCACACTGTTTGGTTTAATAAATGCCATTTTATAACCATTTTGAATCTGTATCAATCCAGTCTATTTTTTGATATTTTATAGGCAAAATCATTTCATTTCAATTGATAGGAAATTCTTAACATTTTTTTTTTGTCTTCATTCAGCTTACTTTCTATTATATTTAAAGCCATTGTTCCATTATACATATTTAATACCGTATACACTGTTTTACTTTCAAAAATGTCATTAATAATTTGAATACAGACACATTGAAAACCATCTTAATAATGATGATAATTTTTAATAAAAATTTAATGGAATTTGGGAAATAAAACGAAACAAAAAAGGAAATCTGTCAAAAAATAGCTTTTTAACTTTCCTCAAAGTTCTAAATGGTCAAATAGCAAGTGGCTATATAAATAGGAGTTATACACAAAGATAAAATATAGATTTTAAAATATTTTTTTAACTTAATTTTAATGCATTGTAAATTCTTCATCTTCAGGGTCATTGGTAGTTATGTGGAAAATTTGGTGACATTTGGTTAAGTAGTTTCTGAGTTTATCGATAAACAGACAGACAAATTTTGATTTTTATATATATACTAGACGTATGACCCGGCTTCGCCCGAGAATTCCCCCGATTGCAATTTCCTTCATACTGAAAGTACATCAATAATAAATATTAGAAGTGCCATAGAATAGCAATACAGAAGTAACACATAAACTACAGGAAAAAAGTGTGTGCGATGGCAAAAATTGTATTATATTAATGTTTAGGTATTTGATTTAATTATTTTTTGCAATACATTTCGTTGTTTCAAAATCAATATAGTTTAAATAAGCAGCTTTTCCACCCAACCCCCGAAGTACCCGCCCCAGTGCATTAACCCTTGAAATTGTCTGAGTTGAGTGAGTGACTGCGATGCCCATCTTCTCAGTAAGAATAAGAAAAAATAGGTTTATAAAAAAATATATATACACTGCGTGACATTGAAAATGGAACACCAAGAAATAGTGGCCAGAAAGTGATGAAACTCGGCAGACAGAGAGAGACAGGGACGAACAATAAGTGATCTTTATTTCAAAATGATAGTCATAATACAGAGCGAGAACGGCGTCGGCTTAGTAGCAAGTAGGACCACCGCGGACGGCGATGCACGCAGCAACACGTCTAGGTAGAGAATCAATCAGAGTACGGATGGCGTCCTGAGGGATGGCTCTCCATTCCCTCTCAACCATTTGCCACAGTTCGTCTTCTGAACGCGGCTGTGGCAAGGCATGCAAACGGCGTCCAATGATGTCCCAGACGTGCTCGATTGGTGAGAGATCAGGAGAGTACGGTGGCCAGGGAAGCATCTGTACATCTTGCAGAGCTTGTTGGCTAATGCGAGCAGTGTGCGGTCGGGCGTTATCCTGCTGATAAAGGGCATTGGGTACCCCCTGAAGGTAGGGGAGTGTCACCGGTCGCAGCACATCATCAACGTATCGTTGGGCCGTCATAGTGCCCTGAATACGAAGTAAAGGTGATCTGGAATCATACGCGATTGCGCCCCAAACCATGATTCCACGTTGTCGCACGTTGGGGCGTTCCACAATTGCTGCCGGATTGGACCTTTCTCCACGTCGACGCCACACGCGTACACGGCGACTATCACTGGACAAGCAGAAACGCGACTCATCTGAGAACACGACCCTGTGCCATTCCGTCATCCACGTCGATCTAGCCCGGCACCATTCCAAACGTTGGCGCCTATTTGGTGGGGTCAATGGCAGTCTTCTTAGCGGACGGCATGAGTGCAAGCCATTAGCAACCAATCGACGGGAAATGGTTCTGGTCGAGATGGAATGATCTAGGGTGTCTTGCACATGTTGCAGGATGGCGGTACAAGTGGCTTGTGGGGCCGCCACTGCTTGTCGAAGGATACGCCGATCCACACGTGCTGACGTCACTCTGGTTGCACCGGCATTCCTATAAATTGCCACATTTCCTTGTTCCAACCATCTTCTCCACAGTCGGTGCACCGTGGACGCACCAAGGTGTGTATCAGCTGCGATTTGACGTATAGACCAACCTGCCCTTTTCAGTCCGATCACCATGCCCCTCGTAAAAGCGTCTGTCTGCTTGAACTGCCTCCGTTTACGATGACCTGGCATTCTCTGTTATTACACGTGTCTTTTGACACAAGAACAAAATTTCTACAATGATTTTCCTTGAAGAAATAACGACACGAATACTGTCCTTTCTGCAAGTTCCTTCCCTTATATCTTACTCCATGTGAGCACGAGAGCTGCGCATTTTACATCATTTGCATAACTCGGTTAGGCGCGTCTACCCTGAAATTTGCATAATTTTCTGGTCACTATTTCTTGGTGTTCCATTTTCAATGTCACGCAGTGTATAATCCAAAATACTGGCATGTAAATATTTTTCTGTTAAAAAAATAAAAGAGCACATGGAAATTAGGCAAACATGTGTTTGCTAATGACTGCGACTGCATTTTAAACGATAAAAAAAAGATAAAAAAACAAAAAACAAAGGCCACAACAAAAATTGATAAAAAAATACGAAAGCCATTAATTACATACAGTAACGCTAATTTTGTAATGTTTTTTTTTAATTGCATTGTGTGCACTTACCGTAACTTAGAAATATAAATCTATTTCTCAATACTCAATAATTTTGTAAAAAAGTAACACTTGTATAAAAAGATTTTAAAAAAGTACGCAAACAACTTGAAAAAAAAAAATTCAGAACGCTCATTGGTCGCTTAATTGGAATGGTATTGTTACTTCGTCTCGTATTTACTCCAGGTAGAAAAAAGTTCTTCAAATGAAAAAAATAAATGGCAAAAAATACTAATCAAAATGTAGCCGAAAATTTTTCTCAGGTTTATAAAAAGCGACATGCAAAATTTGGTACCAATTGGTTCAGTAGTTTTTAAGTTTATCGCGAAACAAACAACAGACATTAACTTTTATATATTAGAAAATATAAAAAAAAAACAAAGGCCTGAACAAAAATTAATAAAAAATACGAAAGCCATTGTTTACATACAGTAACGCTAATTTTGTAAAGTTTTTTTTTAAATTGCATTGTGTGCACTTACCGTAACTTAGTAATATAAATTTCTCTCTCAATACTTTTGTAAAAAAAAGTGACACTCGTATAAAAATATATTTAAAAAAAGTACGCAAGCAGCTTGAAAAGAAATGCAGAACGCTCATTGGTCGCTTAATTGGCCTCGTGTTGTTACTTCGCCTCGTATTTACTCCGCGTAAAAAAAGTTCTTCAAATGAAAAAAAGAAATTGCCAAAAATACTAATCAAAATGTAGCCGAAATTTTTCCTCGGGTTTATAAAAAGCGACATGCAAAATTTGGGACCAATTGGTTCAGTAGTTTTTGAGTTTATCGCGAAACAGACAGACATTGACTTTTATATATATAGAGATAAAGATAATACAGAGATAATAAATCAGAGTGCTGAAAATATAACAGATTAATTAATATTTATCCTTATTTTTTCAAAAAAAAAAAGGTTTTTTAAACTAATAATTAGATAGAAACCTTTCTGGTAGTATATTAAACAATTTCTCAAAGTTAAATTACGATGAAATGAGTAGTTTGGTCCGGCATAAAGAAGAGGCATATAATCATTTTTTTCTATATGCATGATAATATTTAGAGCAGATTGTTGAATTATAACAGATATATTAGAATATTTATCCTGATTATTTTAAGGTGAAAAGTTATTTCAAAAATTTGATTTGCTAGAAACCTTCCCAGTACTATACTAAATAACTTCCCAAAGTTTCATGGCGTTCCAATGAGTGGTTTGGTCAGGCATAAAGGACAGACACACCACACACACACATACATTCATTTTTATATATAGAGATGATCTGGCTTTGTGTCTTCTACTCGAATGAATGTTTTCTGTTAGAATTTTGTTTCTGCATACTAAAAGTGAACTCGCTTCATCCGTGGTCTCTGCTCTTTTGGAATTTTTTCCCTATATAATTTTGTATCTGATTATCAAACATGATACAGCAATATTTTCATTATCATTTTCTGACTAAAAACAACTATTTTTTTTCCCAGAACCTGTCAATTTCAACTTTTCTTGGCTAAAAATGCACAATGCTGGAGGTTGCGAAAGGATTTTTTCAATAAATGTTCAAGACATGGAAGAAATTAGAAATCCAAATATTCAGATTCCTATCTAAAACAAGCAAATAAATGAGAAAAGCCAACAAATATATTAATTTTATCTGTTATAATTTAGTCATCTTATTCCAATATCATCACGCATATATTTATATTCATCTATATATATAAAATTGAATGTATGTGTGTGTGTGTCTGTTTGTCCTTTATGCCTGACCAAACCACTCATTGGAACGCCTTGAAACTTTGGGAAGTTATTTAGTATAGTACTGGGAAGGTTTCTAGCAAATAAAATTTTTGAAATAACTTTTCGCTTTAAAATACTCAAGCTAAATATTCTAATTTATCTGTTATAATTCAACAATCTGCTCTAAATATTATCATGATGATACGATGATTTTGTAATGTAGAATATTAGGAAAGACGAAATTCAGGATGACACGGCAATTTATTTGAGACAAGAATAATGATACAATTCCAAGGCAAGATACTATTCCTTTAACTTCCAATTACCGAGGGAACCAATTAATATTGATTTTATTCAACTTATCGAGTATTTTTCAAGGGACCGGGAAAAAATGTTCACTTTATTGAGAGATTCGTTAGACAAACCTTTACTCGGGTAAAACCCGGGCGAAGCCGGGTACGTCCATACAAGAATAATGATACAATTCCAAGGCAAGATACTATTCCTTTAACTTACAATTACCGAGGGAACCAATTAATATTGATTTTATTCAACTTATCGAGTATTTTTCAAGGGACCGGGAAAAAATGTTCACTTTATCGAGAGATTCGTTAGACAAACCTTTACTCGGGTAAAACCCGGGCGAAGCTGGGTACGTCCGCTAGTTATATATATATAGGTGTGTGTAACAATATACCACCATACATTTCACGACACCTTTTTAAAAAGTTCCCCTTTTTCAATTAGTATGTTGTTACTTTTAACTATTTAATCAATTGTTTAATTATAATTCAAATTTTATATGTACCAATTATCCCCTAACAATAATCCACTGGGTGTCTCTAACTTTGTAATATAATTCAATAAATTTAGGGTTCCCAAAAGCAAAGAGACGCAGTTCTGTAAGTAACGGATTTTGCTTACGTCACTTCCGACCTCCAACGAGGAATTGACCCATATGCTGCGAGCAGGCTTGCAGCTATTTAAGGCCAACGTCGTCTCAGTGATAAGGCTTTTTTTTTTTGGACTGGCATATATACGACTAAAAATAGCGTGAATAATTAATTATAAAAACACTTTTAAAAAAAGCTTTTATTTAAAATGCACTAAAAACAACAAAATAAATATTTCTGAAGTATTGCTTTTTTTTTCTGAAGGTACCATTTAACAAATAAAATAATAGACTTAGAAATAAAAGCGGTGGGGTACAATAATAATAAATTTGAGATCAATGTGATTTTATATGAAGCAAATGATTAGCAAGATTATGCCTTTCATTAAATTTATACCCATTTGCTGCATAAATGATTATCATCCCCCACCGCTTTTATTTCTAAGTCTATTATTTTATTTGGTAAATGGTACCTTCAGAAAAAAAAAGCAATACTTCAGAAATTTTTTTTTGTTATTTTCAGTGCATTTTAAATTAAAGCTTTTTTTAAAAAGTGTTTTTTATAATTAATTTAATGTTTAAATGTTCACCAATATTTTTTTGGCAACCACCATATGAAATTCCAGGTATTTCTGATATATTATCAATATTAATTTTTCTATCAGCAACAACTAAATCATGTACCTGTCCAATATTGCGAACTGTTGCTGACGTCAATATCGACCTGACCTTGAATCATCTGCGATGCTCTTACGGCCGTTTTTAAAACGTTTATACCAGAAATAAACTTGCGTTCGTGACAATATTTCTTCTTAATAAGCTTCATTTATTAATGCTGATGTCTTTGTGAAAGACCGTTTTAATTTTACACAAAATTTAATATTTGCCCTTTGCTCAAATGATGACATTGCAGAAACCGACGCAAGCTAAATACTTACAAAAAAATATGCCTAAAACGACACTACGCATGTGCATTTACTGGCGTTGCTAAATTGAATTATAGTTTTGGTATTGTTCTTTACAGTAAAATTGGTTTTACATTTTTCAAAACTTGTTTTATATTTTATTTTTTAAAAGTTCAGTACCTTTTTGATCCTAGCGTGTATATTCAAGACAACCTGCGTATATATATGTTTTTAGGCTATGAACTCCCCAATACGTAGCTAATCTGGCTGAAATTTCAACAGTATATAGACTTAAAACTGGAAATACATATAGTCCAATTTTCAGGTCTGGAATATCCTTGGAGTTATTCATAAATTTGCGAATTTCTCTCGCAACTACGCCCCACTGCGGCAACTTAGATAGATTTCAGTTTTTGTAGGAAGCCTGCTGTACCTTCAAGACAAGAGGACTTAGTAATACAATTTTCAAATATCTTTGTGAAACTTACATTTTTATTTTTAAATTTTGAGTTAACACCTCAAAGTTTATTTGAATCATTTTATGATACATAGTTTGAAAGTTTGCTATTGATTATTTTAGATTTTATATTCATGCTATTTTCTAATTTTGTTGTCAAATCATGAATTGTATTACTATAATTTAGAAAGGCTTGACATTTATTTTTTGTTTGTATAATATACCAAAAAGTGTTTTAATTCAATAATTATTCGAAGGGCAAACATACACAGACAACATTTAGAGAGATCCCGGGCGAAGCCAGGTTATAATTTATAATTGTAGAGAAAAGTTTTTGAATAAAAATATTTTTTTATACATTCGCACTCGGGGGAAAATGATCTTGGGTAAAACACACGTGTTGCCGGGTCATTCGACTAGTATATAATAAAACCTGTTTTGGAAGTCATCTGTCTTGCTAGTTTTCCTGTCTTAGGTGTCCAAGAGATAAGTTTTACCCTCTATGTTTGAAGAAATCAAGATGCAAAATTTGCAAGGGGTATATCAATATACATAAAAAAAAGGTCTTTGATTTTAACCTTTTTCAATAAGAAACAAAAAAAAAAAATAGTCTGAAGTTATATCCTTCGGTATTGATTAATATCAATTCCCATTTCTGATTCGCATGTAATATTCTACAGTATAATTTTTGAAAGATCATTTATATCTGAGAAATATCAATTTTCCTGTCCTCTCTCTAAACAAGTTCAAAAATATATTCAGTGTGAAATCTATTTATATTTTTTCATAAGAATAATAAATAAAATTTAGCTCTCTTTTTCAAAGGGTTAAAAAAAAATTCTGGGTTCTATTTCCAATAATAATTTTTAACTACAGTAAAACCTCCATTGCAGGACACTCACGCTAGAGGACGCCTAATAAAGGAAATTTTCACAGGGAAAATTATTATTTTTATTATTCAACAACTCTCCAGTAAGATTGGCCCTGCAATTTGGTTTCCTTTACAAGGAGGTTCAACTGTAAATGAAAGAAATATTGTGTTTACTGTGGGTTAAATTTGTATTTTGTGATATGTTGTATTTTTTAGATAATAAAATCATAGATTAATTTATTAGTGATAAATATTTTTTAAAATAATGAGATACACTGGATATTTCAATTATATTAATTTTCTCTTATGTTGCTATTAAACCTGCTAGTCAGCGTTCCTAAAGCTGATACTTCTTTGCTATTTCATCCTCGAGGAAATTGGAAACTTCTGTCTGCTCAAAGTAAACGAAATAAATAATACCTACCATTAAGTATTTAAAATATACTTTCTAGTTCGATAAAATGAAAGGGCAAAATAAAAATCTGCTGCCATTTTTAATTTAAAATAATGATATTAAAAGAGCTAAAGAACTTATAGACTCAGGCATTGATATCAATTCTAAAAACAAAAGAGGAATGGCTCCATTACATATTGCGGCTCAACCAGGTAGGACTGAAATATTATCGTATTTGATAAGAAAGGGCGCTTATATTAATATTCAGAATTCATTTAAGGAAACACCATTACATATTGCGGTAGGCAGATTAAACATTAATTCTTATTTGCATCTAATCCAGGCAGGGGCATCACTTAATATCAAGGATAACCATGGTAACACCCCACTATATCTTGCTGTCAATAGTGGAAATTTAGAAATTTCAAGAGAATTGATCAAAAATGGAGCTGATATTCATGCTACCAATATGGAAAAAATATCAATTTTTATAAATGCCGTTAGATCTTTAATGGGTCTAGATTTTATTAAATGTTTATTCGAATTGGGTATTGATGTTAATTTGAAAGATATTCATGGAAATTCTGCTTTGCACTATGCATCTATGGGATATTCGTGTCAAAAAAGAAAAGACTTGATGAAACTTTTAATAGAAATCGGTGCTGATGTCAATTCATGTAGTTTGGATGGAAAAACTCCATTGATGAACATTGCTATCAATGGTGAAATATATGAAGCTGACATGTTGATTAGAGCAGGTGCAAGTATTCATGCTAAAGATTACCGTGGAAAGAGTGCGTTACATTATGCAGTTGAAAGAAACCATATACATTTTACAAAGTTACTAATAAATTTAGGCGCAAATATAAATAGTACAAATTCATCTGGTTTGACGGTGTTGCATACAGCAGCTATGTTAACATTTATGGCATCACATAGCAAAATGGTAAAGATACTAATTGAAGCGAAAGCTGACTTATACTTGAAAGACGAGAGAGGATTTATTCCTTTGGAAATTGCTCTCCGAGATAATTTCTGTGATAAAAATCCTTTTATTATTAATAACTTGAAATTGTTTTTACAAGCAACAAGAAATTTGAATCTGAAAAATTTTTTAGATATAACGGATTTAAATTCAAAAAAACTGATGTTGAAATATTTTGTCCTTTATCATCCTGAATCATCAATACCAAGTGTCATATCTTCACATCAGATGCTCTCAAGTTGGTGGGACAGTTGTCAACGAGAGGTGGCGACAATGCTGGGCCACAAAGTAGGACAGATCACCTTACACAGCTACTTGGTGGAACCTGACTTAAACAGGAGAGCTGGGTTCTTAAACAATGAAAATAATGGGATAAAAGAACATCTAGAACTGTATATGACTTTGTATAAAGACAACCTTCTCATTTACAGTAGTATGATAGAAGAATACTACAAGGAGGATATTGAAAGAGGTAAATTACTTTTCAAATGGGTGTGTACTGCAAAGAAAAATCAATATAAAGATGTGAACCTACTGAATTGTGCCAATATAGCTGAATACCTTACAAATGAATCATTAAGTGAATCTAATCATTAGGGAATCTATATTTAAACATTTATTTCTGAATTTGGTTTTGTTCATATTATAAATATCCTTTTAAATATATTCAAACTTTTATTCTATTTGTGTTTGTGTTAAGTGACAAATTTGGAAAGAATGTCGTTTATAGAAGAATCTATAACTATGGGCGATAACTTTTCAAGAACCATCTCAATGCAATAGTGAATAATAATAAAATTCCAAATGACCCGGAATCCAGCCATTTGAAAATAATTTAGTAGAAGACAGAAAAATGGTGAATCAAGCCAAATAAATTGGCATTATCTCATAACAACTTGAAATCTTCTTTTCCCTTGTTCCACCGGCTTTGCAAGTTTGTGAAGACATTTTAATTTAATTGCCACAAAAGCATCAATCAGCATTTTAACCAAATTATATTTCGAATATGAGAATAAGTTCCAGAAGAAAACAAGAGAGCAGTTTATGTAAATATTATACTAGAGAAAATTTTTTTTTTAAATAAATTTTGATCCAACATAATTCCATTTAATAGTGTTTTATTTTATTTACTTCTCCTGACGAAGACAAAAGTTTTTGTCGAAACGTTGAGAAAATAAAAAAACTCCAACTGGCCAAAGTGTCTGTTTTTCATATAAAATAAAATAGTGTATATGTAAAGTGTATCTACTAAATATTCAGTTTTATATACTGTATAGGTGCTTGAAGCACATTCTATATGTACTTTTTAAGCATTCTATATCTAGCTTTTACATAATGGTAATGCACTCTATTCCCAATATATACCTGCACTTTAAATTAATTGTATTTGTTCCCTATGTGTAGAATTAATTATCAAATATTGGTTAGTATAGTATTGAAATCAATTTATCCCTTTCTCTTTGTCTATAGATTTGTAAGAGCTCTTTATTAATTTTTCACCCAAATGAATGTTCGCTTAACAAATAATGTTTACCATTGTAAAAATTTTATTTTAAAATTAGTATAGTGATTATAGATATCTACTTATATATTTGCCTTATTCTGTCTGTTTGTCTGAAGCTCACGGATGGGATTTTTCATAACCATCGGTGGTTCAGTGGTAGAATGCTCGCCTGCCACGCGGGCGGCCCGGGTTCGATTCCCGGCCGATGCATTTTTTTTTTTTACAATTTTTAAAACTCATTTATATATTATACAAGAATGACATCCACGGCGCCAATTTATAATTGTAACGAATAGTATTTGAACAAAAGCATTTAATCGGGTAAAACCTGGGCGTTGCCCGGGTCATTCGTATATAATAATTGTATAAACGAATGCAAGACAAAATCACCGCGAATGTTTTTTTTTAAGGCAATTTCTTTTTAAGGCAATTATCGTTATTTATCGTTAATTTTTGTTTCGATTTTATTGAAAAAAAACGATATGGTGCCTTTAAAAAATGATCTTTATTACTATGCAGTTTTCTATTTAGTCAATATACCTAAGTTCATGTTGCAAATGTAATTATCTCTATCGATTTAGTAGGTGAAATGCAAAAAAAAAAATCGACATGATATAATCTTTATGAAAATTCACATTTTTATTTTTATATTTTCAAGACACACACAGTTTGGGGCGGGACGTTTCACAAGAGAGGCATCCACGGCGCCAATTTATAATTGTAACGAATAGTATTTTAATTAAAACGTTTTAAAAACACACAGTTTGGAACGCGACGTTTCACAAGAGTGACATCCATGGCGCCAATTTATAATTGTAACGAATAGTATTTGAATTAAAACGTTTTTAAAATATATACGCACTCGGGTGAAACCCGGGCGTTGCCCGGGCCATTCGTCTAGTACTTATATATTTGCCTTATTCTGTCTGTTTGTCTGAAGCTCACGGATGGGATTTTTCATAACCATCGGTGGTTCAGTGGTAGAATGCTCGCCTGCCACGCGGGCGGCCCGGGTTCGATTCCCGGCCGATGCATTTTTTTTTTTTTTTACAATTTTTAAAACTCATTTATATATTATACAAGAATGACATCCACGGCGCCAATTTATAATTGTAACGAATAGTATTTGAACAAAAGCATTTAATCGGGTAAAACCCGGGCGTTGCCCGGGTCATTCGTATATAATAATTGTATAAACGAATGCAAGACAAAATCACCGCGAATGTTTCTTTTTTTTAAGGCAATTTCTTTTTAAGGCAATTATCGTTATTTATCGTTAATTTTTGTTTCGATTTTATTGAAAAAAAAACGATATGGTGCCTTTAAAAATGATCTTTATTACTATGCAGTTTTCTATTTAGTCAATATACCTAAGTTCATGTTGCAAATGTAATTATCTCTATCGATTTAGTAGGTGAAATGCAAAAAAAAAAAAATCGACATGATATAATCTTTATGAAAATTCACATTTTTATTTTTATATTTTCAAGACACACACAGTTTGGGGCGGGACGTTTCACAAGAGAGACATCCACGGCGCCAATTTATAATTGTAACGAATAGTATTTTAATTAAAACGTTTTAAAAACACACAGTTTGGAACGCGACGTTTCACAAGAGTGACATCCATGGCGCCAATTTATAATTGTAAGGAATAGTATTTGAATTAAAACGTTTTTAAAATATATACGCACTCGGGTAAAACCCGGGCGTTGCCCGGGCCATTCGTCTAGTTATTTATATATTACCATTAAAATTTTACTGTGAAAAGTATGTAAATAAGATTGTTAATGATGTAACAATTTTTGTATTTGAATAGCATGAAAGTTAAACTTTATATCTACTTCTTACTACCTGTCAAATTATATATCACTGTGCATCAAATATCTCTCAGAGTTATTTTCTGAATCCCGATATATATATGCTATAAGGTACAACTTCCTTAAGTTTTGTCTATCAGTGTAATTAATACAAGGTATGTCCCATAAGGTCCCGGACTGGGTCCTTAAAAAAAAAACGGAAAAATATTTTCAAAATAATTATTAAAACTTTCAAAAGTAATCCCCCCTTGCTTCAACGCACCAGCGCCATCGTTTCTCCCAATTGTCGAAACAGTTTTTATAGGCCTCTTTTGGAATGCTCTTCAATGCCAACAGCGATTTTTCTATTATGTCATCCCTGGTGTCAAAATGTCTTCCTTTTAGAACTGCCTAAAGTTTGGGGAACAGGAAAAAGTCATTTGGTGCGATGTCTGGGGAATAGGGTGGTTGAGATAGGATTTCTGTCCCGTTTTTCGCCAAAAGACTCGTCACCAAGTGCGCTGTGTGAGGGCGGGCATTGTCAAGGTGTAGGATCCAGTCACCATTAGTCCATTTTTCTGGCCTTTTTTTTTCAAATCACTTCCCTTAGACGGCGAAGAATGCCCAAATACATTTCCTTAATAACTGTTTGGCCTGCAGGAAGATACTCGTGATGAACAATGCCCTTGTTATACAAAAAGGCGACCAGCAACACCTTGTTTCTGGATTTCAATATCCTGGATATTTGGGTCTTGGCTCACCCTGACCTCTCCACTTAGCAGATTGACGCTTGGTTTCATGGTTATAGCCATAGACCCACGTCTCGTCGCCTGTGATTATCTTGTCTTTCCATTCCGGATCCGTTCTTGTCATTTCCAACATGTTCTCACAGGTTGCAAGCCGACACAGTTTTTGCTCATTAGTGAGGAATCTTGGAATGAATTTTGCAGAAGTCTTTTTGAGCTTCAAATCTTTGGTTACGATCCTTCCAATCGTTGTTTTAGAGATGACTGTGTCGTGCTCTAGCTCCAGCAAAGTGGTTCGAGGATTTTCTTTTATCAAATCGGCACATTTTCATCAGTCCTTTGAAATTCTGGCCGTCCTTGACGATGATAATCTTCAATGGAAATTCTGCCAGCTTTAAATCTAGAACGCCATTCAAAAGCAGTTGTTCTCATTGAGGCGTCATTAGAAAATGCTTTATTAAGCATTTCAAAAGTTTCGGGTGCTGATATTTGAAGTTTCACACAAAATTCTATGCAAATCCTCTGCTTCAATTTTTGTTCCATCGTAAAATCGCCGCAGCGCTAGGTGTAACCTTTAAATAAATTAGAATGACCTTGGCGCGTGCGCACATACCGCCTCGATATTGGTACCACCGTGTAGCCAGATATTATTTCTATAATAAACAGTCAAATTTATTTACATTTTCCATTTATTTTTTTTATGGACCCAGTCCGGGAACTTATGGGACAAACCTTGTATAATTATTTAAAAAAACAAACATATCTTCATTTTTATAGGAATACCTATTATTTAGAAATGGAATACGAATATAACGCACGAACTTAGGCAGAATAAGGAGAGAGATTAATTCCTAATTTCTACTACGAATACTTTAATTTAAAAATCTTTCATAGGTGCCCATACATTTTGTCTATCATATTTTAAGGTGTTTCCAGACCACTCAGAAACTCCAAAAATTCCAAAATATACTGAATTGCAAAGATAAAATTCAGACTTTAACATAATGGGTTAGGTACATATATTGTGTAATAGAAGGTTGTAAATTTTAATTATAATATATGTGATATCTTGGGACCTCTGGGACCAGTGTTACCTGATGCTAGACGAACCTCGATGTCAACTCTACCGTGCAGTCGTGGTGGAAGGCGACACAGCTGGGCCAAAGGTAAAATAAGCAAACAGAGATTCCACTAAGAAGCGTCTGACGTCAAGAAGGAATGGGACGAGGAGAATTCTGGCAGGAAAGGGTTTACCTTTTATCGGAGCGTCCGGCGCACTGGGACTGGAACGAAGACTAAGGACTGACTAACTGAGGATCGGGACCTCCTTTTATAGCTGAGCGGGTCCGAACAGGTCGCTGCCCTTTTCTGACGTAAACAGGGGGGAAAGTTTTATTATCCAGGAGGGCCACGACCTCGTAAAAGTTGGACTGGGTTTGCTAGGCCTTCTTCTATTCTCACCTAAGCCTGATTAGTTTTAACCTTAATTTTTTACTCCTGTTAGTCTCCATTCCTTCTATCTGTATAGTTGCTATACTTTATTAGATTCTTACGCGGTACAGATTGATGTTAGTTGAGGCTTTCTATTTGCAGTAAATAAGAATTTATATACAGTCACGTGGTGGAACATGTGGTAGTAGATATCTGGACTATTTACAACATTTCCATGGTCTTAAATTATCACAGATGGCCCCGGATGTGAGAGGGTTCATATGGAGGGATTTAAGAGAGCGGAATATGAAGACTGTTATTAAGGAAGTAATTTTTTAAAAATTATTTGAAATGAGTTGGTATATAACATGGGATTGATTTCTGTATATCCATAAGAGATAATAAAGCATAAACAACTAATACTAAACATACAAGTAAAACAAAAATAGTAATAAAAGAATTAATAGAGAACATATAATGATGATAGGTAAAATATAACTGATTGGATGGGTCAATCATGATCTTTTTGTGATGGGCTTAGAAAGGGTTGTGGGGTTAGTTGTCATTAGGTTGAGGAAATGTCACCTTGACTCAAGTCCCAAACCATTTAATGTGCACGGCGCGGAAAACCTAGGCCATGTTTCACATGTAAATTTAAGGACCGAATACAGTTACAGTACCACAATCGAATAGTAAGATAAGGGTGATTTTTATGGGTTTGATGAATTAGTCGTTAAGACGTACGCATGCAGGATAAATGAGGGCGAAGATCAGTGACCAGAAATCAAAGTTTTAATTGGAGTCATCAGGGGCTTAGCGAGAAAAAGAGTAAAAAAAAAAAGATGTGCCAGCGTGTGGCATGAGAGTGCCCTGGATTATATTTAAAAAAAAAATACAATTTGCACGTGTCCAAGCCAAAAGTTGGGATAGGTAAATCTGGGGGATGGTGTGTCAATATTGTTAATTACGAAATCAAAGTAGGTCAAGTCTAGCCTGCGAAGGAGTTAAAAGTTCCCGCGTAAAAGGAATGTTAGTATTTATTAAGAAGTAACCTTTAAAGTGGTTGATTAAGAGGTTATTGAAAATTGCCCTGTTTTTAGATCATGATTTTTAGTTTGATAATAAAAGAATATATCATTGAGATATGAAATTGCGAAATTAAGGCTTTGCATATAGCGTTAAAGGATTTGAAAAATCGAAAATAGAATTGCGAAGTTAAATGCAAAGTAATCTTTTAAAAAAGTAAAAATAGTGATGACATAATAAAAAGATTAACACACTATAGCGGTATATAAGGGGTAATAGAAAGTGACGTATTAAAAAAAAAAGCAATAATATACTCGATAGCATTGAACCTGGTAGCGGAAGATGAAACAATGTAAATAACATCTAATTTATAAAGTGAGAGAAAATATAAAATGACAAATGCAAATTAGTGATATAAACATGAAATATAAACTTGAGATTATTAGATATGAAAGATAAAATATAAAGTGGATTATAGAATAGAGTCATAAAGCAAAAATAAATAAGCTTTGTGGTAGTAAAATAAAAAAATAAAATGACAATAATCTAAACTGATTGGTTGACGAAAAAAAAACTTATAAGAGCTAGATATTGATTATATAAAATATATTAAAATGAAAAATTTAAAAAAAATGTTCATCGAGAAAGAAGAGCGAGTAAGATTATATATAGAAGTTTGTATTTCGGGAAAGAAAAAATGGAAACTAGTAGGCCAAATGTATGTTCCTGTTTTTTAGGATGGGTGGAGAGAGCTTTAAATTGTCCTCGATTGATATCTTTGGTCTTGTTGGCCTAAGTTGTTCTAACTTGTCGAATTTGTTTTATGTTTGACGCGACTCGTGGATCACATTGTTTCCAACTGTGAAACTCACTGAGTCCTAATGTTGTCGTTTTTTTTAAACTTATGTGGGTGTGTGTGATTTTTGTAGGTAAAATGTTGTCCTTGGATCTAAGTGTCGATGTTAAGTGGACAAGTTAATTGAGGGCGAGAGAATCTAGACCTGGTGACTTGGTTTTGGGTCATTAATAAAAAATAGATATGTTAATTCATTGGGGTTCAGTAGGCGGGATTAGTTATTGAATTACTTAGCTATTCTGTTAGTGAACTGATTTGTTAGTAAATGTAAAATAACGTGTTAGGCAAGTTATTCGTATCTAAACCGGACATCGGCGTAGATTAATAGGTTAGGAATTAGAACGGTATATAGTAAAAGGCACGCACTAATATTTGATTTAATAGATGGCGAAAGTTCATTAGAGAACACGGGATGGCGACGGGCCTTAACAAGACAATGTCGGCTGTTTGTTTGCTCGTGTCAAGCGGAAGAGGGGGGAGCGAACCTATTTTGGGTCAGAGGCCCCTTGTGGGGGCAGCTAACTTGGTGGTTGTCTCCCACCTTTGGAAACGCCTGGTTTTCTGATGGCCATGAATTAGTGACATTGGGTATGTTAATTCGGACTACGTTCGGAGATTTTATTTCTATAATTGTAAACACAAAAGCGTTTTGATTTGTCACGTTTGGTGACAAGCGTTATGGGACTGACATAGGGAGATACAGAGGTTGTAATTATCCCGTGTTCAAGCATTTGTTCGATTTGTGTTTGTATTTCGAAAATCTGAATATTTTATCTATTGATATTAAATCGAATGGGTGTTGTGTTTCGAGGTTGTTGCGGACTTAGTAAAAATGTCATTCAGTGATATCAGGTTAGAAGTGAGTGAAAGTGCGACTTTCGACGTGGACACGCTTTGAGGTGAGATGTCACAGGCGTGAAGGCGTCTTTGGCCTGAAAAGTGAAAGAGTTTTGTGGTGTGGCTCTGTGACACGAAGCGAAAAAATTGGAAATGAAAAGGTGTCACGTGAAGTCTTTGTTTTGTACAAAATCTAACTTGTTTCACTATGAATAACAAATTTACTAAAGTCATGGGTGCTGGTTGTACGAACATATATCGAGAATTTTTATATTGTTAGTGGATATGGCACGTTTAATGTGAATTTTTTTTTTGTGTGTGTGTTTAGTGGGGCGACGTTATGGAGCTTGTGTGGCTCGAAATTGGATTTGGGTGTTAAGTCGCGCATTAAAAATTGTTGTCAATTGGAAAAAGTGATGTGAGAGGGTGTTGTTTATTTTGTTGAGAGAGATGGCTCTCTGTCATATAAAAGTTCATGTGAATGTGGTAAGGATATGCCTTTTTTATTTTAATATATTTATATACGTTGTGACCTCTCCCCTCTCCTATAAATATGTATATCTACTTATATATTTGCCTTATTCTGTTTGTCTGTTTGTTTGTCTGAAGCTCACGGATGGGATTTTTCATAACCATCGGTGGTTCAGTGGTAGAATGCTCGCCTGCCACGCGGGCGGCCCGGGTTCGATTCCCGGCCGATGCATTTTTTTTTTTTTACAATTTTTAAAACTCATATATATATTATACAATTTATTTATTTATGCTTATGAGGTGATACAGCAACATCTTTACAATTAGAGAGGAGACAAAATGAACCAAATCTAGAAAAAAGAAGTTGATCCACTTTGCCGTAGTGGGGGGGCCCGAGTCCGACTTCCAAGTCGTTCCGCCAAGAGATCAACACCATAGAGGTCCGTACGTCTCTTGACCTCACGGACAATACAGCAGCTACATTATATTATACAAGAATGACATCCACGGCGCCAATTTATAATTGTAACGAATAGTATTTGAATAAAAGCATTTAATCGGGTAAAACCCGGGCGTTGCCCGGGTCATTCGTATATAATAATTGTATAAACGAATGCAAGACAAAATCACCGCGAATGTTTCTTTTTTTAAGGCAATTTCTTTTTAAGGCAATTATCGTTATTTATCGTTAATTTTTGTTTCGATTTTATTGAAAAAAAAACGATATAGTGCCTTTAAAAAATGATCTTTATTACTATGCAGTTTTCTATTTAGTCAATATACCTAAGTTCATGTTGCAAATGTAATTATCTCTATCGATTTAGTAGGTGAAATGCAAAAAAAATGAAAATTCACATTTTTATTTTTATATTTTCAAGACACACACAGTTTGGGGCGGGACGTTTCACAAGAGAGACATCCACGGCGCCAATTTATAATTGTAACGAATAGTATTTTAATTAAAACATTTTGAAAACACACAGTTTGGAACGGGACGTTTCACAAGAGTAACATCCATGGCGCCAATTTATAATTGTAACGAATATTATTTGAATTAAAACGTTTTTAAAATATATACGCACTCGGGTAAAACCCGGGCGTTGCCCGGGCCAATCGTCTAGTTTAGTATAAATGTGTGCATGATGATTTTAGAAACAAATTACTTAATTCTAGCGAATAAATAGATATATTATTTTGATTTTAATTCCAAAGAGGTTTCAGATAAGAACCTGAATATTTGAATTTCTTCCTACTTTGAAGTATTGAATAATCACTGAAGAATTCAAGTCGCTACTTCCAACAGTTTTCCCGACCTGCCAGATGTTTGAAAATGCATACACCTGCAATGGTAATTGGACTGAGCTAGTGTTCAAAATTTAATACTTCCATGTGGTCTCGAGGCATATTAGAATTAAATTATATAATTTTAAAGGCAATTCGGAAATTAGTTCGTTCCCGACCACTCTGACCAACCAGAAGTATGAAAATTTGTCAACCTGAATTGTCATCAGGTTCGAATAGGTGTACAAAATTTCAGACTTCTACGTGCTACTTGATTACAAAATTTGTGGACAGACAGAAATATGGAGCAAGTTAAATAAAATATATATATTTTTAAAATCGTTACACTGGGAATTAGGCGGATTGGTCAATTCCAATTTCCTTGAGGCGAGAAGTGACGAAAGCTTACGCCTAACTGAAATATGCCCCTTTATTTTTGGTTTAGGCGAACCCTAAATTTATTGCGAACTATATTACAAAGTTACAGACACATAATGGATTATTGTAGAGGGATAATTAGTAGATATTTAAAAGGGATTATGATTATTCTCAATTGTTTAATTTTAGTTCTAAGTAATAAAATAAATTAATTGACAAAGGGAAATTTTATTTATAACGGTGTCGTGAAATGTGTGGCATTATATTATCATATACTAGCGGATGTGTACCCGGCTTCGCCCGGGTTTTAGCCAAGTTAAAGTCTTTTTATAAACTTATAAAAAAAAAGATATATTTTGATAATTTGAAACTCGTAAATTTGAATCTCTCGATAAAGTGAACATTTTTTCCCGGTCCCTGGGTCCCTGTGTGCCTTGTCATCATGAATTTTGTCTTTCCTAATTTTCTACATTACAAAATCATCGTTTTATCTAGTGAACATTTTTCCCGGTCCCTTGAAAAATACTCGATAAGTTGAATAAAATCAATATTAATTGGTTCCCTCGGTAATTGGAAGTTAAAGGAATAGTATCTTCGCCTTTTTTTTTTTTATTTAGGTAACCTGGATTCCTGGAGTATCTTCGCCTTGAATTGTATCATTATTCTTGTCTCAAATAAATTGCCGTGTCATCCTGAGATAATCTTACTTTTGATAAATAATATTTAAGATAACAAACTTAGTGATAAGAAAACTTGTTATCATCGTCACAATGGGGGCGCTGCTTGCGAGTTAAATCTACAAATCTGCAAATAACTCTAAGGATATTCAAGATATTCATGAAATTATTTTTCAAAAACCTTCCCGGTGATATACCTAATAATATCCCAAAATTTCACGGCGATTGGATGTATGGTTTTTGAATCTATAGAGGACAGACAAACAGACAGACAGACAGACATTCAATTTTATATATATAGACTAGCGGATGTGTACCCGGCTTCGCCCGGGTTTTATCCAAGTGAAAGTTTGCCTAACGAATATTATTGATAATAATATTCCGGAACACACAGAATATTATGATAATAATGATAATAATATTCGTTACATTATATATTTATATAATACTAGCCGAATAACCAGGGCAACGCCCGGGTTTTACCCGATTAAATGTTTTTATTCAAATACTATTCGTTACAATTATAAATTGGCGCCGTGGATGTCACTCTTGTGAAACGTCCCGCTCCAAACTTTGTGTCTGAGAAGCGATATTTTTATAGAAAGATGATCTGGCTTTTGTTTTCTGCTCGAATGAATGTTTTTCTGTTAGAATTTTGTTCCTGCGTACAAAATAATGGACCCGTGGTCTCTGCTTTTTGGATTTTTTTCCCGATATAATTTTGTATCTGATAATCAAACATGATACAGCAATATCGTCATCATCATTTTCTGACTAAAAATATATAGTTTTAATAATTGATTTATATATTTTTTAAAATTGCCTATCGTCTTCCCCGTATTTTTTTACCTATGTATGGAAATTTTGGTTTGAATTAGTGAACTACTGCGAATTTGTATACCGGACATACAAACAAACATTCATTTTTATATATAGAGAGAAGAGATATCATATCATATATCATATATATAATGAATATATGCGTGATGATATTGAAATCAGATTGCTGAATTGTAACAGATAAATTATTTTATTTATTGATTTTTAACAGTTTTTTTTTTGCTTGTAATTCTAAGGAGGTTTTGAATAGAAACCTGAATATTCGGATTTCTAACTCGTTTGGGGTCTTGAAAAATCACTGAAAAAATCAATTCACAACTTCCAACAGTTTCCGACTTGAATTCGTGCCATACGAAAGATTTAAAAAGAAATATATAATATTTTTTTTTCATTCCCGGCCACTCCGACCACCCAGAAGTCTGAAAATTTGTACACTTGCATTGTTCATTGGACTGAGTGAGTGTTAAATGTTTCATACTTCTATGTGATCTGGAAGCATATTAAAATTAAATAAAAATTTTGGAAGGCGATTTGGAAATCTGTCTGTTCCTGGCCATTCTGAAAACCCCGAAGTCTGAATATTTGTCAACTTGCATTGTCATCAGGTTCTAACAAGTGTACCAAATTTCAGATTCCTACATGCTCTAGAAGTATACTGAAAATCGATTACAATATTTATTGATAGATAGACATGAAAGAAAGTTAAATAAAAGCTTTTAATAATAATTAAAAATACCTTAAATTGTTTAATTAAAAAAACATTAATTGGAACAAAGTATCATATATGCCTTTTTAATTAAAGATTTATTTATGGATTTCTCTATTTTCAAAACGTTTATTTGTATGCTTCTATAAACGGAAATTGCTATATTTTTCAAAAAAGGAGATGCCATCTTTTTTTTTCTAAAATAATTTTCTTAATAACATAATGGCAAACTTGAATGTCTCCTCTTATCGACGATTCAAAGAATTCTCCAAGAGTTACCATGCTGTGAATGTTGAGAGTGAGAGTTCATTACAATAATGCAACTAATTGCGAAAATGTTCCCTCACATTTAGGATGTTTTATTGAGGTGTGCAGATACTTATTTTAATAGTTTACGCGGTTTTGACAGTTTGCAAGAAAATAACTAAAGTTTTAAAATAATTATTGGAAGGAATGGATCGCTCGCTATAATAAACCCCAATACTTGCACGTCCAACCCCCCACCAATCTGCGTATATGACCAGACGGACATCTTGTAAGTATAAGGTTGAAACTGCTCTACGGACGTTGTGTAGCTAATTCCTAGCCGCTAGGATGGTCTGTACGAAGTGAGAAAAGTAATATTTTGAAGAATCAAAGAAAGCAGTTTTTTAAAATTATCCCTAGTATACGTGGTACAGGCCATGGTAATCATGGTGGGTAGTTAGTGACTGCTTTTACTGTAAGTGCACCACATGTCTACACATTTTAAAAGCAGAAGAACGCAATAAAACGTGGGGATCTACAGTAACTAGATGCATCGAACCAACTCACCAGTTCCAATAGAGACGGCAGGTACGAGCACAGGGCGAAGATGTACATCACTGAGGTGAGATCCCCGGACCTAGCTAGACGATAGAGAGTCCTTGAGTCCACGTCGGGTCCCAGGATGTAACCTCCCCGTGGAGTCCCTGAAATCACAGCGGTCCGGGCAGAAGGCGGCAGCAGCTCGTCCATGGCCGAGGTGACGAACCCCGCTCCTAGGGGATCGCAGGATTCTGGGCAGACCCCGGGTGGATGATACGTATAGAAAACCTTCAATGATCTATCTAGACACAATGGAAGTTATACGTCCTTTTGGCGATTTTCCTAGATTGAAGGCCAAAGTGATGAAACTAAGGTCATATATTGATTTCTCATCCATATATAATTTTCATTATCTCAATATTGATTAGCTTTTGCTTTTTTTTTATCTTCATTTGCGGTGAATCTGCGGTAAATCCATGTATAATATTTTTTCCCCCTCCAATTTACCTATACTAATCTATTAGCTTGATTGTCTTTATATAATTTTTCCTGTATATAAATATCATATTACCATAAACGTACTATTACTTTTTTCCTGCATGTATCCTACATTTCTGCTTGGAGAATCTGTATAAGACTAAAAGGTCTTAATAAAGCTTTTTGTTGTTTGATTTCTCATCCATATCGACCATTTCCATTACGTTTCATTCATATAGTGTACCTTATATTATATAGAGGATAAATATTTGTAGAATGTGTGTGTGTTTTGAGAAACTTCTATTTTAATTTATTTACGCACAAATGTACAAGAGCTATTAATGTTTATAAGAAAGTAATATTGGACTAAAGATTGGTCACACTATGCAAATATAAATGAGCCATAATGTTCATGGAAGGAATCCTTTGAAAAGAATTTCCTATGGTGCCCATCATATGATGCTTTCTTTTAAGCAGTTGTGTTGCATTAAGCCAATAAAAAATAAGTGGGGACTTATGTTAACTTCATCTATTAATAAAATAGATAATTTGCTGTATTATACAGTAAAACCTGTACACATAGGGAAGTTATACACTATGAGTATGTAAAAGGTAAAAAGTGAATTTCTCACCCGTCATGGTGGAGTTTACAGTAGTAAAGTTGACGTAGAATGAATTCTGAATTTATTAAACTTTGAGTTTGTTACTTTTTGCTATGGAGTTGCATGTTCCTATATTGATCTACGGTGTTATCAACCGTACATGGGTCGTCACGACACTTTCTGACATCTTAGGAAACTTTCTGCAAACTTGTTCCATGTACTTATATAAAGTTTTGATTCTTTTGGTGTTGAATATTTATTGAAATTTTGTCTTTTTTTTTATCTTAAATAAAATAGCAATATATTGCGTGATTTGTAAAAATATCACAGCAGAATCTATACAAAGAGCGGCCGGTCCTGTCTCAAGCAGTGAATCCTGCTCTATCTACCTAAAACTACGAGGTCCCATGGTAGGCTTGTACTTGGACCTGTGTTAAGAGGTCATCTATTTTGCCACAATTCCCTGAGTGGGTGTATAAGACAGGTTGTACTGCGATGTTTCCTGTTATTTTTCTTAAACTCTAGTCTTCTGCCTAACTGTGAATATTGGTGAAAGAATCGCAATATTTTTCTGGAAGGTAAAATTAAAGCACATTGCTTACAGTGCTGGAGGGAAAGCACCAAGGGAAGGAGACGGCAGGGATACACAGACGATCTAAAACAATGGACTGGACGACACACATACGAGAAGATGAAGGGGATGGCGGAGGACCGGCAAGTATTGAGAGACCATGTGGCCCACCCTCAGTAGAGGAAGGCATTGAAGGAAGGAAGGAAAATTAAAGTAAATAGAGCTGTTGTAACATTTGGCAGAGAAGTGACATAAACCATTGATTTTAGAAAGTCACGACCCAGGACCGTATCCCGCATTAGACATTTTTCACAATCAAGCCAGATAATTCTCTAACACTACTGATAGAAACATGCAGCAGGTGGAACAGAGATAGGAGGATCTCCGCACAATACATTTTATATCCATAAACTAGGTTTCTCTTGGTGAGCGGGCACCTAATAAGTTATTTTGAACGGGGAGGGAGGGGGACTCTTTTAGGTAAAGCTTCTGCCAAAACATCTGATCAAATTTCTCAACGAAGTATTCAATGCATTACTTGCATTGACACATTTCCCTGAGCAGTGGAAATATTAATTGTATGTCCCATATTGAAAAAAAAAGGTGAATCAGAGAATGAGCCTTCTAATTACAGGCCCATACTCTTACCTGTCATTTCAAAAATATTCTTAACCAGACTAAGGTAAACCTTAAACGAAAATTGCTCTATTAAACCAGAATAGTTTGGCTTCCAGTGGTATTAAAGGGTGTGACAATAGCTTAAAAGACTGAAGATATAGCAATAGAACTTGCTACAATAGGCTTTAAGGAGACTACTGTGAAGAGTTTTCATAGACAATCAACTAAAAGGCCAATGAATATAGTACTAGTAGAATTACCAAAATGCGAACAAAAAAAAATCAAATTTACGGAATAACTGAACTTCTCTATAAAAAAATTGAAATATAATTATTCAGAACAACAAACCGTGTGACTCAATGCTTCAACTGCCAGGGTTTCGGGCACGGTCGACTTTACTGCTTTCTGAAACCAAAGAGTGCTAAGTCTGCCGAGGAGCACCATTCGGAGGAAGTCAAGAAAACTTCCCCCAAAGTATACAAATTGCGAAGAAGCTCACACTGCCAATTACCGCAGATGTCCAAAGTTTACAAGAGGACAACAGCAACAGCCAAGATACCCTGGACAGTACAAATCTAACAACCCAATTCATATTTCAAAGAGACCTGAAACACTGCCAAGAATTGTATAAAAACATAACCAAGCAATGCAAAGGTTGCAACAAGAAAAACTCCTCATTCTTTGTGAATGACCTGTGTGAAAATTTGATGCAGGTAATCAAAACATACCTACAATGAAATGCAAACTACCTTTTAAAATTATTGTTTGGAATTGTAACGGAATCAGATCAAAGAAAAAGAGGAATTATTGCACTTTTTAGAATAGAACTCAATAGACATCGCTCTACCCAGTGAAACTCACCTTAAACCTTCAATGGATCTAAAGTTCAGGAACTATCAAACCATTAGAGAGAAATGACCTAATCATAGGAAAAGGCGGGGAACAGCCATCATTATAAAAATCCCTCTTTTTTAATATAAAAAATATGCAGATTTACACTTCTAACTTGGAAATACTTCAATTTGATCAAACCAGATGGAAAAAAAACCCTCTTGGAAATATCTGCAATTTATAAGAAGTCTGATGCACCATTATTGGAGGAATATTTGAGTCTACTGACAAAACACAACAATCGTTGCAGGAGACTGGAACTCCAAGCACCCTCTCTGGGGATCAAGGACTCCAAATAACAGCGGAATCACACTGCACAATTTCTCTGGAAGAGAAAACCTCGACACCTTCACCCACGCATTACAGTCTTCTTAACATTCCAGATTTTCTAGATTTCGCTGCTTTTTAAAAACATACCCTGGACCCCAAAGGGCAGAGCCACAGACGACTTATCACCTGACCATCTTCCTGTAATCTTGAAATTCAACTGGCCAAAGGATGAATTCACAACTTGGCTCAGCGAGTAACTAATTGAGTTCATTTTCAACAGGATCTAATCTCCACCACTTCCCCCAGACTCCCCTTTAAAACAGAAGTGAACACTGATTCAGCAATTTAAATTTTAAATGAGAATATTAATAATAGCTACTCGAAAAACACCATAGTCTCATCCTCCAAATTAATGAAGAATCCAAATACCAAAGCCTTAATAAGGGAGAAAAATAAAGCTCGGTAAAGATGGCAAGCAACCTGGGATCCAGCTCATAGAGCTACTTACCTGAATCTTCAAGGAAAGGTAAACCAAACTCTTGAAGCAGAAAAATCTGAAAATTGGAATCGTTTTATGAGCCAACTTGAATTGAACCCAAAGGACTTCTGTGAAAAAAAAAAAATCCCATCAGGAAAAAACCCGACAAAATCACTAGTTCAAATACAATTTGAAAAACCTTGCTGACCGACAAAAAAATGGCCTTGCAGAGCATTTTTTTCAAAAAAATTTAAAGGTGGAGGATGAGGTTCCATCAAATAACACTTATCAACATATCGCCTAGAAAAAATACTATCAAAGACAACGCTAAATGAAGTTATTAAAAACCTAGGTAATCACAAATCTCCAGGCCACGACAATATTACGCCACAAATGACGAAAAACCTTCCCATCAAATGGATAGTTTTCCTCGATGCTATCTTCAATGCTGCATTACACCTGTGCTACTTCCCGAAAAAAGACATGGAAACATGCTATTATCATAACCATTCCGAAAAGAATCACCTGCCAAATCATCAGAAGATCTCAGACCAATCAGCCTTCTCTCTACCATCGGTAAGGTATACGAGAGGATTGTACTTCGCAGATTGCAGATGTACATGGATTCTATTAACTTTTCATTCCTCAACAATTTGGATTCAGAAAATCACACTCCACAACCCACCAGCTAATCACTGTAATAGACTAAATCCAAATAAGAAAGTCCCACAAGGAGGCAGTAGGCGCTGTTTTTCTAGACATTACCAAAACCTTTGATAGAGTATGGCACACATGATGGCTTGATAGCAAAAAATCAAAACATTATTCAAAATAAAGGAGATATCAATCCCCGACGACCTGACGCTTAGTTAGGAGCTCCAACAGCTGTCATCTTTACTCCACCAACTGTGTAAACAGCCAGGACAAGGTGACTTGAATGTAACACCTGTAAACTGAGACGAAATAAATAAATAAAAACGTTTTTATATGACTAAAAATTAGAGTATAGAGAAAGTAGCGTATCTTATCATAGAGAATTTATAGTGAAACATCTATATCTCTATATATATATAAAAGTCAATTTCTGTCTGTCTGTCTGTTTCGCGATAAACTCAAAAACTACTGAACCAATTGGTACCAAATTTTGCATGTCGCTTTTTATAAACCTGAGGAAAAATTTCGGCTGCATTTTGATTAGTATTTTTGGCTATTTCTTTTTTTCATTTGAAGAACTTTTTTTTACGCGGACTAATCCGGAATGGAATGAATACCTAAATATGGCCATTTTTTTAAAGCATCGGTGGTTCAGTGGTAGAATGCTCGCCTGCCACGCGGGCGGCCAGGGTTCGATTCCCGGCCGATGCATTTTTTTAAAACAATTTTTAAAACTCATTTATATTATATCTTTCTTCTATATATATAAAAATGAATGTTTGTATGTTTGTTTGTTGGTTTGTATGTCCGGTATACAAATTCGCAGTAGTTCACTAATTCAAACCAAAATTTCCATACATAGGTAAAAAAAATACGGGGAAGACGATAGGCTATTTTAAAAAATATATAAATCAATTATTAAAACTATATATTATTAGTCAGAAAATGATGATGACGATATTGCTGTATCATGTAAGATTATCAGATACAAAGTTATATCGGGAAAAATTCCAAAAAGCAGGGACCACGGGTGAAACCAGCTCATTATTTTGTACGCAGGAACAAAATTATAACAGAAAAACATTAATCCGAGCAGAAAACAAAAGCCAGATCATCTTTCCATAAAAATATCGCTTCTCAGACACAAAGTTTGGAGCGGGACGTTTCACAAGAGTGACATCCACGCCGCCAATTTATAATTGTAACGAATCGTATTTAAATAAAAACATTTAATCGGGTAAAACCCGGGCGTTGCCCGGGTCATTCGGCTAGTCTATATATATAAAAATCAATGTTTGTATGTCCGGTATACAAATTCGCAGTAGTTCACTAATTCAAACCAAAATTTCCATACATAGGTTAAAAAATACGGGGAAGACGTAAGGCTATTTAAAAAATATATATAAATCAATTATTAAAACTATATATTCAAATTATTCTACTTAGCTCACGAACAGCGTCCTCTATCAAATATTAGATTAAATTATGCTGATGTAAACAAATAGATAATGCTAAAAATAAACAATTATTTTGAAAAATCTTATCTAAATATATATCACTCGGGTAGATATGCACACGGGTGAATCCCGGGTCACCCTTCTAGTGATATATATATTAGTAAATTAAATTTATAAATTTATTTGCCATCTATCGATAAAATTTGCAACAAATAAATTTACTGGCAATGTCAACAATATCTCTACAGTAGAGATAATATTTGATGATGTTGTTGAAAAGAAACAACATTTACAGTAAATTTATTTGTTACAAATGATATCTTGATACTCTATCTAATACTATATACTAGCGGAATGACCGGGCAACGCCCGTGTTTTAATTTAGACACGTGGACCTGTTGGATCATTAACGCCCGTGTTTTACCCGATTGAATGTTTTTATTCAAATACTATTTGTTACAATTATAAATCGGCGCCTTAAATAAATGCATATATTAGTTAATAACTATAGCCTATGTGCTTTATCTGTCTATGTACTGTTGGCTTCCGTAGGCGTCTCTTACTGGGAAAAAGAAAGAGAGGATTCCATTTAGTTATTAACTAATATATGCATTTATTTAAGGAGCGACCCACTCCAACACAATAGTTACAAAAACCAAAAAGCGAGTGGGGGTGGGGGGCAAAGTCAAAAACAAAGTGTCTCGCGCAGTGGCGGCGCCATCGTAGCGAACCAATAGGAGAGCGCCATTCCAAAAAAAAAAAAAAGCAAACGGTGACAGAGATGAAGAACGCATGACGCTCGTAACTGTATATTGAATAATCAAGATATTACTTTCACTCTATTTTTTCTTTTTCACTCTTTGGTTAGTAGTCCGTAACACCATATTCGCTCTTATTTTCACTCTAAATTCTCATTATATATATTAATATTTTAAACTCTAATGTAAGTTAATGTGAAGAAACTGAGTATCAAATTAAAAGGACGTATGAGGTCACAATTTATTTTTTAGGGTCATATGGTTTAGGTCTTGCTATGGTGGTTCTAGACCTGTTCATTAAATGGGCCATTCATCTAGGTATTGAATAATATAACGAAAAAATAAATTGATATTGACATTATTTAACTTGTTTTTTTTTTGCTTATTCCTAGTACCCGTCGTACAGGTCATGATAATCATGATGGGTAGAAGTAGGCGATTGCTTTTACTGTAAGTGCACCACATGTGAAAAGCAGTTTGACTTTGCACTTACAAATGTGCCATAGCCCCGTTTGGTTACTTACAATCGCTGGTGGGGTTGGAATTTTGCAAGAATCGGGGGCGATTGGAGCATTTTTTCTTTTAAATCAGAAAAAAAGTGCCCAATGCGGGAATCGAACCCGGGTCGTAGCGGTCGAAAACCAACGGTTTAGACCATCCTTCCCTATTTAGTTTGTAACTTCAAGAAGACTTGATGAATAAACCTGATCAGGTTATAAGCAATCGTTTTAAAAATCGAAGTCTCTACTCCCAACGCTGTTAAAATTGTATATAACATATATTGAGGCAAATGTAAATGCTCGGGTAAGGCATCCTTTTCGAACATCATTTTCACGAGAATTAAAAACAAAACAAAACGCGTTAAAAATAAAGATTTTAACCAATATTTATATTTTTTCATTATTTTTAATAACAAATTACAATAAAAACAAAAAGCTTTATTAAGACCTTTTAGAATTATACAGATTCTCCGACCAGAAATGTAGGAGTCATTCTTTTTAGAACAATATATTTATTTACCATGTGTATACAATAATTTACAGGTTTATATATATAACGTAAAAAATAATGTTTTTATATTTACAATTTTGATTTACATCGATTCACTTTGTTAATTTGATTCTGTTTTGTTTTTCGATATTTTATGATTTTGCAAAGTTTTAAGGATCCGCCTGTGGATGGCCGGGTATTGAGGTGTCTCCGACTTGCAACGCACCATAAACTTGGTGCAATATTGGTTTAGAATCCTTAGCGTCTGGGAGTGGTTAGAAGCCCAGGCTTCCAAAAGTTCATTGAATCCTTTTTCCGTTGAGGCCATCATAAAGGAATCAGAAGGAAGAATATTTTCAAAATTAATTTTTCTCATCATTTCTTCTTGGTAAAATATAAAATCAAGTACGTTGGAGTATTTGGGTTCTTCACATTCATCCATTTCTTCTAAATTTTCAATATTAACTGTGGGATACCCTACAATGTTCATTGTCTCTTTCAGAAGTGGTCTTTTTACTTTTTCATCAACCTTTGAAGGACATTTGAAACTAGGGCTGCTGTTGACTTCCAGTAGCCAAGGTCGCAGATCTGAATCCAGTAAGATGTCAATCCCCAACAAATCGTAATACCTGCTATTTGGATTTTTTCTATGACTATGATGTTTCAACACATCCGCTGCCGACAATAGAGTCTTCCTTATAACATCATTAATTGAATTCTTAATAGGGTTCACGTCAATGTTACGTTTTTTAAGATAATCCCAGAGAATTTTAAGCCTCCATTTCTGGCCACTCATGTTATCAGCACTTGTACTTTTCTTGTAATCTTTGTTTTTACGGTTAAGGCTGTAGTTGGTTAGATGGCAGTACATATCACAGTCCTCCATGGTGTAGGGCTTGGTAGCAAACCTAACCAGTCCATCGCTGTAGACGTACGCCACGACAGGGTTGAAATTGGTAACTAGAACGTATAACCTAAGGTCAAATTTCACGCCATTGATAAGATAAGGATTCTCTATGTATTTCTGTACCACACCTTCTTCAGGAAGGGCCTCCTTATCTTTAGTTAAGTAAATTCCTTTACCATTTGAACCTTTACACGGTTTAACAATCCACGCAGTGCCGTCTTCCCCCCAGTTCTCAATAAGATCTTCTCTTTCTGTAGGAAGAATATACGTATCTGGCATTACTTTCATATTATCGCCGTAGATTGAGGCCATGTTAGATTGTAAAGAAGCTAACATCGCCTTGTTTCCAAACAGCGAAGTTAAGCCAGGATTATAACGCTTAATTGGCTGTTCTTTATCATTTTTGACTTCTTCTTCAAGTTTGGTTGTATCTATTTTGAAGAAATTATAAAATGGCCCTCTATTTGAAAAACAACTTTTTAAAACATAATTATTTTTGTTAGAAGTATGCTTTTTGTTTCTTTTCTTATACATCTTAAACTTGTGCTTTCTTTGGAGATCGTAAAAAGCAAGGCAATATTTTGCAAATATTTTTAGATATTATTATTTATTTGGATAAAAAGTATCGTATGCTCAAGGAAGCTGGCTTACCTTAAGAGAGAGAGTAATTTTTTTTTTTTAAATAATGAAAAATTTAATGAATTTTTTTCAAAATAAAATGAATAAGCAGATTTATGGTCAACATATAATATTTTCAGTGAATTAATTAATTGATTAATAATTCAAATAAAATTACAAATAAATTTTCGGCGCACCTCACAGAAACCGGGTTACTGGGTTTTATATTAACACACAGAATATGGTTTTACGGGCTACTGAACAAAGTGTATATTTTCGAGCCCAAATATAGGATACAAAAGAATCAATATTTAAATACATATATACAGTAAAACCTCCCTGTAAAGGACACCTAGTTGCAGAGCCAAAGTGTCCTTTAGGGAGAGGTGTCCTCTTACCGGAGAGTTGCTAAATTGTAAAAATCGTAATTTTGCGAATGAAAATTGTCCTTTGTGGAGAGATGTCTGCTAGCTTGGTGTCCGCTAAAGGTAAGTTCTACTGAATATATTTATATAACGTTTCTCATTTATATAAGAATATACTTTCAGAACAGTATAGGTGCTCCGTTCAACCTACCAAACAAGATACTGAAAGAGGATTTACAGCAATCCGATCTAGGATAAATGTGCCAAAATTCCGTCAACTTCGATGTATGTATTCAAACTATGTTCTCACATGATTAGCAAATTATAATTTTTAAACTAAAATCTTTATCTTTTGCTCTCAATGTATATCAAGAGTGCCGCTAAAAAAACTGACTCATTTCTATTTTTAGCGATTTTAACATTACTAAACATGAGGCAATACAGCGGCAAGAGCGCCGCTAAAAAACTGACTCATTTCTATTTTTAGAGATTTTTACATTACTAAACATGAGGCAATACAGCGGCAAGAGCGCCGCTAAAAAACTGACTCATTTCTATTTTTAGCGATTTTTACATTACTAAACATGAGACAATACAGCGGCAAGAGCGCCGCTAAAAAACTGACTCATTTCTATTTTTAGCGATTTTTACATTACTAAACATGAGACAATACAGCGTCATCTATATTTAAAAATGAAAATATTAAAGCACGAATTTTTGAATAAAACATAATTCCTACTGCGATGAATAAAATATTGGGAAGGTCTAGCTCATCAGTTGCGAACCCTCCCAGCGGTTTCGCCGGTTTAATCTACTATACCACTTTTTAGAGCTTTATTTTTGTATTGGACGATTTGCTTATATACCTGATACTGTAAGGTTGATATATGGTACTTAAGTAAACTATGGACCTAAACCTTTCGAGTACACCTATCCCCCGATTTACACGGTAGATACGTTCCTGAGAAAAACGTGTAAATCGGGGGATAGGTGTACACAGAAATAAAAATAAAATGCATTGACAGGTTAAAATATGTAGTCAGCACATAAGCTCGGGATTTCTCGTGAGATGTGTACACAGCGCATGTGTTCAATCACAGTAGCATTTAGTATAGTGCGATAAAAAAAACTTATTTGGAAAACCGTGTAAAAGCGAAAACGGGGAAAACAAGTACCGTGTAAATCGGGGGATATAGGTGTACAGTAATATTACATGAAAATATTTTCATCGCAGTTAAGAACAATTGGAGATGTGTGTTTCATTCGAAAAATCAAATTCCTGCTTTAATAGTTTTATTTCTTGGTTTAAAAGTCGTTTCTCTTTACAAGTTTTTATATACATTTGACGATTTCAGATTCTATTTCCAATTACCTTCTCACGATGACAATGCAATTATTTGAAACCTTTTTTTGGGGAACATTTTTAGAGACAATGGGACTGATGATTGAAAAGATGTTGTTACTTGATACAGATAAGAGCTAATTTCAAAATATTAGGTTTATTTTTTAAAGATATCTTAATATATCTATTCCTATTCTGATTTTTAAAGAATATTTATAAGAGAACATGTACCACTAAAGAGGGACCAGAATGATGCATTTTGCTAGCAAACACTTCATTAATGATGATAAAGAATGAGCCACCCGTTTTGGAAAATTCAGACAAAAAGCTAAACTGTATATTCAAGGAAGAGGTGCCTATTTAGGTACATGATTATAATCATCTTGCAACTTTATGTTATAATCAAATATATAGCAATGAAGATAGTTGAAACATTTCTGATAGTTTTCAGAGTTTCTCTTGCCGAATTCCTGGAGCTTTTAATCTTAAAGAAAGATAGAGAAAAATATATGGTTTTACGGGCTACTAACTAAAATGTATGATTCTCGAGCCCAAAAATATACATATCAAGCAGACAATACACTGTAACAAAGTACCAAGGTGCTGCACGCCACCAAGTTTGTTCAAAAAGGTTAGATTCCCCAGGCCAGGGAAGATAAGAGAGAAACAGGTGTGGAAACATACAAATAAACATAATTTTAAAGATATAATATGGTTTTACGGGCTACTAACCGAATTTTATGATTTTTAAGCCCAAAAATGAATGTAGCAAGCAGACAAGGCACTGTAGAAAATTACCAAGGTACTGTAAGTCACCAAGGTTGTTCAAAAGAGTTTAGATTTCCCAGGCCAGGGAAAATAACAGGTGTGTAAACAAACAAACAACATAATTTGCAAGCTTATTCCAAAATAAATTTATTAGGTACCGCTCAAAAAGAGCAATCTAGTTTATGATAATTGCAACAATGGATAATATGTGAAGGTTATTCACATATTAAACAAAATGTTAACGCGGGATTCAATCCCGGTTCATGGCTATCGGGAATAGAGGGTGTTACCCATTCGTCCACCGACTATTATTTATATTTGCAAGAGAGAAAATGGTTTTACGGGCTAATAACCAAATTTTATTATTTTTGAACCCAAAAAGGGATGCAGACAAGCCGCAATGTAGCAAAATACCAAGACACTGTACAAGGTTGTTCAAAACATAATTTGCAAAGCAGCTGATACCTTTACAACGTGTGATGGAAGTCTGGTGGTAAACAGTTAGCCAATAGGCGTTTATCTCCTGCTCCTTATCTCATCACTCCCACACCATCCTATCTACAGGTATGTAGCAAGCCACACGTTGGTAGACACCTTTGTCCAAATCAAATATTATAAAACAAACTTTTTAATTACAAGCTTTTATTACACACAGCAAGCATACAAAAAAGAACTAAATATTTTTAAAATCAAGAGAGCATTTTACTTGTTTAATACTACGACACTTTAGTGCCATGAATATGGCGTCAAATATTATGATTCGTATTTCAATCAATTTTTTTTTTCTTCCGCGTGTACTAATCGTTTTATGCGAACTCTACATGTTACCACGTCTTACTCAAACTATCTATAAAGGTTTATGTTACAAGGTTATACAGTAGAACTACCTCCCTGTAAAGGACACCTAATTGCAGAGAGAGTTGTTCTTTAGAGAGAGGTGTCCTCTTACCGGAGGGTTGCTAAATTGTAAAAATGGTAATTTTGCAAATGAAAACTATCCTTTGTGGAGAGGTGACTGCTAAAAGAAGGTTCTACTGTATATGTTACATGGTTTTGTATACGGTGCGAAAATATTTATATATAGATGTACATGTAATGGATAGAATCCTATTAACTAGGGGACGAGTGGTAGCTAGGTTTTGTATGTTTAGTATTTACAATTTTATTTCTCCAACGTACACCCCATTCTCTTCATATGAACTCTACACGCCAATGGTTAGTTTTTGACGCCACACACTTATATTGTAATAACGTTGTATTAAAATAAATTTCTCCATTTGAAATTATTTTGTCATATTTGCTGTGATAAAGGCTTGTAATTGAGATTTATTTTATTATTTTAGTATACCAATATGCTCTAGAAACCTAAGTTTTATTAAAAGATCGTCTCACTATCGGGGGAAATTTTTATTGATTAGTATTAACAAATATGTTCAAACGTGTTCTCACGTTATTTTAGAAAGGTTTTACCTATATTTATTTAGTAAAATAATTTAAAGAAATAAACTTCCTTGGCGACAGACACCTAATGAATTGGACCTCTACTTGCATTGTAAATATAAAACAAACAACTTAGGTCAGAAAGACAATCAAGATAGTTAGCGGCTTCTGTGCGCTTCAGGAACATGGAGGTTATCTAAATAAATAATATTGAGAATTTCATTTTAATCTCTTCTGTAATATATATCGTCATTAGGTACGTCTAGCTAAATTACAGCTAAATTGATGAAGTGTAAATTATTCAAATTAGCGTCACATGATGCACAGAAGAGCGCAGCGAGTTGAACGAAAGCTTCAACGTACTTGGATATTCTGGTCCCTCCTAAAGGTTGTTGGTTGTTAATTGAAGGTTAGCTTAGATTAGGACAAGCCAATTTTACATAAGTGGTCGCTTTAGGAGGTGTTCCCTCATTAGAGGTTTTAGAATTTAACTTTTGCGTGCTCCACTCGCTCCAATTAAACTTAATACACCGCGCCTCACCAAGTACCAGTTACAACAATTTAGGATACAAGTTTATGTAGCTGTACATAGTTGGAAATAAGGTGTAGGAATCATATAAACATGTGAAAAGGATGGATTCTACTAGCTGGGAAAACTTAATTTAGTTTAGGCTTGGTAAATTTAGAAGCATTTTGCTATTTTAATCTCGAGTTAGGATTCACATTCTGTTTAAAAATTCTAAGAAAATGAGAGAATCTCTGAATGTTATAGAATTAAAAAATAAAGTTTATAAAAAGAAGCTGTCTTTTTTCCCAAATAATATAAATTCCTACCGTCCTTATTGCTATGGAAAATATTGGAAGGATTGGCTCATCAGTAGTGAACCCTCCCAGCGATTGATGGGCCAAACCTTCAAAGTAATTTCCATTGTAGTAAGGACAGTAGAAGTTTGGTTTTATTTGGAAATTATAAACTGCGTTCATCTTATCGTATGCAGATGATGTGCAAATCTATATATATAAAAATGAATGCTTGTATGTTTGTTTGTATGTCCGGTATACAAATTCGCAGTAGTTCACTAATTCAAACCAAAATTCCCATACATAGGTAAAAAAATACGGGGAAGACGATAGGCTATTTTAAAAAATATATAAATCAATTATTCAAACTATATATTCAAATTATTCTACTTAGCTCACGAACAGCGCCCTCTATCAAAGATTAGATTAAATTATTCTGATGCAAACAAATAGATAATGCTAATAACAAACAATTATAAAAACAAATCTTATCTAAATATATATCACTCGGGTAGATATGCACACGAGTCAATCCCGGGGCGAAGCCCGGGTCACCCGTCTAGTGTCTTATATAGAAAAATAAATGTATGTTGAAACGGACATACACAGGTAAATTGTCCATCGATTTTCTATAACAACGATTCGGGATCAAATCCCGCATTGAGCTTCTTTTACTTCTTCAATGACCCGAATCTTACATAATTCCAACCCCACCTTGAATTCAAAAACCCTAAAGGGACCTCTGGAAAACTTATAAGTTATGAAAAAGGCATCTCCTTATCGTGCAACTGAAAGTTGCTGATGGCTTGCGCTATCTATCGGAATAAATATCAACTATTCTCGTTGATTTTTAATTATTCCAGAATTGGCCAAATACCCATTGTTGGTTAATCA